>CM033407.1:11879486-12204735 GCA_019426215.1 Buddleja alternifolia | reverse complement strand
GGCGCTCAGGCTGTGGTTAGATCGGCGATAGGCGTGGACTGGACGCATGGGCGCGGTTAAGAAAGGGAGGATGTTGTGAAAATGGGCTGGAACGGCGCCGAGGCGGGGCTGATACGGCGCCTAGGCCGTGGCCAGCAGACCCATTTTTGAAATCCATTTCCTGGGAAAAATAAGAAAAGAAAAGGCTCAACACAAACAAACAAAACGAGACAAAAAAAGGGAAAAAAAAAGAAATAAACGAAACTAAAAAAACGCAACGAAAACAAACACAAAGCTTGGGTTGCCTCCCAAGAAGCGATCTAATTTATAGTCGTTAGCTCAACTCGGGACAAAGAATTATGGAGGATCTCGGAGAAGGAGGAACACTTTGTCCCTCGGTTCATCCAGTTCCGATATACGGTTTTAATCGTTGAGCATGGTCAAGAACGTTTGCCCTTTGTCCGTTGTGAGCTTGACGATACCCGATGGATAGACATGGGAAATCAAGAATGGACCGACCACCGTGACTTAAGCTTCCCGGGAAAAAGTCGGAGTCGAGAATTGTAGAGGAGAACTCTCTCGCCTTCATGAAACTCTGCGGGGGAATGATGTGCTTGTCGTGCCACGTTTGTGTTCGTTCCTTGTAAGTTTTGCATTCTCATAAGCTTGGTGGCGCCATCCTCGAGCTCATGCAATTGGGAGCAACGATTTGACCTACAAGTGTGGAGTCAAAATTTAGAAATTTAGTAGCCCCAATAAGCACGATGCTCAAGCTCAACCGGTAGGTGACATGCTTTACCAAAAAACGAGGCGATACGGGGACATGCCAATCGGGGTTTTAAACGAGGTCCTATAAGCCCATAAGGCGTCATCTAATTTTAAAGACCAATCTTTTCGAGATGCATTGACGTTTTTTCAAGAATGCGTTTAATCTCCCTATTAGACACCTCCACTTGTCACTCATTTGGGGTGGTAGGGAGTTGAAATCTTATGCCTTACCCATACTTGTTCAATAAGTGTTCGAATTGCTTGTTGCAAAAATGGGTGCCCCGTCACTAACGATAGCTCTAGGTGTTCCAAAACGAGTGAAAATTCTTTTTCGTTAAAAATCGAGTAACCACCTGAGCATCGTTAGTGGGCAAAGCCTCGGCTTCAACCCATTTAGAGACGTAGTCTACTGCAACAAGAATATACTTATTGGAACAAGAAACTCGGGAAGGGTCCCATGAAATCAATACCCCAAACATGAAATAACTCACACTCAAGCATGCTATTCAAAGGCATTTCATGTCTTTTAGAGATATTACCCGTGCGTTGGCACTATCACAAGATTGGACATGCAAAAATGCATCTTTAGAGAGTGTGGGCCAAAAGAAAACCTGATTGGAGTACCTTAGCCACTGTTTTAGAAGGCCCAAAATGGCCACCTACCGACATGTCATGGCAATGAGCTAGAACCGATGCGATTTCTTCATCGGGAATACATCTTCGAATGATGCACATTTTTTTTCTGCACAAATCTAAAAGATAGGTTCATCCCCAAATATTGTTTCACATCAAATAAGAATTTCTTCTTGATGAAAAGTGATATCGGAGGAAGAACTCCGAGACAAGATAATTGCAAAATTGGCATACCAAGGAGTATCGTTATGAAGTATAGCATACATTGCTCATCGGGAAACTCCTCACAAATTGGTTTATCATGCATGCACTCGGGGGTAGGGGTCTCTATTCTAGATAAATGGTCGGCAACCACATTTCCACTCCTTTCTTATCCTTGATTTCTATGTCAAATTCTTGAAGAAGCAAAATCCCCGAATAAGTCTAGGTTTGGCATCCTTTTTAGCAAGTAAATACTTAAGGGCGGAGTGATCGGTGTACACAATCACCTTGTTCAAAACGAGATAGGAGTGGAATTTATCAAATGCAAATACTATAGCTAGTAACTCTTTTCGGTGGTTGCGTAATTCATTCGCGCTCATTAAGAGTTTTACTAGCATAGTAATTGTTTGAAATACCTTTCCCTTCGTTGGCCCAATAACGCCCCCACGGCGGTGTCACTAGCATCACACATCAATTCGAATGGTAAAGTCCAATCGGACGGTGCCATGATGGGGGCGGATATCAATCGCTCCTTCAAAATTAGGAATGCCTGCATACAAGTAGAGTCGAAATCAAACGGTGCATCTTTAATGAGCAAGTTAGACAATGGTTTTGCAATTTTGGAAAAATTCAAAATAAACCGCCTATAAAAACCGGCATGCCCAAGGAAACTCCTCACGGCCTTAACCGAGTAGGGGGGAAGTTTCTCAATGACCTCAATCTTGGCTCGGTCTACTTCAATCCCTCTATGAGAGACCTTGTGACCTAGCACAATCCCTTCCCGTACCATGAAATGGCACTTCTCCCAATTTAAAACAAGATTGGTTTCCTCACAACGTTTTAAAACACGAGTCAATGATCTAGACATGTATCAAAGGATGTTCCAAAAACAGAAAAATCGTCCATAAAAATCTCAAGGAACTCCTCAACCATGTCATGGAAAATGGCCATCATGCACCTTTGAAAGGTGGCCGGGGCATTGCACAATCCAAATGGCATCCGTCTATAAGCAAACGTACCATAGGGACAAGTGAAAGTGGTTTTCTCTTGGTCCTCGGGATCTATGGCAATTTGATTATAGCCGGAGTATCCATCTAGAAAACAATAAAAATCATGCCCGGCTAACCTTTCAAGCATTTGGTCGATGAAAGGGAGGGGAAAATGGTCTTTACGGGTGGCGTCATTCAACTTACGATAATCTATGCATACTCGCCACCTGGTGAGCATACGTGTGGGAATCAATGCATAGTTTGCATTTTTAATCACAGTTATGCCTCCTTTCTTAGGAACCACATGAGTAGGACTTATCCATGCACTATCAGAGATAGGGTAGATTATACCTGCGTCGAGTAACTTAATGACCTCTTTCTTTACTACCTCTTGGATTTGTGGGTTAGACCTCCTTTGTGGTTGACGTGTAGGCTTGGTGGAGTCCTCCATTAGGATCTTATGCATGCATATAGCTGGGCTAATGCCTTTAATGTCCGCAATTGCCCACCCGAAAGCTTTCTTGTTGGCCTTCAACACTCCCACGAGTTGGTCCTCTTGTGCCCCTGTCAAAGAAGATGAGACAATTAAGGGCAATGTCTTATTATCATTTAAAAACACATATTTCAAATGTAAAGGCAACGGTTTAAGCTCAAGGGGCCTCTTCAATGGAAGGGCGAGGAGGAGCCGAGAGCGATCGCTCTAACTTTTCAACCCCCATAACGAGGTAAGGAGGTTGCTTTTCTAATTCACACACGATTTCCAACTTCTCCTCACTTGCCGAATCGACATCCATGGATTGCAAAAGGCATGCCTCTAGCGGGTCATCTACCACTGAAATGTCTCACCAATCAAAGTGTCAAATGCATCGATGCGTAAACATGAATCATTATCATATGGATGTTTAAGAACTTTGAATACGTCAAATATAACCTTCTCATCACCCACATGAAGAGTTAGCTTACCATTGGCGACGTCTATGATTGCCTTACCCGTAGCAAGGAAGGGTCTCCCTAGAATCAACGGTACTTCTACATCCTCTTCCATGTCGAGCACCACGAAATCTACCGGGAAGTAGAATTTGTCCACTTGCACAATTACATCTTCAATGATGCCCTTCGGGTGCTTAATTGAACGGTCCGCCAATTGCAATGATATCGATGTAGGCTTGGGCGTCCCAAGACCGAGCTTCTTGAAGATAGAATAGGGAAGAAGATTGATACTTGCCCCCGAATCGCATAGCACCTTGTCAAAAGTGAGATGACCAATAGTGCATGGTATGGTAAGGTTCCCGGGGTTCTTGAGCTTGCGAGGCAATTTGTTGAGTAAGACGGCGGAGCACTCCTCGATTAGACAAACGGTTTTGTTTTCCTCCTATTTTTGCTTGTTGGAGAGAATATCCTTGAAAAACTTAACATAGTTCGGCATTTGCAAAATAGCATCCACCAAAGGAATATTTATTCTCACCTCACGAAGAATGGATAAAATAAGGATGAAACTCGGATCCATCTCCTTCTTTTTCTTCTTCTGTGCGTTTGGGAAAGGAAGACGGATCTCAATGGGAGGAGGAGGCGTTGGAGTCGACGAACTAACCCCGAAGGAAACAGGAGGCGGTGCCTGGGCGCGGTTGGTTCGGCGCCTGGGCGTGGGTATTGCGGTGCTCGGGTGCCGCTGACAGTGGCAGTTGGTCCTGACTGGGTGTAGACGGCGCCTGAGCGTGGGCTTCCTCGCGCCTAGGCGTGGACGGCAGTGTTGAATCTTTTTCCAACTGCTTCCCACTTCTCAAAGTGATGGCATGGCATTGATCTTTCGGATTCTTCTCCGTGTCACTTGGTAGAGTTCCCGGGGCTCTACCATTTACCGCGGAGGAGATTTGCCCCATTTGTGTCCTCATATCTTTCACTTCCATGAACATATCCTTCATCATATTACGGAGTTCATTGATTGACGTGTCCGATTTCCTTATATGATCATTAAGTCGCTCGTCGATTGTAGGAGGTCGTGCTTGCCCTTGCCCTTGGACATTTGGAATGCCTTGCCTCGGAGGCGGGTTGTTGAAAGGAGGTCGAGGAGCTTGATAAATCCTTGGTTGTGCATTTTGTGCGGGGTTGGGCCTTTTTGGAAAATTCTCGGGTATGTGAAAGTCCAACCGTTGTCGATTATGATTCCCAACATAATTGACGTCTTCAACCTCCGGTTCCAAAGCCACTACTCCCTCAACCACTTCCTCAACACAAGCAACCTTTTTAGAGGATGAGGCCTCTTCATCGTCGGGATAAAGCTCATCTTCCCGGGCCAATTGTTCTATTTTTTCCCATACACGTTGACAATCTAACCCAAGGAGATCCCCACCCGCACCCGCATTGAGTCTATTGCGAATACGTGACCGAACCCCATCATAAAAATGTAGTACTTGTTCATTCAAACCAAAATTATGATCGGGTCATTTCGGAGCATGCCCTTATATCTAGCCCAAGTCTCGGCTAAAGACTCATTACTTCTTTGCCTAAACACTTTGATGTTACTCCGGAGCTCATTAATTTTGGAGGGTGGGAAGAATTTGTTTAGAAAGGCATCGACCAACTCAACCCAAGTTGTAATAGATTGCGAAGGTAAGGATTTATACCATGTTGTCGCCCTATCCTTCAATGAGAAATGGAAGACTCTTAGACGAATTGCATCAAGATCCCGTGGGTGATATTGAATGGTCACAAGAGCTTCGTCTATGGTTTCCAAATGAGCGTGAGGTGATTCGTGCGGTTCTCCATAGAAAGGATCTCCTTGCACCATATTAAAGATATGAGCTGGAATGTGGTAGTTGGGTGCAAAGAAGTTAGGCACGACCACGGGCCCCGGAATGGTATGGACCCTAGGTGGTAAGCTACCCCGAACCGACGGATGTTGTGGAGGAGGTGCCCCTTGCATGGCTTGTAGAACACCTTGTAACCACTCCCTATTTTCCGGTAAGTTCATGTCCAAATTATTGGCCATTTCTCTTGCTCACCTATTAGTCCGAAACACTCGTTCAATTTCGGGCTCCAACTCGTATAGAGGCTCGTTTGAGGAACGGGTCATGCACCACACAAGAATCTAGCAATTAACACAAGAACGAAATTAGACTAGTACGAAAAATAAAAGGAAACAAGAAAATAAACAACAAACTAGAAATTATGAAAACGTAAAACGAAAATCAAAAACTAAAAAAAAAACAAGTCCCCGGCAACGGCGCCAAAAACTTGACACGCTAGAAGCTAACGTGCTTGAATAGCAAGTGCACTAGCCGCGTGTAGTAATAAATGGACAAAAAGTCCGAGTTGTCGAACCACAAGGACTTGGATTTTTAGCTTCAGATTTGCAATTAAGGTAAAGACAATTAAAGTAAAATAAGAGAAAAATAATTAAGTAACCGAAAGATCAAAGGAGGGAACAAGCTATGAATTAAACCTCACGAATTGGTTAAAAAGACTAAGGCACATGCTATAACCGAATCCACTCGTCGATATATATGAGTTACTCTTCGAATTATTGGACTCCTATTGCTTTGGTGAAAACTCCTTAATTAATCATTACCCGGTGTCTCGGCACATAACAATCCTATGATTGATTGACGGTTCTCTAAATATGTCTATCCGAGAATCTAATCAACAACCATGCATTAACGTTCTAGAGTTTCCCCGGATAAATCCGGCTAACCGCACCCGGAAATCTTTACCTATTTCTAGGAGCAATTCCACATTAGTTTCGGATGATGTGTTGATTCATTTGAACCCTAACCTATCTTCTCTCGAATGACTAGATTAGGCACAATAGCAAGCATATGGAGATCAAGCATATGATTGTGATAAAAGCACAAAATCAACACACAAAGCAATTAGGAGAACTAATACCAAAATTAACTTCACATATATTGATTCATGAATTCGGCCTTCACATGACCTTAGTTCTACAAGATTAGCTCATATTCAATAGCTCAAGAAGGTCTAAAACAATCATATACATAGTTATTAACATAAACATGTAAATGAAATACAAAAGAAAACTCCCTAAGTCTTGAATGATGATGAATCTTTGGTTGTAGCTTCAATCTCTAGCTCAATCCCCCTTCTTCACCTTCAATTGTTGATGAAATTATAGCTCAAAAACCCAGAAAATGCTCTCCAATTCCCCAGATTTCGAATCCCTCTTTAATCTGAAATTTGGCTTTTAAACAATTGAAAAACGGTTACGCCGGCGCTTAGGCGCGGGCAAGACGGCGCCTAGGCGCGGACTACATGGCGTACTTTTCTTGGGGGAGAAGTCCGGCGACGCCCAGGCGTGGATAGTACGGCGCTCGAGCGCGGGAATAACGGCGCCTAGGCGCGGGTAGTGCGGCGCCTAGGCACGGTCAACAGGGATCAAGTTTGTTGTTCTTGATCGGCGCCCGAGCGTGGTCAGCTCGGCGCCTGGGCGTGGTCGACAGGCTTCAAAAAGTGTCGTGCACCGTTTTTCGCCTTTTTCTTCGTGTGCTCTCGTTTATCACCTGAAATCACTTAACACCCCAATTAAACGCAACTGTGGTATGATTTAGGCAATAAATAACTCCAACAATATCAAATCATAGGCTTAAAAACACGTAAAAACGCCTCTTATCACCTTTGTGCAAAACGACGTCGTTTTGCTCAATTTTTTATTTTTTTTTATAAAATTCCAGTCTTGCCCTTTGAAGTGTGTCGTCTTCTATCTCTCGCCTTCCAAACACACTTATTTGCGGGTTTTTTTAGGAAAATAGGCTTACTTTGCACAAATCCTCAAGAAGGAGGCCCCATTTGAAACATAGACCTCCCTCATAGGCTTGTCCATATTGTTGGTAAGTGAAATACCTATTTTACCCTTACTTTTATTTATATTAATAATAATAAAAAGAACCCAATATTTACTTAATACCTAAAATATCCTTGATACTCCAATCTTTGCCCTGTATCGATCTTCTCTTCCCCTCAATCCATTTTCAGCGTTTCAGTGTATCTCCATTTCGGGCCCTTCGGGCCCTGCCAACGGGCGTAGAGGTCAGAGAAACAATTATAATTGGTTGATGAAAAGTTTGATTATTTGAATTTGTTGGTTGAGTAAAAGTTTGATGCCCTGTATCGATCTTCTCTTCCCCTCAATCCATTTTCAGCGTTTCAGTGTATCTCCATTTCGGGCTCTTCAGTGTATCTCTGATTCGGGCCCTGCCAACGGGCGTAGCGGTAAGAGAAACAATCATAATTGGTTGATGAAAAGTTTGATTATTTGAATTTGTTGGTTGAGTAAAAGTTTGATTGAATGAATTTGTTATTGAAGGATTATGTAGACAAGGTGTTTGACAAAATACTTGATAGAGTTTTTCTCATTAGTTTGCAAAGAATAGTGTGTTTTTAGGCTTTTTGAATGTGATTTTGTGATTTTAGCATTAATTGAATTGTTATATGTGTGTTGGAAGTTTGATTGTTTGAATTTGTTGGAGATAGAGATGAATTATGTAGACAAGGTGTTCGACGAAATGCTTGATAGAGACTCTCTCATTAATTTGCATTGAAAATGGTGTTTTTAGGCTATATTTGATCAATGCAAAACTTTTGTATTTTGTAATAATAACTGTAATAATTTTTTGTAAGATTATTTGATCATTCATTACTAATTGTATTTTGTAATAACTGTGTTTCTTTATCTTTTTTTTTCTAGGAAAATATCGGAGTTTTTGATATACTATTTATACGATGGTGAGTGGAATTTGAAAGTGGGAGACTGTGGAGCACGTCAATGTGAATGGTTGTTAAGGACTAAATATAAAATGCTTAGTTTTCTGCTAACTGGAGTTAATCCATAGTCGATTACACGTTCTCAATTTTTCCAAGTCATGTTTGAATTTGCTCCTTTTGAATGGAAGTATTATGAAGTTCTAGTAAGTTACATTCCATCCTCTTGTAACGTTGGTAATCCGGTATACATCGAGACCGATATTGACGTGAAACATTATTTGGTGGACTCATGTCCAGTGACGAAAAGGCGAAGCATTCTGCATGTGGAGCTTTTAATGAAAGATGTTGAAGGAAAAAAAATCAAGTTTGAAAATGAGATTCAGATGGAGAATGAGAAGTATTATTTTGAAAAGGAGTTAGTGAATGATTATACATCTGCCCCTGGTCGGCCTGGTGTTGTTTTAAGCAAGCCCACCTCCCCGCCCGTATCGAAAGCCTCTGCACCCACTCCTTCTAAACCCAATCCACCATCGAGTCCTCATTATTATGTGGACAATGAGAACTCAATGGCTGATGCAACCACTCCTTATAAATCCAGCCCCAATCCACTTTCTAGTCCTTCTCCCTGTGTGGAAAATGTGAATGCAAAGCCCGATGCAAGCCACTATTTTGAAAAAGTGAACTCAAGGCGTGATGCAACCGCTTCTTTTATTTCCACCCAATGTTCGTACAAAGTTCAATCTGATCCCATCCACCGGTCAGATTTCGTAGATGAAGCTAGTGACCAAAAGAGTATTGGAACCTTCAGCTTTGATGACGGTCTAGATCTTGTGATTGGTCAGGAATTCACCAGCAAGGAAGAGGTGAAAGAGTTGGTTAACAATTCAGCGCTTAAGTTATGTTTCAATGTTGTAGTAGCTAAGTCAAATAAGAAAGCCTTGGCATATAAATGTAAAGTCCCTGATTGCAAGTGGAGTATTCGTGCGGCAATTACTGGAAGGTCCCCGTTTTTCTCATTGCGAACTCATAATAACATCCATACATGCCGCCCTACATTGTTAAAGCGCCGTGAAAGGTGCTCTTCAGGAGCGGTTGCTGGATTTTTGTTAAATACTTTCCCATGTCAGTTAAGCGCACCACCTCCAAAGGTAATAGGGGAAATGATGAATAAGGGTGGCATTGACGTTTCTTACTACAAAGCTAGGCGTGGTAGAAACATTGCTAGAGATTCTATTAGGGGTGATCCTGGGCTTAGTTATGAGATGCTTCCGGGATATTTGTATATGTTGGAGAAAGTGAATGAGGACACACGGTTACTCATTTGCGTAAAGATGCGAATAACATTTTCCAGTCGTTGTTCTTTGCGTTAGGAGCCTGCATTGAAGGTTTTGCGTCCATGAGGAAAGTTCTTGTTATTGATGGCACACATTTGAAGACCAAGTATAATGGAGTATTACTTCTTTGTACTGCGGAAGATGGCAACAAACATCAGTATCCACTTGCGTTTGGCGTGGTAAGTAAAGAATGCGATGAAACTTGGATTTGGTTCAAACTTCGGGATGTCATACCCGATTCTGACGATTTGGTCATCATTTCTGATAGGCATGCATCTATTAAAAATGCCGTTTAGAAAGTTTACCCAAGGTCTTCCCATGGATACTGTACCTATCATATATCCCAAAATCTTAAGAACTATGTTTCTACCGGTAGGGGCCTTAAGCAAAAGAAGCAGACAAAGGATCACATTGTGACGAAGTTTATTATTTGCGCTGAATCATATACTGAGCCCGAATTTGAAAGACTCTTTAGTGACCTCGAAACAAGACAGCCGGTTTCAAATCTTAAGTACCATGAGTATCTTAAAGACACACTTGCTGTGAAAGAGCATTGGGCGCGTTGTTACTCTAATGGTGCACGATACAATATTATGACAACGAACCGAGTGGAGTCTATTAATGCCGTGTTGACTACTGCGAGGTCATATCCGTTGATTCTTTTGTTGGATGAGATTGTGAAGTTAATAATTACGTGGTTCAACAAGCACCGTAACGAAGCTGCAGCTGGGTCCTTGTCGCAAAACCTCACTCCGGAAGTCGAGAGAACGATGCATGCAAGGAAAAGACAATCCACTTTCTTTAAAACGCGTGTGTTGAATAAGTTCACAGTTGAGTACATTGTTGAGTGTGGCAGCGAAGTTTTCTTTGTTGACTTGCAAGCAAAAAAATGTACTTGCAGGGTTTTTGACATTGACCATATCCCGTGCGCGCACGCCATTTCAGCATTTAATGGTTTAGGGGATGATGATGGCCTTCTCAATTTAATCTCTAAGTATTATTTGAAACAAACATGGGCTTTGGCTTATGTTAGAACTATATACCCCGTCCCTAGTGAGCCGTCTGAGTGGATCATCCCCGCTGAAATACAGGCGAATGTTGTCGAAGCTCCTTCTTGCGTAGAAAAACGTGGAGCGATTCGAAAACTACAATATCAATCTGGTGGAGAAAAAGGAAAAAGGCACAAAAAACGTGTGAAAGATCCATCAACCTTCTAAACAATTTGTTTGTATTGTGTATTTGTATTTTTTATGTGATGATTCTTTCACTAGAGACATTAGTAGCTCAACATTGTAATATATATATACATTAGTGGTTACAATTGTTTTAATTGACATTTGTGTTCCCCAAAATATATATATATATATATATGTCATGTGGCAAATGTGTATACAACATACTTAACTGGAGGATATTGCTACATATGTAATTTTAACAATTTGAATTTATAGATTGTGATAAACTATAACTACCTAAGTAATGTTTAAAAGGTCTAAAACCATCCGACGTCGTTCATTATGATTGATAATAATAATATATTCATTTTCTATTCTACAAAATATATTTATTTTGTATTGTAAACCCTAAACACTAAACCCTAAACCCTGAACTATAAACTTTTAAGAATATATATGGTAAGGGCCTATGAGGAAGAATAAATATTGTGTAATAGTGAAACGTGATGAAAAACAAAAAATAGTAAAATAAAATAAAAAAATATGGTCGGCACCACGGTGCCGAGTATCCTTGACCCAAATTTCAATTTCCCGCCCAAATTTCATTTTTCCCGCCCAATTGAATTTCGATTTTTTTCCAGCCTTTTTATTGTCATCCACTTTTTACCCATTCAAAAATATTATTCTCATCCAAAAAAAAACCCTCCCTTATTTCCTCATTGCAAAAAACGTTCCAAGCTTTCAAATCTTTCACAAAAATCCGTCGAGCATTGAAAAGAAGACGTCCATCCCGCCCCCATCCCGTCAATCGTGAGTAAGTGATCTATAATCTTATATAGGCATGATATTTTTTGTCTGTTCTTCCTGTGGCGGGTTCGATCCTTTTTCAATTGAGTCTGTAATGTTGAAATTTGAATGATTTTGAGCTCATAGAGGTGAATATTCGTTGTCAATGGTTGAGGATTTTGTGTAATCTAATTTAACAGTATGAAGTTATGAATGTTTCTTAAGTGCTAATGCATATGTTTGTAGACGTAGTGGAATAATGGATTGATGTAAATATGTAGAAGTTCATTTTTTGTTCAAGCTTGAAAGTTTGGTTTTAGTTTGATCAAACCTTCCACCTCTAATGTGGTGTGGTGTAACGTGGTGAAATGTGTTTAGGCTGGAAATATTTATATATGTTTTCATTAATGGCTTGTACAAACTAGTTTAGACACCAAATCCCTCATTGCAATAACTCTTGTTTTCTCTAATCCTTTCTTATTTTTTTGGTCTTGTTTTTGGTTGCATATATTTAAGAAAGAAGCTCCGTATCCTTACGCCACTGCCACCTCATTTTGCCCTCGTAATGTACGAAGCTTTTCTTATTAAACAAATGTCTTTTTATTATGATGATTGATACCATCTTTCGTTTTCGTATTAGTCATTTCTTGTGTTTACTAGAGATACAAAAATATAGGTAATCAAAAGTATTTAGATAAGTTAAGAATATGAAATGCTGTCCGGATGTACGTGTTGCATATTTTTGGAATTTCTTAAAGGGTATGTTTGTTGTCATTTTAAAAATAATAGGACGAAGCTATGTGGAATTGTTGGTTGCTGTGCTGTGACAAATTGTGAAAACCCCGGGGATTGTCAATCCTGTTTTTACAGGACAAGACTGAACCATGAACTGGCACATCACGATCAACACCAGAAAAGTGTTCATCATCCCTCTGAAATCTGGGGAAAATAACTATCTGATTTTCTATGCTTGATAGCCTATTTTCTACATTTGATAGCCTATTTTCCATGTTGGATAGCCTATTTTCCACGTTGGCTAGTTTACCATCCACTCTTGAGTCCATCTCAGATATTTTTCCCAAAATCTCACTGAACATTCTTAAAACTTCGCTATTAGGTTCCGTTGAATGACCGGGAGCCCTTTCACGAAGAGGGATGGAGGATAACGATGGAATGCTGTCGACTGGGATGGCTGATGGATCTATTTCGGGCAGAGGATCACTAATGTCTTCGACTCCGTCCAATCCAAGCGAAGAACATTTACCGACCACGTCAGCAAGGTACATGTCTTCAAATAGAATTCTTCCCCCTGACTCCAAAATTGCAGCCCACGCATCAGTGGTCGGGTCCACCACGGAGTTTTTTGCATTGAAAGGAGGAGACTCCGTATCGATTGAAGCGCGTTCCTCCGGAGTGACCTTTAGTATGCTTGTAATGTCCTACAAAATTTGGCGAATTATAATAAGTTACAAAACTCATTAATTATATTAATTGCAAAAACATAATGTCCAAAAAAAAAATCATACCAACCTTCGTGTTTAAGACCAATTTAAGGAACTGGTCGAAACTCGCAAATTGTTTCTTCACTTTCGGTTTCGTCGTCCACTTGCACATTCGGGGCAACGTAGGGTTCATATTCTCCCTCAATTGCCCAATAGCAGGTGACAGGATGGACAGGCACTCAAAAGGAAGAAGCTACACAAAAAAAAAAAAAAATACCGTCGGTTAATATATTTCCCAATATAAAAGTCACAGTTTCAAATATCGCAATATATCAAAACATCATTACAAGACTTACCATAAGAGGTATGATGAAATAGGGACATTTCCACTGTGGGTTTCTGGACATCTTCTTCTGTGCCATGTCCAAACTTGTCACCTGCTCCATCAGAAAACCAAAGGAGCGACGACCCCATGGATACGATTTTGCAAATTCCAAACTCTCCACTATTTGGATTAGCATGGAATCTATTTTTGCATTTTCATTTCCACTATAAAACAACACCGAACCTACTAGATAAAGTAAGGACAACTTCAACTTGTCATCCTTCGTCATGTCCCGGCCCCCTTTCCTAACAATGCTTAGCCTTCTATCACCATCGCCAGTGGGAGACTCAACTTCTTCGGGAATTCGAATATTTGCAAGTACATCCTTTATACTTGCTAGTGTGACCTTTTTCGTGTTTAGATATCTTGATAAAAAGTTTTCTTCTCCCAGCAATGGTCCTTCCTTCGGATATTCACCACAGTTCAACCCACTAATTAAGCCGTACTCCATCAACGAATACCGAATCGGAACTCCATTCAAAACAAACCAAATCTCCGAATTATTGGGAGACTTCACTTTTCGGCATAGAAGAATCCACAACGGAGTAAGAATCATATCCGTGTACGGAGCGGCGTCAAACAATGGCCCGAATAGAGAATCCCTCAACCAATTCATCCCATCCGGATGGTCGCTTAAACATTTTTCGATGAATAAGCATTCCTCGGCCATTTTGCAATAGGTGTTGATTTTACCCTTGAAATTACATTCTTCAAGGGTCAAATATAGAGTGGGGACCTTAACAACACAATTGAAAACTCTTCAAATATAATGACAATGAAACAGCATATACAAAAATGAGAGCTATGAACTAGCATATTGAAATCAATAAACACTTATCAATTCATCCATTTCATCAATAATTCCAAAACAATAACCAAAATTAAACCATGCACCATTTCATTCGAAAAATCCTTATGAATTCATCAATTTGATCGATAAACACTTATCAATTCATTCATTTCATCAATACTTCTAAAACGATAACCAAATTTAAAGCATGCATCATTTCATTCGAACAATCCTTATAAATTCATCAAATTGATCAATAAACACTTATCAATTCATCCATTTCATCAATAATTCCAAAACAATAACCAAAATTAAACCATGCATCATTTCATTCGAAAAATCCTTATGAATTCATTAATTTGATCAATAAACACTTATCAATTCATTCATTTCATCAATACTTCTAAAACGATAACCAAATTTAAAGCATGCATCATTTCATTCGAACAATCCTTATAAATTCATCAAATTGATCAATAAACACTTATCAATTCATCCATTTCATCAATAATTCCAAAACAATAACCAAAATTAAACCATGCATCATTTCATTCGAAAAATCCTTATGAATTCATCAATTTGATCAATAAACACTTATCAATTCATTCATTTCATCAATACTTCTAAAACGATAACCAAATTTAAAGCATGCATCATTTCATTCGAACAATCCTTATAAATTCATCAAATTGATCAATAAACACTTATCAATTCATCCATTTCATCAATAATTCCAAAACAATAACCAAAATTAAACCATGCATCATTTCATTCGAAAAATCCTTATGAATTCATCAAATTGATCAATAAACACTTATCAATTCATCCATTTCATCAATAATTCCAAAACAATAACCAAAATTAAACCATGCATCCTTTCATTCGAAAAATCCTTATGAATTCATCAATTTGATCAATAAACACTTATCAATTCATCCATTTGATCAATACTTCCAAAACGATAACCAAATTTAAAGCATGCATCATTTCATTCAAACAATCCTTATGAATTCATCAAATTGATCAATAAACACTTATCAATTCATCCATTTCATCAATAATTCCAAAACAAACCAATCAGTTTCTCCTAATTTCTACTAATTTCCCCATCTCCACAAAAGCATTATAAATAAATGGAAGAAGTTTTTACGTACAGGGGGTGTCGATGAGGTAGAAGGCTCGTTCTCAGTCAAAGATGAACTTTCATCAACACGGAGAGCATTCATTACTCTGCAAATGCATAACATGAACACAATCCTTAAAATTACATAAACCCTAATATCAAAATGTGCTTCAAAATTAAAATTAACTGGGACAAATTAACCCATCAAATCACTTATTCATTCATTGATCAAGGTTTTTCAAAATAAAAAAAATATGCTTCAATAATTATAAATTACATTGGGGAAATTGAGCATTTTACAAAAATTTCACAAAATTTGAAAAAATTCACATTTTCTACAAGTACATTGGCTCGGGTTGCTTCAATACCTTTAACAACTTCTCTTCTCCTTCTTCTTCTTCAATGGCAGACGACGGGTCCGTCCAACAATGGAAGCAGGCGGCGCTAAATGGGCGATTATCTTCTCTGCGGGGACCTGCGAGCAGCGAGCTTTCCTTCTCTGGGATATGGACTCTTCTTTCTCTGGTGGTATCGCGTGTATCGGGGGTCTCTTCTTCTTCTCTCTCGTTTTTTTCTCTCGGTCTCCGGTGTCGGGTAGCAGGGGGACGTTTGTATAGCAGGGGGTATCAATATGGGGGGCTGCTGGGAGTACCAGGGGTTAAGAGGGGTGTTTACGTAATTCCAGTTTTAATAGATTTTAAAAAAAAAGTTTGTGTCAAGAATCGTGTTTCACAAACACGACTCTTTAAGTGGGGAGTTTTTTCCAGGGACTTTTTTGTCATTTTGCAATGAAAAACAAAGACTGAGAACTATGAGGCCCAAAACCTTCTGTGTGTTGCAAATGGAGCCTATTTTTGCAAACGCCCCCTTATTTGCCCAGACCGGTGACTCCCCAGCCACACGTCCCCGTTTTCCCTAACACGTGTGCTTTTTTGTGGAGTTTTTGCTCCGTCGAGCTCGGCTCCGGCCGCCATCTGTCCCCGGTCATAACACGCGTTGGCTGTTACTTTTTTCATTCTCTCTCTCCTTTTCAGGTGAAATATATTGAAGGTATATGTGGAAAGGTATCTGGGTTTTTTTATTTTGGTGATTTTATTGTCTTAAAAAGGTTGGTTCTTATGTGTTTGATCTCTATTTCTACATAGAATACTCCGAAGCCCAAGGTCGGGAAGAAGCTCTCAGAGGAAGGTGGAGCCGCCAGAGATTTTTGCGTTGCAATCTCAGGTGAAATCTTCTTAAATCTTAAGGTTTTTGAAGAAAAGAGAAAAACTGTAATCAAGAAATCAACTATTCTCTCAATTTTTAGGTCAAATCTCCATAAACTTTGGAGGGGTGCTCCTAGGTGTGTGTAGGGGTTCGGGGCGGAGAGTGAAGAGAGACCAGAAGAATGATTCATTTCACCCTCCCCACCGCATTTGCCCGGAACGGTGACTCCCCGACCACGTGTCCCCGTTCTCCCAAACATGTGTACCTTTTGTGGAGGTTCTAATCCCCCGGGCTTCGCTCCGGCAGCCATCTGCCCCTTGTACTGACACGAGTGGATTGTACTTTGGCGCGCAAGAGATGGGCTACCAGAAGGCTTGAAATTTTTTGTCAGAACATGCTCGAGAGAGAGGAGGTGAGATTTATCTATTACAATCAATTCTCTTTTCTTCTCGTATTTTTTGGTCACATCATTTTATATCTTTTATCATTAATAAAGTGAACATAGGAGGAGTAGATCTGGGAGGAGGAGTTGGTGGTGATGGTGTTTTCCTCTTTTAATGTATCAAGTTTATACTGGATTGTTGCAAGTGAAATTAAAATTGGATTTTTTGGTATTAGCTTTTGTTATGAAGAAGAAATGCTTGTAGTTCTACAAGAATCCATCAATTAGTTTGAAGCTTTAATGGAGGAAGGCCAACTCATCTCGATCTCTTTCTTATACTAATTTAGTAGTTTTTGCTTCTTTTTTTTATCAAGTTTTTTTTGGGGTGGAATTACTTGCAGTTGATGAGTCACTTGAAAGAACATTCCAGGTTTGCATAGATTTCCTTTTTATTTATGTTTTTGGTATTATTTTTTCTGACTGATCTACTTATAGAATTTCTCTTTTGTGACTGTGTAGCTTCTGTAATATGCATATTATTCTTATGCATTAGTCAACTAGCTGAGATTCCTTGTTTTTCTCTTTTTTTTCCCATTTTCCTTTCTTGGTTTCTTGTAAGAAGAGGAAGAGAAAGAGGAGAGTAGCAGGCTAGATTGAAGGAATTTGTCACAGCATAGAAGGATGTCGACTAGGTAGAGATGGTGAGAGCAAGGTAAATTGATTTTTTTTTAAAGCAAGGTAAATTGTATTTAACTTGTGAAGAATTGAAGAAATCTTAATGGTTCTACCCTTATTGATCAGTTGTTAATCACTGCAGAATAAGCACGTAATTCTTAAGCATCCTGTTCTAGACTATTGAGTGTTTGATTAGTTTTGATTTCAATAATGTATATTAATGATCAGCTGATTTTTGAAATATCTATAGAGTATTTTGTAAATAAAATTAGGAATTTAAATGTTAAAAAACATATTTAACTACGGGTGTTTTATCAATTAGATACTTATTTTTCTTTTCTATAATTTGAAAAATCATTTTTCCCAGATCGAATTTCGGATATAGTTGCGCAAATTATGATATTATATGTTCATATAGGATCGTGCTGAAATGTGAGAGGGCCTTCTGAAATGGTTTCCTGTAGTTTCAATATCTGTTGATGATTCAGCTGAGATCTTAGTTTATCCTTTTCGAATTTCACGAATTCAATGATGTCTAAGGTGGATAGATCTGATGGTGAATATCATTTTTATTTAATTATTTTGTTATTATCATTATTAATAATTTTATTATTTTAACATTATTATCTTGACCCCATTTCAGGCTCACCCCTACAAGTAAGATCATCTCTTGAGAAGGAAAAAAAACCTTTGTATGTATTTTTGAAAATGAAGTTTATCCTTGTTTATAACTTTAGGAGTAATAAAATGGATGAGTTCAATTTGCTACCAATTCAATCAACCTTGAATCAGAATATATGTTTGCTAATCATATAAAAATATGGCTACTATGTAAATTACATTTCAGTACAATACTCAAATAGCTCGCTTAAAATAGTCAGTCGAGGCAACTATCATTGCTGATTTATATGCGACTATCTATGTGGTAGATTTATATATTTTTAGTTGTAGCTCTTCCTTTGATGAAGGTACTCACGCAGTTAGAGGCATCTACAAATCAGGAATTGAATCACAAATCCCCCAGTTCAATCTTCCCTTGAAGATCCTTTGTTGTGTTTATCACATTCAATTACTGGTATTGTTAATACATTGTTGTTTATGGTTTCTATTTTCCTCGATGATACAGTACATATATATATTTAGATTATATTTTCTGAATATTTGATTGTTCTTTCTTTGGTTTGATGAATAAGCTGAACCAGAAACGGATGAAGCTTATGCTCAGATCACTTTACACCCGGAATCGGAATCAGACGTATGCAGTTACCTCGTTATGCTCGCCGTTAGATTTATATTACAATTGTTCCTTTAGTTATTTGACATATTTTATTTCTCATTTTGGGGTGTGAAATTATGTGTATTTGCTGAGAATTTTCCTATTTTTGGCTTTGTTGGTACCGTGATTTGTCATATATTTTGACATTGATGGTGGACTTAGTGCTTGTCAATGATATCTTTATTTTTTGTTATTTTTCCTGAGTCGTTAAAATTTATCTTTTGGCTGCGTTGAGCTTTTATTGTAATCTCTTTGCACTTATGCAGGGAAGTCAACCATTTTGAGATTGTTCTTCAGGTTCTTTGAAACTCATTCTCGATTTGTAAGACTGAAACATCCTTTTATACAAATATTAGATTTAAATTTAGTTCCTGCATGGAATTGTTTCTATACTCTGCTTTACTTATAATGTCACTTCCTTTGTCATTTTGCTATAGCTTTACCTCTATACATCATATTCTTCCATCATTTATTGGTGTTCGTCATGTTTAGTAGCTTATCATAACGTCTTCTTCCGTATTCCAAATTATCTGTAAAGGAATTAAGATGGAAAAGGATCCATGTTGTATGTGTTAATTAGAATTTCATTTCTTCGTTTTGCTCTCCAATATTATCTATTAGATGCCATTGATACTTTATGATTTGGCAGATAAATATGGATGCTCAAGATATTCGGGTAGCAACACTTGAGAGCCGGAGGAAGTCCATTGTTGTTGTTCCTCAAGATACCATGAGTTTGTACTACCTATACATTAAGTGATTATTTGGCTTCATTCATGGGCGCATTAAACACTGGATATCATTTTTGTATGATTGAAAAACATGTACGTTGCTGGCAGGTGCTGTTCAATGATACTGTATATCACAACATCCATTATGGTCGCCTTTCAGCCACAGAAGAGGAGGTTTTGTGTTAAATTTGGTGTCATTCCTAAAATTAGATATGATTATTCACTTCTTAGGCTTCGCACCGATTTTCATTCTAATATTAGGTGTGTGATGCCGTTGGTCGAGCAGCAATTCATAACACCATCATGAAATTCCCAGAGAACTATTCTACAGTGGTAGGGGAAAGAGGACTTACGATATATTTCTTGTATTTTCATTGATTCCACTCCAATCATCACGCGAGAGACAAATAATAAACCTTTTCATCCCCCTCTCTCCTGATGAATAACATATGCTGGTAGCAAATAGGATTTTTAATATATATTCTTCACCTGGCATGACATGATCAGATTCTCCTGTTTTCTTCATTATTACATTTTGTTCTTATCTATGTGGGCTTAATTTTTCAGAATATTTAACTTATGAAATAGAGAAACTTTATATTACCTGCATTTAAGTCGAAGTTAGTCTTATATAAATCAGGATCATGTGATAAGGTTTGGAAATGATTAATTTTCTCCTTCCTGCAGTTAAGTGGCGGTGAAAAGCAACGAGTGGCCATTGCTCGTACATTCTTGAAAGCACCTCCCCTATTGAAAGTATCTTTTGTTTCTACAACCGATTTATCATTCAAGTTAAGTCCTCTACTATACTTACTATTGTAAGTAGGTGTCATTACACGTACATCCCTCACCTAATGTGTAATTACCAGCAGCCCCCTAAGGTTTTGCAAATTACCAACACCCCATGTCACTAGGTGAAACTGTAATCTCTTTGAATGGGGTGAAATTGTGATCTGGCAGGGGGTAAAGTTGTAATACATTTTTACTAACACGGGAAGTTATGCTAAATTCTCCTATTTTGAGGTGTTTTTCATAATTAGCAGCACATCCATAATTTCCAGTCATGTGATGTTTGTGAAACTCATTACTATTTACGTCATTTTTTCCAAATGTTGATTTAGAATATTCATTATCTATATTATTCATACACGCGTATATTTAGTTTGTTTAGATTTCTATTCTTCATAGTTTGTTTTAGGTAAAGAAGAGAAGTGCTTAGAATAATGACGGTAAATTAATTTTTGGTTTCATATTGCTGCATGGCTGTTAATATGTTTAATACATCTGAGGTGATTAGATTACATTGTTTAATATTTTTTTAGGTTTAATTACATGCATAGAGTTATTAAGGTACGATACAATTAACCCTTCTTTTTCTTTATATCTTGTACGTCACACTTTTTGTGGCTGCGGTATTAAGTTTCATGTTATGTTTTAGCGTTATGAGTATCTAAGAGTAGCCTGATTTCTGTTATAGTGCTTCAGGTGAAAGAGCTTGAGAGCCCTATTGCTGGTTCATCTTCTGTATAGGTCACCGGTGTGGAGTTCTTTTGTGAATTCCTATGTTTAATGTTTGGTTATATTAGCCAAATTAATGTGTCAAAGTTGGGAGATTGTATTTGTGCATGATCAAATTAATGTGTCAAAGTTGGGAGATTGTATTTGTGCATACTTTTGGTTCTGCCGGTGCTGCTTAAAGCTTTTTGACAGATACCTATCTCAGTTCTGGTGTATATGTGTTCAAAGGAAGTAGAAGGGTGACCTAGTTTTAAGCTAGCCATAAAATGTTGTTGGCTTCCATAACTCTAGCGATTTACTTCTTCCAGGGTTGTCCCGCTGCTGTTCAGCAATTAAGGGTAAAACATTCATATAATTAATTAGTTAATTAATTATAAACTCCACTTCTTGTTCGATTAACTTTGAATTTTATTTAATAAATTAATTAGTGAGAGCTCGTGGAAATTGCAAAAGCAAAGAAGGAAACAGGGGAGACAATTGAGCTGGGAAGAGTACAAGAAAATGAAGTTTACACAATATAGATTGGTAGCAAAATCGGTTTATATGTAAAATAAATTTTGGTTCTCATGATTGAATTCCTATGCCAAAAGCGAAAAAAAATAAAAATGCTACAATTTGGCGAGTGAATGGTTCGATTGCTGCATCAAGGGCATTTGGGAATGTTCATTTGGAAGATTGGATTATTTGTGAACCTGAGTTTGTTAACTTTCCTTTAACATTAGAATGTGAGTTTCTAATTATGGCTTCCGATGGATTACGGGATAGGATACTCTCTCAAGTTTGATCTATTTATTCTGAGGTTTTTTTCATTATTAATTGAATATTGAAAGTGTAGATGTACAGGGTGAGTGATCAAGAGGTGGTAGATGTGATTTCGGATGATATGAATTTGGTGGAATGTAGCAGGAAATTTGTGGATATATTTTCAAGTAGATGAAATCGAGATGGGATAACTGTTATGATCATTAATCTTCAAAATTTCAAGATGATGTGCACTTAGATGTTTAGTCTGAGCAATTTGAGCAGCGCGTAGCGCGGTGTGCTCTCTCAACTAGTATATATATATATGAATGTCATATAGGCGTGTATGATGATTTTTTATTACACTAAGACATATATATATATGTGTGTGTGTGTGTGTGTATGGTACATATATTATTACATATTAAGTTATTAATTAGATGGAAAGATATGTATTATATCATACATATGTATCTATTATACACGCCTAAGTGGCGTGTATAGTGTGGTCTTTTAGACCACATGTATATATATATGTATACAGATTATGGGTGGTGTGTTTTAGAGAACTAGATTCCAAACAAAACACAATTTAGATAGTGAATTATTCTTTCCATCTTTTCTCTTCTACCTCTTTCACAATATTCTTCCAACTCAATTGTTGAGTACAAAGAATACAAAATATATATTCCTACCCATTTACATAAGCCAAGATTCGATATTCTCCTTACTAGCACTGGTAGAGATAATTGAGGGTACGAACTAAAGTGTGGATAAACTTAGAGGCACAACGCTTGGGGCGCTAAGGCAAACCCATCCGGAGAGGTGCAGCAGGGAGTTGCTTAAAAAGACGTTGCTGATTCTTGGTTTTCAAGAGGTAAACACGAGAAAATTTCCTCTAGGATAGTTTTGAATCCGATGGTACCATGTCTACCTAGCCCTAATTTGGGGGATGTCACCTTAAATTTTAAATTTATATGTCTTCCGCTGCGCCGGCGTCCCTGGGGTTGTACCAATCCCAACAGTGGTATCAGAGCCGAGGTTTTGATATGGCTCGGATTCTTTGAATGTGTTTATGTTTATGTGCTTTAAATTTTGTTTTATCGCATGTAAAATGGATTGGATTTTCTGATTTTATTTTTGGACCGATTAAAATCGCTTAAATCTGAAAACTGCTGTGGATCTAAAAATGTATATTTCGATTAATCTGTGAATTGCCTTTTTGATAAATCTAAGGAATTGGATATTTGGATTAAAGGTTGTGTGAATAGCAACTGTTCGGACATGGCAGAGGAGCCGCCGAACAGTCGCCTTCCGTCGTGTAAGGCACATGTGGACAGCGCACAGCAAAAGACGCTGTTCACGCTTCCGCCACCACTGGCAATGTCGAACTGTTGCGACGCCGCCGGACGTGCGGCATTGCTGCTCGATGCCCCATCCGAATTTGGGGTGCCTAGGCGGCAGCCCCCTAGGGTTACGACCCTAGGATTTTTCCAATTTTCGTTAAATTGCAATTTGGCCCTTTGGGGTTATTTTGTAATTTATGTTTTGGGTTTTAAATGCAATTGAATATATTTTTGGACTTGGACCTAAAAATTGACTTTTCAAAATATGGGCTTTTATTTATATTTTGAAAGGAAGAAATTAAATTAGTATTTTATTGACTTTCGATATTAAAATGATATTGAGTGTTTTATAAAAATTTGGGACATTTATGATTATGTGAAGAAGTGGACTTCTTCATGGACTTTCAAAGAATATGAGTTTATTCGAATTCCAAGTATTAGATAAAATTGATATTTTATGGATTTTGAAAATTGAATAAAATAAGTAATTTTTGAAATTAAGTTTTTTTTTCCGGATTATATGAAAAAGGTGGACTTTTTCATTGTTTTTCAAAATGTGAATTTGTTATTTAGTTCTTAGAAAATTAATATGATATTAATTGATTCCTAGAATAGAATAATATTAGGTTTTGGAAATTGAATTCATTTTCGGATATTGAAGAATTATGATTCTTCATGGGATTTTCTGAAATTTATTTTTAGAAAATAATTAATTAGTCCACTATTTTAATCAGATTATCTTTCATTAATATAGGTAAATTTATGTTTATGAAAGCATGATGCGAGCATGTATTATGTGATTATGTGATGATCCGGGTCGAGCCATAGACTAGTCGTTTTAATTTGAGGACTGCGTGCCATGTTTTCATTTTATGTACATGAGAGGATGAGGTTTCTTTTTGTATTGTATTGTTATAATCTGAAGACAGAGATGAAAACATCTTGAAGAAGGTGATGGAGACGTTCAAGCTCGAGGAGCTGTGAAGACCTTAGCGTATGATCCGAGTCCTTAGATTAGATTGGTCGACACCTTGATGGCTCGGGGTGTTTTTAGGATTGGCTTGACTAGGATCACATTTACAGCTTTTATGTATAGCATGCTTGTTGTTATTTACCGTTAGTATCTTATATATGGTATGCTATGTTGCATGATCACGTAAGAAAGATAAATAACTGAAAAATGGTGAGACCTTGTATGTGAAAACCCCATATCCATATTAAGTCCATAAATTGATAAATCGGGAGCCGGAAACTTCTTGATTAGGTCCAATGCCTTCCATCATTAGATGTGAGAGAGAATAGCTCTGCTTGTCATCATTGACCATGAGTCGTGGGATGGTGGAAAGTCTAGTGTAGTAATCTCAATACTAGGCCTTCTACTATGACAGGCGGTCATACTAGAAGTGCACACGGATTTCAGTCTACCCAAGGAGTTGACCATGAGTCGTGGGACTACCTTGGACATTGTTATTGCGTGAGAATTTGATGGGTCGGACTTAAACAAAGACTAGTGTACGGTTGCATTGTGTTCTCGGGAGGTATAAGAGATGTGAGGCAAACATCTCGAGAACCACATGGATGTGGATGGGGTCGTCGTGCCTGTTCAATGTCACCGCTTATTGACCATGAGTTGTGGGATGAGGTTGGGGCATTTGACGCTCGAGCCCACTGGAAATGGTTGCATTTTTTGTCTTTCTATCAGTGGGGTTGATGGAAATCGAAAAAACAGTGGGAGAACACATGAAGTTAAAAGGTCCATAATTTCATGTGGATATAACTTGTGATTGAATGCTGGTGTTTTTCCATTTTTTTGTAAATAACAGTCACATGGCTAAAACTCCACTCTCGGTAATCCTTGAAACTAATAAGCTAAATGGCCCGAACTTCCCTGACTTGTAGCGCAACCTGAAGATTGTGTTGCAATCTGACAATCTTGACTATGTCCTAACTCAGCCTATTGAGCTTGCACTTGAGGTAAGTGCTCCAAGGGCTGCTCGTGATGCGCATAAGAAATAGCGCAAAGACGATATCTATGTGCATTGTCTCATTCTAGCCTCTATGACTAATGAGTTGCAGAGGCAGTCTGAGACTGTGGAACACGCATCAAAGATTGTCCTTGCATTGGTAGAGTTGTACGGTGTTAAGACACGCCGTGAGAGGTTTGCTATCTCTCGTGAGTTATTCAGGGCTCGCATGACTGAAGGAACATAGGTCACCGACCATGTCTTGAGAATGATTGCCTTGGTGAACAAACTCAATGACATAGAGGTGCCGATAAATCCTGACTTAGTTATTGATTTAGTACTTCAGTCGCTCTTTCCTGCCTACGATCAGTTCGTAGTGAATTTCAACACGAACCAATTGTTTGCCACTCTTCCTGAGTTATTGGACATGTTGCGCACTGCTGAGGCAATGGTCAAGAAGGTAAAGCCTGTGCTGTTGCTGACACTTCTTCATCTCCCACTTTTGATAACAAGAAGGGAAAGAAGAAGAAGAAGAAGAAGGGCAACGAACTGCAAGCAAAGGTTGTCATCAAGAAAGTCAAAAAGAAAGTTGGGAAGTGTTTTAACTGCAAAAAGAAGAGACACTGGAAAGATCAATGCTCTGAGCCTCCTCGGGAGCGCACTAAAGATACATTTGTTGTAAAGTTAACTCGTTAGTTAACTGTGCTTCTTAAGTGTTATGACACTATTATGGAACTCACTTATGCAATGGATTGCAGATGGTGGGAAGATGTAGGAAACAAAGAAATGAGGTCGTGGTCTTGAAGACGCCAAGGAAGCGTTTGTCGCAGCCATGGCTGAAGGACAAGAAATCATTTATTTATCATTTTAATTATGAGACAATGTTTTGAAAAATATTTTACCATGTTTTTGAATTAACATTTCAACCATGTTTTACTCTACCTTGATTTATGAGTGGAGATTCAAGTTTTGTTAAAATGCGTTTTCCTATTTATGATTCTGCAATTAATTCTTATAACATGCTATCTTCACAAAATTTGGCTCATATCACACAACAAATGTATACATTGATCTAACTACCAAGGTAATAACCTAGGTAAGCATATTAATCTATTAGACATAGAATAATGAGTGTAATGCTAAAATGGTCACATAAGATGTGATATGGAAATCACACACATCAAGGATGTGAAAGGTATTGCTTGTTTCTAGCAAACAATGGGAGCAATTGAAGATATAGATCCTTTTGTTTTGTGTTTACAAGTATCTTTGTGTTCATTACACTTGGAACGAAAGGGATCGTTTCATAATATCTTACCTTCAAGGTGAAAGAGTTCTTTCATGAAAGGATGAGGATAGTAATGAAAACTAAAGATTCAATAAACATAAACACCATTGGTAGTTAAAATAGATAGACTAGTAAATCTATAAACCTATGAACCCAAATTCCATATCCTTCGAGTTGAAAAATGCTGACCGTGGATATGACAAAAGTTAAGATATCTTGACAAGTAGTGGAAGTCGGCCTAACAGGTTAAGTGCTTCAAAGATCAATCTACTGATTGAATCTTTTCTGAACGTAAGTTCTAAAAGGTTAATAGGTATACTACTGGCTTGTTAGTATCATATGTTGGTAACGTTACATAAGTAATGTACATGTGATCATCATCTCAATTTTTTAAAATGGACTTGAAAAGGGAAAGGCGTCTCAATTGCACTAAGTAGCAATATGTACGGTCCATTGGGTTGCAATAATCCATTTTAGTCCAAACCCGTAGATAATATGTTGACTAAGCTCAACATGGAAGAATTAAAAGGTAATTCATCCTGTAAAGCATAAACCGAAAGGTAGGTGCGATTCTATGAGTTTTAATAGGTGTTGACTAATACATTTCATGTATAAAGTCGAACTCCTATTTTGATCCAATAGATTGGATTGGTGTTGGTTATTGGATAACAACATGGGAGAATTGGAACTAGAAGCTCTAGTCTTAAGACATGAACTTAAGTGATGATCGAGGATTTCATTTATGCCAAATGAGAAAGTAAAGGCTGAAGACATCTCTTAAGAAGAGATAGAGGCTAGCTATACCATTTAGATCATGCATAAGAATATGGTGATAAAAGTTAATAGGTGGACCTATGAGGTCCTGCCAATCGAATATCAAGTACATAAATACTATGATTATCGATAACGGTGAAGCTCTTAAAAAGGAGCAAATGTCTCACCAACTATCTAGACATACCTAGTGACAAAGCGAATAATCTGAGAGATTATTTGATCAGAGTCGACGTTCGAGTGGAACAAGTCAACTCAACGGATACATGGCAAACCCCTTTTCACCAAACCCTTGAGTAGTAGCTGCGATTAATAGGTCATCTGGACGATGGACCTATGTGGGAACAGTAGGCTCTTAGGCAAGTGGGAGATTGAAAGTGTTATGTGCCCAGCAAGCCATCTGTTGGCTTTAACATTAACAATGTGTCAGTCTTATCATTAAGATTACATCAAACATGTTACATAATGCTTCTTTATTATTATAACTAGTGATAGTATAGATAAAGATCCCATGGATTACATATGGTTAGGGGAGGCGTCCAGGGAAAACATATGGAATGCTCTCAAAGACCGTAATCCTAAATATTTTTCCAAGTCATAGAGGCTGTGAGATGTGGGATATCACTGGTCTCGTCAAGACTTGTTCATGCATGTAACTCTTTCGAGAGGTTGACGCGTTCCATTGTGGATACCTTGTATGGAAACACATGTATGAAGATTCATACTGGAATATGGAATTGAACGGCCCCGCAAGAATTCCTCGTTGGCGCTGTCCAACTTGGAGTCCTTAGGTTTTCGTAGTGTGAGATAATCCTTAGACCTGAGATGTCATTGGAAAGGGTACTACCCACTCTACTTTGATATGCATGTGCACTATAGGAGAGTTATATGGCGTGTATGTTGGGTATAGACTGGCAGCTACAACGGAACAATTGACAGTTAGAGAGGGGATTCATCTAGGGTCACGAATACCCAGAATTGCCTATGCTGTTGAGTGAAGCTGAATGATCGAAAAGTCTCAGGCCAGAGCATTGTCTTATAAGAGGGATTGGTGATCCCTGCTTGGAAGACCTGATCATTAGTTGAACCAACATAGTCATAGTTTCCAAGGCTATTAGGGTTTCGACCATTGCCAAACCCTAGGTCTTAGACGGGAAATAGATGTAGGGATTCGACTCACACAAAGATCGAAATTTGGAGAGGTTTGAGTTTTCATCGTTAACATCTAGGAAGTCGTGGCGACGTTGCTAGACATCGAACCACGAGCAATAGGTGTCTTGGGTTAATTGGTGAAATTAATCCAAGGCCTAATTAATTATTATGAATAATTAATCTAGCCTATGGAAGAACTTATTGCTAGCTTGTTGATGAGCCTAAGGGGTCACACACAATACTTAGTGTAGTACCACCTATTGGCTACTTAATTATTTGTGAATTAATGGAGAGATTAATTAATTGGAAAAAAGGAATAAATTAATTAAGTGGTCTTAATTAATAAAAGTCTTATAATTTAATATTGGATTATTAAATTGGGAAAGACTAGTTAATTAATTAGTGGTCTAATTAATTAAATAAAGAGGAAATATATATATCTATATATATATATATATATATTTTATGTATATATATATGAATATCGCATACACGCCTAGAGGCGTGTATGATGATATAACTTGTCTTTTGTGTTTTTTTATTACACCAAGACATATATATATATATATATATGGTACATATATTAAGTTATTAATTAGATGGAAAGATATGTATATATCATATATATATGTATATATTATACACGCCTAAGTGGCGTGTACATGTTTATATATATATATATATATATATATAAAAATATACGGATTATGGGTGGTGTTTTTTAGAGAACTTGATTCCAACCAAAACACAATTTAGATTGTGGATTATTCTTTCTATCTTTTCTCTTTCACCTCTTTCACATTATTCTTCCTAGGGTGTACATAAACCCGCACAACCCGCCAGACCCACTCAAACCGATCTAAACCGCCCAAAAACTGCCGGTTTGAAATTATTAAAAAATTGTGGTGAGTTGAAAAATTTGCAACCCGCCACTTTCGGGTCGGGTGGTGGGTTTAATAATTGTAACCCGCCACCCGACTGCTAATTGTTTATGTTATAAGTGTGTGTATATATATATATATATGTGTGTGTATATATATATATATATATTTAAAGATTAACCCTAAACTCTTAAAACTATATATATATGCATATATATAAACTCTAATAAGAATAGAAAATTCATATTTATGTAAAACACTTTATTTTTAATTTGAGTAAACAATAACATTTGTTTAACTTGATTTAAACGAAGATGTAGATGTATATTTTGATGATAAACTTATAAAATAATTTAATTTTATTAATATTTTAGAGTTAACAATTCATGTTAAATATGATTTTTATGTAATAATACCACTTATTTTTGTATTTCTCATCAACTCAATTTTTTTTAATTAAATATACAAGTATGTTATTTAGTTTCTTACTTACTAGTTGAAATAAAAAGTAACATAATTATAATTCGATAACCCGCCAAATCGCCCGCTAAATACATTAAACCCGACCGACCCTAACCGCTCGGTTTAAAAAGATAATTATGTTGTTTATGTTTAATATTTTGTCAACCCGCATATATCTGGTCGAGTTGAGTTTTTTCCATAAAACCGCCCGAACCCGACCGCGTACACTCCTAATTCTTCCAACTCATGCGTTGAGTACGAACACAAAATATATATTCCGACCCATTTATATAAGCCAAGATTCGATATTCTCCTTGCTAGCACTGGTGGAGATAATCGAGGGTACAAACTAAGGTGTGGATAAACTTAGAGGCGCAACGCTTGGGGCACTAGGGCAAACCCATCCGAAGAGGTGGAGTAGGGAGTTGCTTAAAAAGACATTGCTAATTCTTGGTCTTCAAGAGGTAAACACGAGAAAACTTCCTCTAGGATAGTTTTGAATCAGATGGTACCATGTCTACCTAGCCCTAATTTCGGAGATGTCGCCTTAAATTTTAAGTTTATATGTCTTCCGCTGAGCCAGCGTCCCCGGGGGTTGTACTGATCCCAACATGAAGAAGGGCCAAAATTTTCAAATATAATAGAATACACTTAAATGAATAATTCATGTGAGCATAAATATATAAATGCAAAAAGGAACTATGAGTATAGCCTATAGTATTTGAAGATTATATCCTGATATGCATCTAAGTTATCAGTGTAATATATGTTTTGATGAAATTTGTTGTATTTGTGCTAAAGACATATATAATATAGAAAGAGATGTATCGCCTAAACCCAACAAAAAACTAGAAACGATAGAAGTTCTAAGTCACAAAATAGAAAATTTAGATTTAAGAATACAAATATTAAAATTAAAAAATAATGAAAATATAAACAGTAATCAAAATAAAGGAAAAGGAGTAGTTATAGAAGAACTTATGAACTTAACCAACAATTAGAAGAAATCTACAAAATACAGCTTACGAACCACCAATACAAATGCCCTGTTCTAGTAGCTTAGTACTTTTAGATTGTCGAATTTGGTGTAATCAAGATATATATATTGAAACAAAAGTCATTTTAGATACAAGAAGTACAAAAAGTATGATTAGTTCTAGTTTTGTACCAAAGAACTTTGAAAAACAATTAAGTTATAATGTTTATAGTAGAACAACAGAAAATAGAATAATTAAAATAACAAAGGAATTGATTAATGTAGGAATAAAGTTTAAGAATTTTTTAGGAAATTATAGTAGTAAGTATACTTTAGGACAAGTACTTATTGCCCCAGATCATATAACAAGTCAAGAATTCCTTTTAGGACTAAATTTCATCTGTGCATTAAATGGTTGCTTATTCATAGGAAAAAATTATATCACTATTAGAAAACATAATTATACATTTCCAACCAATCGATATATTAAACAATCAGAGTTGACTGGGAAGCGTGGTGGACATGATATTTCTGATCATTCAGATTTTTTCAAAGAATTAGAGAAAAATAATATAGAGTCAGAGACTCTAGATGTCCTATTAGATGAAGAAATTAGAAACCTAGGAAAAGGATTAGAAGTGTTAAACTTAAAAAATGAAAGAATTTTACACAAGTTAGAAAGGCTAGGATTTATGGGAGAAGATTTAGCAAAAAATAATGTTAAATATACTTTAAAGATAAATATTTTAAATCCTGATATAATAATAAGAACAATAGCAATTGAATATACTCCCGAAGATATAAAAGAACTCAAAACGCAAATAAAAGAGATGATAGAAATAGACATAATAAGGAGAAGTGATAGCCCGTATAGATCTGCAACCTTCATAGTAAGAAATAATGCAGAAATAAAAAGAGGAAAACTTAGGATATTTTATAATTACAAACTACTTAATGATAATACAAAAGATGATGCTTATAGAATACCTAATAAAGAAGAGTTAATTAATTTAATTCAAGATAAAAAGATCTTTCAAAATTTGATCTAAAAAGTGAATATAATCAAATTAAAATGGTAGAAGAAGATATAAAATGGACAACATTTAGTTGTAGTGAAGGACATTTCGAGTGGAATGTTCTTTCTTTTGGTCTAAAAAAATGCCCCAGCCATATTCCAAAGATTTATGGATAATATTTTTAAACTTTTAGATTTTTGCTTAGTATACATAGATGACATCTAACTTCTAAAAACATTAAACAACACCAAGATCATATAAGTCAGGTGTTTAAGTTAATAGAGGAAAATGGAATAGTTGTCTAAAATGAAAATGGAACTCTTTAAAAGAAAGAATAATTTTTTAGGATTAATAATAAGAAACGAGAAATTACCCTGCATTCTCATATAGCTTAAAAAATATTAAGTTTTCCAGATAAGCTTGATAACTTAAAACAAATACAAGAATTCTAGGAATATTAAATTATGTTAGAAAATTTATTCCTAATTTAAGTAAATTAGTAGGACCATTGCATAAGAAAACAGGAAAATCGGGACAGGGAAATTTTAATGCTGAAGATACTCAGTTAGTGAGAAAGATAAAAGAAGCAGTAAAACAATTAGGACCGTTAGAATTACCCTTAATAACTGATTATATTGTTATAGAAGTAGATAGTTCATCGAAAGGATGGGGAGCTATATTAATAACAAAAAATAATAAGTATCCCCCAAAACAACTGAAAAAATATCGGCTTATGCTAGTGGAAATTTTAATAAAGAAAGAAGTAATTGGACTAGTTTAGATTATGAAATAGTAGAAATTATAAAAGCTATAGATCATTCTGTGAAGCTATAGTACGTTTTATAAAAAATGAAAATTCTAGAAAACAAAATAATCGTAGGTGGTTAAATTTTAGAAATATTATAGAAGAAAATGGATATAAAGTAGAATTTGAGCATATAAAAGGAAAAAATAATAGTATAGCTGATTTGTTGAGTAGACAATTAACTATAATTTTGGGAAACAGAGAATGGACTCACAAGGCGAAAGCAATCAACAGCCAAGACCCACATTTTCATCAGCTCTCACAAGACAAGCCCCAAGACCTCCAATGAGACCTCAAATGATCAACAAAGGACCCTTGTTTACAATAGAAACTCAGTTTTTCAATCCAGCTACACAAAGCATTTTTCGTAAACCAGTTTTAAAAGCCTTTAGCAAAATATCACTCCCAGTCAAACATAATTTCAAGGCTCCAAGAGATACCCCCTTTATAACTAAAGATCGGAGTATTTTACTTAATGCTCTATAGGAAGCTCATACTTCATCCAGCAAATTAGCAGCATTAAATGCACTCTGTTATTATTTTGAAAAAAAGAATACAGATTTTCCAGCAAAAGAAGCAGCAGTTTATCTTGTTTTTAGAGGAGACCCTGTTGGAATTTTTGAAGATTATCAAAGAGCACTAAAAAGCATTCAAAAAGTCTCAAATGGATATATGGTACCCTTTAAGCAATTCTACGAAGCAATAGCAACAGCAAGAAGAATATTAGGCCCAAACCGTTATATTCAGCCCAAAGCAGAGAATGCAAAGACTAGGATACTATCAGTAGAAAAGTAACGTATAAGCCTAGATGTTAAACAACTAGAAGATGATCTTGACACCATAACAAAACAATTCACCAACCTAAACAGATCATATCAAGACCTTTTAGTTCAACATGAAAACCTCCAGGCCCATGTTGTAAGCCGAAACCAAATAGAAGTACTAAAACAAATACAACAAAAAACCTTCCAATACCTAGCCGTTAGAACTTTCTTTAAACCTACCAAGACGGTTTCATCCCTACCTGAAGGGATACAGACCATAATTTGGCAGAAAGCAGAAGATAATTTTTATAGAAAAATGTTAAAAATAGAGCAACTGATTGTATCCATTAGGATAGACGGAATACTACCTTCCACAACCCTTGTAAAATGGAAAGGAGAGCTAATCAGACAGCAAGGAAACCTTAATTTTATACTGTTAAGTATATTTCCTAGCCAAACATTTAGATAGACACTTCGGTTTTTCAAGAAGGATGGATCGAAGGCATTTTTATCAGTATCCAGTAGCTTCTAAGCTTTGGTTTTGTATCAAGACTGTATGTTACTGATTTAGATCAAGTTAAAAATTTAGGAAGACATTTAGCAGACGTAGTCAGCCTTCAACTAAGTAGAGGAATAGATATTCTACGAATTAAAGTTATAGCCATACCACCAATTTAGGGAAAGCCAAACGTTCAAATGGGACATGCATTTTATTGGATACACGAATCTTTTGAATAAAGAGAACCAGTTTCAGACGTATTCTGGTTATTTCACGAAGCAGTCAATCCCATTTCAGACATAGCAGATATGAAACTAGCAGTTGAAACCCGACGAAAGGAACAACGAAAATATATGTTAAACACATAATCAGCTACATCATAGTATTTTCATTCCAGCTAAAGATCGAGTTTATCATCGAATATGGTTTCAGGGAACTAAAGCATTGACAAGTGTGGAATGTCCTCCAACATATGCACCATACTTTGGAGCATCAAACTTAAGAATAGGAAGTCCATAAATCAAAGTAGAAACAATGAAGGTTTTAGCAGCAATAATTCATCATCTTCAGCAAAGGAGCAATAATTCAGTATCAGGACAAAGACATTGAATTCCTGACATGAACAATAAATTCACCAGCTTTACCATGACAATAATTCAGCAAACGGACAAAAAACTACAGCAACACTCAGACAACCAGCTTCAATAGTGCATGATTCCTGTACATTTTCACTGTTAATGTTTGCCACCTGTGGCATTTCTTTAATAGGACATTGTTTGTCCACTTCTACAATAATTGCAGGCTTTGTATAGCTTTACCTACAACACTGTTCGGAATCGAATCTTGGATTTCATTCTAGTTTATTGTTTTTCACATCGAAGGCTTATATAAGGACCTCATCCTTCATATTGTAAACTTGCACCTTAACACTCTCCAATCCCCACTTCTTGGTTGCTAGAGAGTCTCTCAACCTTTCTCTGTAATAAAATATCTTCTTTGTGTGCAAAATTTCTAGTAAAATTTATATACCTTATAATTATGCATAGTGAGTAAACTACCCCCAAGAACGGGATTCCCCTACTATATAAAAAATGTTATAGTTCACGCAAACTCAAAAAAAACAATAAAAAAAATAATATGATGATGAACAATTGTAACCTTCTACCCTTTCATTATCCCAAAAATATGTTTCCGCTGTACAAATTCTTGTTTTCAATAACCTCTGATATTTTTTTGCTCTGGGAAGATTTTGTTTACCGTCTCGGTGTACATCGGATCGGAGACAAAATGTGCGGGATAATTCCCCCCAGTGTGCGAGCAATCTGGTATCAGATCGGGGTTCCTGAGTTAAAAAATTTGAATGAATTAAGTTTATAATTAAATTTCAAAAGAGTAAGATAGGTACTTCACTTCTTTCCAATTTGTAATTTATGCTTTTAATTAATGTCGTTTTTCATATATTTTGGACTAAATAAACCAAACCTAAAAATTAAAGGACTAAATGTCCTATTCTTAAGAAATAGGGACTTGATTTGAAATTTTTTAAATGTTCAACAGCTAAGGGCTGACAAAGCTTTTATTTCAGGGATATTTTGGACATTTCCTACCTATTTAGCCGGAAAAAATAAAAGGAAAAGAAAATAAACATAAGATGGATATGGGTTTGCACCCCCTGTGCAAATGTGAAGATTCCCGGTAGATTCGAGACTAGTTGCCTCATTTTTGGCTTTGGAATGAAATGGAAGAAGTTGGTGGTTTGGTTGGAGTCATCTCCTCTTCCTAGAAGAAAAAGCTCCTTTGCATTGCAACAATCCCTGCCACTTGATGGCGAGGGACCCCGAAATTGAAGATTTTATCGCTTGCCGACAATTTGAGATTTTACCTTGTGTCACTTATGTTATCTCTTTTGTCTCGAATCAATCTTATTTGTTGATGTTTCAATCTACGGGTTCTTTAATTTGTAGTTTCTTAGGCTTTATGTTGGATGTTTCTGTTGGTTATTGTTGTACCTCTTTTATGATTAATGGAATTTAAGGTTTGCTCGATCTAAAAAAAGGGGCACTTTTTTGCCAACATCCCTGGCTCATTCGATGCTACGTAGTTTGGTTGTACCAAAATTTCATCAGATTTTGACATGTGGCACCTGTTAATCATAAACTTTGCATTTTGGTCCTCAAACTCTTAAGGGAAGTAACCTTTTACCCTTTCACTTTCAATTTTAAGTATTTTGGTCCCCCTTTTTTTAACAAAATTCCTTCAAATCTAAATAAATCAGGCTCAACATGCTTCCGAAAATTATTAGATATTCATAATGTAATACCTTTGGTTGACCGAATTATCACTGGGTATTCTGAGTCCTCGTTTTTACGGCTAAACCAACCACACAATCTTGTTTCAACTCATGAACTCTCTGAGTGTGAATTTCTTCCTACTTCCATTTTATGCTTTCTGTCTCTTTTAAGAGAGGTCGGAAATCCTTTCTGTATCTTGCTAAATCTTTAATGAAGATACCTACAAAATTAACAACTCCCAAAAAACTTTGAAGCTGTTTCTTATCTTTCAGAACATCAGGAAAATTGTGTATTTTTTCCACAATATGTTCCTGGAGTGCAACACCTCTTTCGTCAATAAGAATACCAAGAAATTCAATCTTATTAACTCCAATTATTACTTTTTTTTCTGAAAGCACTAATCCTTCATTAAAACATGCATTAGAAAATATTTCAAGATGTTTAATATGTTCTTCATATTTCTAGATGCAATTAAAACATCGTCAATGTAGACAAACATAAACTCGAAATAATCTTTAAACAGACTGTCCATCTTTCTTTGATATATCTGGGGTGCGTTTGCTAATCCCATTGGAAGTACATTCCAGATATATTGACCTTGTGGAGTAGAAAATGTTGTATATTTTTTAGACTCTCTTTCCATCTTAATCTGATAGAAACCAGATTTACAATCAAATTTTGAAAACACTTTTGCATCTTTGATGCATTCAATCAAGTGTTCTCTGCTGGGAATATAGTAACCATCAAATTCAAGTATCTTATTGATACCTTGATAGTTGATTACTAATCTTGTCTTTTCTCTTTTTACCTCACCATGGTTTTTTACCAAAAACCCAGGGCTACTATAAGCAGATACTTCAGGTTCCATGAGTTTAAGATAGATATGCTCTTTTATGATTATTTACATATCTTTCTTATCCTCCATTTTCATCTGGATCTGCTTGTATTGAACATACTCATACTTGCATTGTTCTTTTACTTTCAGAGTAGCTTCGATCTTGTTTTTATCCCACCAAGCCAAAGGATTCTCATTAAAGTTCCTTTGGATTAGTCGCTTAACATTTTCAAGGGAAAGTAAACTTTCCTCGTCAATGTTATCAATGAACCTGTTTTGTAATTCATTCTTAAGAATTCATAGTTCTTCTTTAGAAATTTCATAACAGTGTTGGTTCTCACTTTCAATTAGACCATGTAATCTAAAAGACAAAAGAACTTTTCCAAATCTCCATTTATCCTTCATTTTAGGATGAGTTAATTTGGAATCAGCCATAAAATCACCACGTTTGCTGCAAAAAGTAAGAGGCATTATTCGATTAAATGCTTTTGCTAATCGCATAACCTGTATAGAATGACCACAATTTGTAGTAACTATTAACAAGTTCTTGTGGTTATCTTGCACATATCTTGCAAAAGTCTGAATAAAATTATTACCTAACAAAATATCTGCTCCTGTATCATGAAAATAAACTGGTAGAAGTTTTACCTTGCACCAAGGGGTACCACCGGCTCCTCCAATCATGATATCAGCTTCTCGTATTCCTTTATTGAGAAGAAGAATCTTCTGAGAAAAATCCCTTCCTGCAATAATGGGTAGTGATTTCATAGCATTTCTAGGGAAAACACCAGGTTTTGCTGTACAAATCCCTGGTCCAGAATCAATATAAGCTGCAAAATATTCTGACTTATATTGTTCGTATAACATACCTACCGATATGTATATAGAAAAGGGGTTAGTCATTTATTCAAGCTGAATAATATGCCCATCCAGGCTAAATTCCATCCCTTTACCCTTTCTTCCCCAAGGTTTATGTTCCTCAAGAAAGCTTAATCCCAAGGTGATAATTCCTTGGTCACAACCTGCACTTCCAGTAACAAATACTTCATGTCCTGCTATTTCTAGCATAGCTTGGAATTTTCCAACAGTAGATTGCTGCAAGTAGTATAGATCATCACAAGGAAAATAATTATTTTTCTCTGTAATATCAAATATAACTTGCACTTCTTTCCATCCTTCAGGGCATCTAATTTTAACATTATCTACCCTAATAACTTGAGGAGTTAAATCTTCGAATAATTCTTTACCTTTTAAACTCCTAATCCTTTCTTCTGAAAAGGACATCCTGCTATTAAAATCTATTCTAGTACTCATTGAGTGATCTAGAACCGGATGGTCTCGGATTAAGATATCAACACCTCCAATTCTTGGTATTTGAATGGGATCGGGTGCCATTACCTTAGCAAATTCCTTGAAAATTCTTGGAATTTCAATATATTCTTTCCTAATAAACAAATCAGAATGATGAGCATTGGAAAGTGCATATGCAATTTTATATGTAAGAGAATATGGTTTGTTCCTTTCTTTCATAAGATCATTTCTCTTAAAATCTTGATGAAGGGTTAAGACTTGACTGAAATCTTGGTCAGCTAGGTTATATGCAATTCTGGGATGAATACCAAACATGAGTTTGCCTGCATATAAGTTTCCTACCATTGTACCAAGACAACCATTTTTTAGGTTATTAATTCTTTTATCCATTATTGATAAATGTAACGGAGAATTAACACCTTCTTTGAAAGTGGCTTTAATTACTACTTCAATAGTTCCTATATGGATCCATTTCATAGTAAGTGCTACATCCTCTTTAAGCTTACTCAATTCCTCCGAAATTTCTTCTCTTGGAATAAGTTGCATATCCATCACATTACCAGTTAATTCCATAGGGATTGCAAACTCCCCTGAACTTACTTTGTATTGGATGTTATGCCGCCTTTAATTTAAACCAATTTGGTTTAGGATTCTGTTAACTTCGCTTACTCGAAAACCATCATATTTTCCGAGGTTGGAGTCTTGCCTCATTATCTTTTCCATGGTTTTATCTGATATAGATGCCCTGGAAAAAAAACCTGATAGGCTATCCGATGTTTGGAGCCTATCCCCTTCGTTAGGGTTATTCTGATTCGGTTGAAGATCCATCCAAATCTATTTCTTCCTCATAGACGCTTTCGTTTGAGGGTATACTTTCGAATTGGTAAAATGGTACCAAATCTCCATAGAAAACTGCATCCAGTATGTCAGCAGTGGCTTCAAATTGTTTTAATTCACCACTCTTTTGCGGACAATCTGGTGAAATGTGGCCACAAGCTCCATTGTCGGTTCGGATCTCTGGCCAGATTTATAAGATCGGGCTTTAGATTTAGACCACCAAGACTTGCGCCTGAAAAAAGATCGTCTGTTGTTACTACTGATGTTATCAGAGCACACAAATTGTTTTCTCTTCTTTTTTTACTCAATTGATTCTCCAATAATTGTTGGAAAATCATTATTATCACAGCAAAGAGGGATTTTCTTAATTTTTCCTCTTAGCCTTTTCATGTTCTTTTGGATAGCGTCTTGGTGACACCAGTATTTTAGTTTGTCTTTTAAGAAAGACATTCGTCTAGCGACTGTATCAATTTGCCCTTCCGGAACCTTGTAGGAATGGATTAACATTTCCCTCTAAGGACTGCAAATTTTTGCAAAGAACATAGGTGCAGCGATTTCTGCACTAACATCTGCATTGAAGAAATATTTTCGAAACCATTAGATGTATTCATCTATTGCACAAATATTTCTACATTCAATAGCATACTCTCTAGTTTTTTCTGTATTATTTTCACCGAAGTATCCATCTCCGATAAAATGTAATTTGATTAACCTTCCGAATCTATCAGCAATTGCACTTTTAGATTCTCCGGCTAAAGCTTCTTGCTTAGATGTCTCCAAGGTGCGTTCCCACCCCACCTTTACTGATCCTTCTAAGCTTAACTCCATTAATCTAATGAAGTTTTCTTTATCGAGTTCCAGTGTAGTGGTGGTTGTTTTCATAGCGGCTACCCATTCATCGATTAATTTTTCGATGTTTCTGAAATCGATAATATCCAAATTTAGGATAGTACCATATAGGTGCAAGGGTTGTGACATAGTCCTTGCCCATGGTGTATTCTTTAGTACCCTATTTGGATTTCTAGCGGGATTTACTCTAAACGTTTCTCCCAATATGGCAGGGGTTGCGTTTATATGCAAATCTCCACTTTCACGCATCGGTTCATCCGGTGGAGGATTATGTGATGCGGAACTTCCTTCTGGCGCTGGTAACATCAGAACTGATTCATTGGCTTTAAAATTAGCCAATTCAACAACATCTAGTTGAGAAAAAGATTTAGCTAGCTCTTGTAGATTAGAACGATCCACTCTTGATATATCCATATTAATTTATATTTCTTAATATATCAATGAGTAGTTCTTCCTGAGTCTTAGGCTTCGGAATTTCCTTAGCCTTTCCCTTCTGATGTAGAAGAGGTACACGTCCAAGTGCATCACCGATTCGGTCCTTTTTTTGTTTAGACGTACCGGTAATTCCTAGTCTTTCTTTCAGATCTAGAACTATTGTTTTAAGATCTATTATAGATCTACTTAGATTTGGAAGAATTTTGAGGGCCTCCTCAAGTTTTTGGTTCAAGTTTCGATTTTCATAGGTAGATGTTCTAGCCTATGTCTGTAATCTTGAACTGTCTTTTGAATCTCTCTAAGATCTTTAGAAAGCTTAGAGGTATCCGGTTCAATCTCTTTCCAATTCATAATTACTTGAATTAAAATAAAGAGTTACCCTTATTTGCTTTTCCTGGCCATTTGCCATGGATCTCAGCAAGCTGTAAGTCCCTTGCTAGATTGCCTTCGAATGTACCATTCAGAGATAATTCCCATTGATAGTATCTTATCTCTGCATGATGATCCGCTAGAGGATTTTCACTTCTAACGATTTTTCTTTGGAATCTCGAAGAGTCCCTTTTAATTCTTAGGATGAGTTTATCCATCCTTTTAAACCATTGTTCTTCCAGTATCTGGAAGTACTCCATGTTCTCTTTATAGATAGAACTATTGTTCGGTTCCATACTTGTTTAACTCTCCTTCGTCAGGGATAAAATAACTTTTATGTAACTAATTTAAATATTTCATCAATAAAACCTAGGCTCTGATACCATTTTGAAACAGGATCACTCAAATTAGGAAGATTTTGAAAAACAAAATGATTTGGACTAAAACCGCTTAAACTTAAAAGTTATGGGGTTAAAATTACAAAGATCAATAGTTAAAAGAACCATCTTTGCAATTCTCAAAAGCAAATGACACATGTCATCATCTTAGGGAGAGTTGGGTGGCACCAAGCTTGGTGTCATCGAATAGACCAACATCCCGGCAGGCAGGCAGGCAGCAACTCTAAGTTGAGAGCAAAGCAATCTGCAATCCAATGGTGTCCACAGCTACTGTACATAGATTGAGCACCCACCTCATACTAAAACACCGCTGCTGCTTCTCTTCTGCCATTTCCATCGACTATCCACAACTCCAACACCAACACCAACACCCTCTTTGGTCCGGCCTCCATAACTGGCGAAGCAGCACACTCAACCATGATAGGTATTGGGGTCCCAATGGTCCAATTCAAATTGAAATTGAAAATGAAATCGGCGGAGGAGGGCCTTCTTCTCTTTCTTCTTCTGTTTTCAACGATTGCTCTTCATTGGCAGAAATGGGTGGTGTTGTTCTCTCCACTTCAGATCCCCTCACCAAAGCTAAGCTCTCCCACTTGGCCTATATCAAATGGCGCCAGAGGGCCTACCTGTTGGAGTTTTCTGATGCCCCTCCTCCTACCCCTTCTCGCCCTCCCAAACCCCAACTCGTACTACTTTTCTTTCTTATATATGTATATGTATTATTAAATTTAGCCTTTTATGTAGCGATTGATGACATTATATATATCATTCAGGTTTCCCCTAAAGAAATTCCAGCTCCAAAAAGCTCGGGTTTGCCTCTGAATGCGTATATGCTTCATAATCTTGCTCATGTTGAGCTAAATGCTATTGATCTTGCCTGGGATACTGTTGTTCGGTTTTCTCCCTACATTGACCTTCTTGGTCAAGGATTCTTTGCTGATTTTGCTCATGTAGCCGATGACGAAAGTCGACATTTCACATGGTGTTCCCAGAGACTGGCTGAGCTCGGTTTCAGGTTGCTATAGCTACCTAGCTTCAACCTATGATGCATTTTGAACTCTGGTTCTTTATTATGTTTATGTTGATCACTCACTCGGAGTCAGAGTTTGTTTTCTTTGAGCAGATATGGTGACATGCCGGCTCATAGCTTTCTGTGGAGGGAATGTGAGAAATCATCAGATAATGTTGCTGCTCGTCTTGCCGTTATCCCCTTGGTTCAGGTGATCTATAGTTTCCCAACATTGACAGATTGGTTACCTCTTGTCTACTCCGAATATAAATCCTTGTGGCTCCGGTGTCTTTGTAGTTTTCATTGTTGCATTGTAAAGATTCCGAGCATTATAGTAATGTGATTAAATTTGACTTGTGGCAACGTTCAAGCCTATGTATTGGACAGTGTTTCTGGTGGTGCATCCTACCATCAAATGTTAACTGGATCAAAATGTCTATTTGTCAACACTACGTGGCCCATTTAGTATCTTAAAAATGGTATATGGTTCACAAGGATAGCGGACTTCACTTGGTCGCTAATATTATAAAAGGATAATCCTCTCACTTATAAAATTATTTTCCCTAATTAAGATCTAAGGTCCAAACATAGGCTTAGCGTTCTTCAGTGAAGAACTTCACTTTGTTGTCTGTATCTTGGTTGTTTAGGAGGCTAGAGGATTGGATGCTGGGCCTCGGCTTGTCAATAAGCTGATTGGATTTGGAGATCTTAGGACTTCAAGCATTGTTGCAAAGATAGCTGACGAAGAAGTTGCACATGTGGCAGTTGGGGTTTATTGGTTTGTATTAGTTTGCCAGAAAACTGGTCGTGTCCCTAGCTCTACTTTCACAGGTCAATTCTTTTTCACTTGTCATGCTGTAAATGCTGTAGCAAGAATCTCTGATGGCCTTCTTATCATTATTCCTATTTGTTCGTAGACATTCTACAAGAGTATAATGTCGAGCTAAAAGGTCCTTTCAACTATTCAGCTCGAGAACAAGCTGGCATTCCACGGGAATGGTGAGAGTAATACTCTTGGATGAATTTTGGGCTGGAAATGTCTGACTCTTCGTTTCTGATTTATTTAATTGTTGAAAATGACATAGAACCTAAGATCGGTTATAATGTTTCCAGGTACGATCCTTCGTCCACAACCAAAGAGGACAAGCAGCTTTGCGAGTATATCGTCTTTAATATTGATATTGTGTACAAGAATGGAGCCAGGATTTTCAGCCGGGGGGGGGGGGCGCGAGATATAACTATACCTTTTTTTTGCCAAATAGACGAAGGATTGAAGGGGAATGCGGGGAGCTAGCCCCCGCGGTACGTCATGCTATATTTATGGAGGAAAATCTAATAAGAGACTAGGTTCAATTACAATAAATTTGTATAATATAGAGGATAATTATGCCATTGAGGGGGGGGGGGGGGGGGGGGGGCGAAAATAGATATTTTGAAAATTTTATGGGTAGTAATGAAAAAAAAATTTGAGGGGGGGCGAAGATGGATATTTTAAAATTTTAATGGGTAGTAATATAAAAAATAAAATTGAGGGGGCACTGGCCCCCCCAAGCACCCCCCCCCCCCCCCCCCCCCCCCCCGTCTTGATTGTGTATATAGTCACGCTCTGTTTGTTGTCGGGAATGACATCCAAATTGGGCATCAAATATCTGGTGGTAATCAGATTTCTACTTATATTCGGCTGTGTCTAGGAAATTGGTAATGAATAAATCAAATTTACTTTTCTCTTTTATGTTTGGCCATGCACATATAGTAAGGAAAGAATTCATATGTGAAGACTTTCACTAAATGACTCTTATTTTTTGAATAATGTTATTTGTACACGTTGTGTCATCTAGTTTGTCAAATTGTTTCATTAAAAAAAGTTAGCAGTTCTTGATATACTTACTACAATTTCATACTTGTAGTTAGTATTTTTAATATTAAAAAAATAAATTCGTGTGATTAGGACACTGTCAAATCAATTAATATATTATTTATATTGCTAGTAAAAGGCGTAAGATAGAGGTAACATTGTCTTGCTAGTTTTAGTTTCAGATTCCCCAAGTAAGGCAGAAAAATGATCTAGATTCCTTGTTTTGGCTGCAGAATTAGAATTTGTTTCCTTTCCCAAATGGAGCCTAAATTTATCATTTACTAGGAATTAGTGTTCTGGTTGTCTTTAAGAATTTGGTTGTCATATCAATGATAGCATCATTGAATCTGAGAATTTTGATTGCAGGTATACGATAGGCTTGCTTGCATAATTTCTATTGAACAAGAAAATTCAAGTTTGGGAAAGCTACCTAAATGATCGTTATGCGCCGGAAATACATCAATGGATGCTGATGTATACTCCTCCTAGTGAAGGTGAATCTCGAAGTTCAGATGGAATGATGATGAAGCATAAGCAAAGACTTCCTTACGAGAGGGCATCAGCCCCTGAAACCCGTTTTCTAGCCCTTGTTAGAATGCTATTGAGCTCGTGTAAATTTGTCTGGGATTTAGGATTTTTAAGTTGAATCTTGTCCACAGGGTACATAGTGGAAAAGAATTGTCTCGACATACGCTGTGTGGCAGCTTGAAGAGTGATAATGATGATAAATTAGCTAAAATGAAGTATGAAGTAACTTTTGTTCAGTTTTATATATGTATATATGAACCGTGTCTCGACGCACTGTCGCTTCTGTTAGTCCTTAATATATTTAACCAAGCATGGTTTTACTATTCAATAAAGTAATATTTCATGTATTATCATTTTTTCGTACTCAATGAATTTGATCTTTCATTTACTGGTGTCTTTGATTGTGGGGGTCCGATGATAATGGACACAACTACCTTTACAGAGAAGAGAAACTGTCACACCATGAGATCAAGATTTGGTTTTATCCAGGTAAAGATTTCTCATTATGCCATCAGGTGCTTGATGCATCCAGTTTGTGTTGAATCGTCATCAGCTCTTTTGATTGACGGATGGATTATTGGGCTGATTGATACCTACTTTTATAAATTGAACGTGACATGAACATGATAGACTGAGATGGTGAATGTTACAGGTTCGATGCTTTCTACAGCCTTCGTCCGTGGATCTAAATTTTCATCTAGCAGTTTTCCTTTCTATTTTCAGGATTCCTAACTTATTTTTGAAATCTTGACAAAGTTTTTCTAGTTCTGAATCTTATTTGATACAATATTGCCTTTATTTACAACTTAAATGATACATTATCTCATTTATTCACACACATTAAGAGCTTATTTTTTAGGTAAAATTCGACATTCTAACCTGCTAAGACATCTTGTAAAATGTTTCAAAAATTTTCAAAGATAACTAAATTTTTTTATCATTTGCAGTGTAGAAACGTCATTTCATTGATGCCAACATTTACATTCTTATCCAAAATTTTTGTGATAAAGTGTTAACGATAGGTTTATGCCAAGCAAGAGAAGAAAAGCATATTAAGAAGTGAAACCAAAATGATTTTTTGCTTCTTTAAATTTTATTTTTTATTTGTTTATTTTTTTAACGTACGGTCAAAGTCATTATTATTCTTGTACTTTAACCTATAAAGTATTATATAATATTCAAAAGATAATATGTCGGTATCCAAGGCGTGTCAGCTACTTTAAATTTTGTATCGGATACGGTTCCGAATTATTTTTTTTTCATTCAATTTTGGATACGTCAAAAAAGTATCTGATCCAAATACAATATTACACGGGTCTAATTTTAGAAGTATCAGTGCATCATAAGTAATTTACAGAAACCTCACCATAGCATGAGCAATCTGGTAATCTATAAAACTGAAACTCATAATCAACTGGGAGCTTATAAAACGGATTGATTTATCAACTGGACCATAAGCTTTTGAACTTCCTCTTTGCCATCATATTTTGTTACTACTTGCCTTAGCTAATTAGTTAAGGTAATTCTTATCATCACCAGCCGATAGGCGTAACTTATGAATTGATGATATAGCAGTTCTAGTAATTGGATAACTATCTCAACGGTGCGATATTCAAACTTATCGTAAATTGTATTCATAAATTGTAGGGATAATTACACTCACACCCTCAATGATGGGTAATTACACAAACCTCCTCTCACTAATTGATGGTCTATTTGTAAGGTTTACAGGAGTGCAATTGTAAGAATTATTACATACACAGAACGTGCAATTGTAAGAAATCATTAATATGCGGGGTTGTGTTTGTAATTATCAATTAATGAGGGAAAATTTGTGTAATTACCCAGAAGTGTGAGTGTAATTATCCCAAAATTGTATTACCTGCATGACCCTAATGTGTTTACTCAAAATATTTGTGTCAGCATGTTGTCCGACACACTCACACCCAACATTGCGACACTCGTATGCACGATCTCCATTGCAACACTCGTATGCACAGTCTCCGCACATTCACCCTCAACATTGCAACACTCGTATGCACCGTCTCCGCCAGCACCACGTTTGTCTCAAGTCATTACCCACATTGCCCACAATAAGAGCAACACATGCCTGTCTAACTACTGTCATGATACCAACACTCACAGCCAAATCCGTCGTGTCGCATCACCGACACGCCCTGCGCACCAAGCAGGTTGGACGTGCCAAGCTTACACAATGCTCCAAGGGTATAACTATTTATGGTAAAACAACAGGGATTAGCATCAGACTTGTCAAGCATACAAAACCCAATTCCACACTCACTAATTCTGCACGCCAGACCAATAAATTAAGGCCAGTGTTCAATACCATACGATACACCAAGTGTTCAAACCATGAGATTCACTAAGCAGACCAGTGGACCAATTAACCACTTATAGCTCATCAGAGAATTACCTCATGACTCACCTCCTTGTAAGTTATAACCCGCCAGACGGAACTAAGACGATGTCTTCGAAGGACGAGCAAGGAACTGAGACAATGTCTTCGAAGGACGAACAACACTGTCAACACTGTCGTCGTCTTCAAATGCATAGCAAAAGTTCCCTTAAAGATCACTGAAACTAACCTGCCCCATTCCATCCACAAAAGCCCAACCCCTTACCAAGGCCACATGTGATGCTTGTCCAACCAAGCTCAGCTGACATATTTCAATATGGTCAATATTGAGTCTGTCAGATCAAATTAAGCTCACAAATGCCGCCCTGGATGCTTCCTGATCAGGATTGACAATGACTTCCCAGTAAAGTTTGGCTGGGAATATAGCCAAGCGATCCCCGCCAACACAACATCCTAAACATATCCCATAAAGGTTCTGTTTTTTTAATCTTTTCTTACAAATGTAAGATTGAAGATGAACCTCAAGCTAAAGAAATAGTTGTTCGACAATTACGAAGCTCAAACTGTATATACTAAAAAAGTTATACTATCAACATACTGATAGAATCAAAATAGCTTAACACACACTAGCTACAATCCGACATTTATTATATCTCTCAAACCCATCTACCTTAGGAAACGAGAATAACGATTCGTTGGAGTCTTCTAAATGCCTTTGCCAGCTCCTGTATATGGCTCTTCTTTAATGTCTTTGGTTTCATCTCTCTGTCCAACAACAAGTTCCTTAGCTGTTTGCCCAATTTCCACTATAGTTTCACCAATGGCATGTAACACACTGCCGCCGCCTCCTCCACCCTGCTCTTGTTTTGCTCCACTTTCAGCTCCCCTCACTAGGAAACGTAGTGAAGAGAACTCCTATCAATAGGTGCATTTGATGGAGATAGTGCTACTATACATGGACTAGATCGATTTCTGTCATATGGGTTTCACTCTTTGACAGTCAAGGACAGAATTGATTAAGTTTGTACGAGGTGTGTTGGAACTTTAGACTTGAGGAATCGAGTGAAGATATACTTGTGACATTAGGTTCGGTCATTAGAGTAGTTAACGGGGGGGGGGGGACCAAGTCACCAGTTGGTGGGCAAACTCAAACTGACAACCTAATGGGCAAGTACTAGTTGTAATGCTTACAAGATAGGTTCGTTCCCTCGAAGGTGAACGAGGATTATCCTATGCATTGATAAGGACGTTAGATTGCTTAATTCTTGGCCAAAGCATTAACTTGATGACATAATATACATATCGCATAGTGTCAAGTAGTGATGGTTGATAAAACACCAGTACTCTAACTTGACCAGGATTAAGTAAACGAAGAGTTTATACTATTTACACGATAATTACAATTGCGAAAGGTAAAATGATCTACTCATTTATCTTATTTGGGTTAAAATACTGGACCATGGATGGTTGGTAGGGACCCATATTCAATGGAATTCAGCATTGCACAATATTAGATAAACCTAAAGTTCACACTTAAAAAGAAAAAATTAATAGAAAAATACAATATTTCTTGTGGTAATAAACTTATTATAAATATAGTATAGTGTCAAGTTAGTGAGTGGACTAAAAGCCATGACTCTCACTTGACCGGGATAAGAAAACGAAGAGTTATATTCACACGGTATTTACAATGGGAAAGGTAAAAATGATCTAATCATTTCATCTTATTTGGTTAAAATATGGACCACTTGACTGGCTAGATGGGACCCATATTCAATGGAATCCTCCCATTGACAAATAGATATGAACTTAAAGAGTCATGCTTAAAAAGAAAAAATTGATAGAAAAATGGAATATTCTTGTGGTAATATTTTAACTATTGGATACTTAAAGTTAATTAAATGGAATTAATTATTTAAGGAAATAAGTTAATTTATTTATAGTTTAATTAATATATTATTTCTTGGAGAAATAAAATTAATTAAACATATTATCTATTATTTAATTAGATTAATTAATTGAATTATTTAATTATTAAATAGTAGATTACACTAAACTCAAATTGGTGCACCAAGTGGCACACTAAAAGCCTAAGAGGGGCGGCCACTAGGCGCTTTTATGGCTTAATTTGAGCCCAATGTAATAACTTAAGTGATATAAATATATCACATTAGTTAATACCTAGGTCATAAGTTGTAATTCATTAAGCCACAAGAAATGGAATTCCTCTCCCTCTCTCTCTCTACCCGTCGGTCTACATCAAAGAAAGGGGAAGTTTTTTCTCATCAAATTTTTCGACGAGACAATTTAGAGGCAAAAAATTGGACTGCTGGATCATCAAATTCATCCAGAATATTTTGCGAAGAACTTGAAAAAATCAGGCTCGTGAGATTTTCAACCACTTAGGTACAACGGGTAAAGTTTGTTTTACCCTATCGTACATACGTGTGATAAAACCCCGGGATTGATCCTGTTATGGGAAAATCCCAAAAAAAAACTAAATTCCATCTTCCGCTGCGTTTGGTTTATTTTCCTCAACAGGTTTGTCCGTACTTCAATAGTGTTTATCACGTTTAATGCTCTTGTCAAGAATTTAATGCATGTGAATTTGTTTCCTATTGAAAATAAATGCCCGTTATTGATTGCATTTAAGTCATTTATGACTTCGGAATTTATTTCAGTTGAATCTTGATTGCTTGATCGATTGGTCATTAGTCGCTGATTCAGAAATCCTGAAATGTCTTTCGCGTTTGATAGATGCTTAAGACACAATCTTCATCTTCACTTTGATTTCAAACGCTGATTTTCAACTTTCTCTTTGATAGACTCACTTTGAATTCGCAATAGAGTTTCCAACACTTGGTCTAAAATCTACAAAAATAAAGATATAAGCCTAACAAAATAATAAAGTTTCAACTATTGTACAGTTTTTCTATAAAAAGCATTAACTTACATTCTATTGGGGTCTAAAATAAAATTTTATTTTGTTATCATCAAAACATTTAACATGAAATTTACTAACAAAGTATTTTAATTTGCAAAAAAAGGAAAAAAGAAATCTCAATCTTGAGCATAACAAGTAATAATCCACGAATTCTCTCCATGCACCTATAAAAATTCTCTCTAGGGTTTGAACTTTTCTGTGCCTTCCTTTGACTTTGTCCCTCGGATCATCGGATGTCTTCGCCGGCTGGGCTGCGGCCCGGGGTGGACCTACCACCCACCAGTCATGTGAATAAGAAAGTGAAATGGTTGAAGATCCAGCTCCCGAGTCCATGGATGCAGATTCCCTCTCGAATCAAGAAGAGTTGTCGTATCTCCAAAAACTTGTTGGCCAAAAAAAGAGCAAGATGGACCTTCGTTTCAAGGAAGAAGGAATGAAAAATCTGCATCATGTCAGTTGCTGTGCGCCCTTTGCCGAGTGCCCACGAAACCGTATTTTATTAGCAACTGAATATGTGGAAACTATTCAATCATCATGGGAGGAAAACCTTATCCTGAAGTGGGAAGGAAGATTTATTAACTATCATATTCTGGCTGCGTAAGTAGACGCTTTATGGTCCTTGCATGGAAAATATGATCTGAGAGATCTTGGCTCAAACTGCTACATTCTGAGGATTGAGCAAAAAGAGAAGATGGAGCATATCTCACTAATGCCCCCTGGATGATTTTTAATAACCACCTGCGAGTTAGAAAATGGTCCCTGAGTTTCAAAGCGTCATCGGATAAAGCCACAACCGTGATCTCCTGGGTGAGAATTCCTGAACTTGCCATTGAATACTACCAAGAAGAAATTATCTTTTCTATTGCAAAATGTTTAGGTACCCCGATTAAGATTGACCAAAATACTTTCTGGGCTTCGAGAGGAAAGTTTGCTCAATTTTGTGTCCAAATCGACTTGGCACTTCCTTTACAGAGTGAGGTAGAGGTCAATGGCAGCATATACAAACTTGTCTATGAGAATATACCAGTTATTTGCTTTGAGTGTGGAAGAATAGGACATAGGGCCTTGGAGTGTGGTTTCAAAAAAGCTGAAGACAGTCGAAAGGAGTCGCCGAAAAATGGTGTAGCAGACAGTGGACTAGGACAGCCGAAGGTCGAGGTGCCGGATAAGGGTAAAGAGGGGGCCCTTGAGAATAGTGACAAATCTGTGGGTACAAACTATGGAGCATGGATGATAGTGTCAAAGTCGAGACCTAGGGGGAAGGGTACGAGGACACAGGTGGGATCAGGAAAAGGAGAAAAATCTTTCTCCATTTTGGCTACTGGTGACTGAAAGCATATGGAAGGGGAAACTAGTTATGTAATGGCTGATAGTGATGGGGGGACCTCAAACCCTCATGGGGAGAATAAAAATACTAAGAAAAGAACTCTTTACACAAAAGAGCTTGTCACTCAAAAGGAGACATCAAAATCAGGGTATGGAAGAGGTAAAAGTAAGTCAAACAAGGAAGGTGGGGGCATGTTATGCATGCAGAAATTCGACTGAGGGAGGTCATTTTGGACCGTTGGTTATTAAGGACTTGGAGAAAAATAATGAAAAAAATAAATTTAAGGTTGGGAAAGAAGTGGAGCTCACTGCTGTTGTTATCCCACATAATTTTTCCTTCTCTAGCTCCTCAGAACCAGAGAGCTCAAGTATGGGAAATGGAGCTCTTGATGTTCTCGGTGAGGGAGAAAGAGTACGCGGATCGTCTGTTTCACCCCAGATCGGCTATCTCCTCCAATAAGAAAGGATGATGCAACCTTACCACTTGACCCAATTCGACCCGAGGTGCAAGCTGGTGAGAATAACGAAAATCAACCCACTCTTTTGGCAAATTTCAGCAGAGATAAGTCAATCCCGAGTAGGGATGGCAAGAGAGAAACACCTCGAATTGGAGATTCAATTAAGTGCTCCCGAGATGGAGAGACAAGAGGTGGTAGCAAGGAGACTCGTCACGCAAACAATGGAGAGTGTGAGGGGATGGAATATTGAGAGTCCTATTGGACTTATCGACATATTCACTTCATCAATGAAGTTACTTTCATGGAATTGTCAAGGTGCAGGTAAGTCGGCCTTTCGTAGAAACCTAAGGGAAATATTGGATGTTATGGGACATGGATCATATCCACGTGCAAATCATCGAGTCCAACCCTCAAGTCATACATGCAATTATTGGTCCTCCTAATGGCGATAGATGGCTGTCATCTGGGTGCTATGCTAGCCCGGATCGTGAGACTCGGGAATTACTGTGGAACGAGTTGGAGTTAAAAAGCAATAATGTCTCATTACCTTGGTTTGTAACCGTGGATTTCAGCGAAGTTTTGGCGGCGCACGAGAAGAAAGGGGGGAGAGTGGCTAGCCTTTCTAGATGCAACCGATTTTTGGATATGATGGATTATTGTGGGCTTATGGACCTCGGATTTCAAGGGCCAAATTCACATGGGTTAATAAAAGAGGGTCCTTACCCACGATTAAGGAGAGGTTGGACCGCGCCCTTGCAAACAATGATTGGCGTATTAAGTTTCCGGAGGCCACCGTGATCCACTTACCGAGGACTTGCTCGGATCACCATCCAATTTTAACTCATTGTTTGGGGCTTCCGTTGGGGTCAAGGAAAGAGAGGCCCTTCCGTTTTGAGATGGCGTGGGCTACTCACCCGGAGTGCGAAGGAGTTATTAAGGATATTTGGGAGGGTAAAAATAATCTCTTTGAAGCTCTCAATATCCTTCCGAAAACAATGAGAAAGTGGAATAAGGACTCCTTCAGCAATATATTTGGGAGGAAAAAGAGAACTTTGGCAAGACTTGAAGGTATTCAAAGAGCTTTATCGGATAGGGACTGCCCCATCTTGGCAAATTTGGAGATTGAGCTTATTAAGGAATATAACCTCACTCTTAAACAAGAGCTCCTATGGTATCAAAAGTCAAGAATTAATTGGCTCAAATTTGGGGATAGTAACTCCCATTTTTTCCACGCGTCCACTATCGTTAGGAGAAGGAGAAATGCTATCAATTTGCTTAAAATCGATAATGTGTGGACTTCGGACCCGACAACTTTAAAGGCGCATGTTTTTGGTTTCTTTGAAAAATCCTTGGCAGGGGAGTGTAATAGGAATCTGAACTTGAGGGAGGTTAAGGTGAGTGTGTTCCAGAGACAGCTCACTAAGGAACAATCCAAGCAACTTTTGAATCTTCCAAGTCTGAAAGAGATTAAAGCGGTGGTCTTTGATATGAGCCCTTTCAAAGCCCCGGGACCGGATGGTTGTCAAGCTTCTTTTTACCAAAAATTTTGGAATGTGGTTGGGAAGTCAGCTTGGGTTGTGGTCGTCTCAGCATTTCAGTCAGGCCATATTGATGAGGGTTTAGGAGATTCCTTTATGGTACTCATACCTAAGGTAACCAACCCAGATGTGATTTCAAAGTTTCGCCCGATTTCTTTATGTAATGTGATTTATAAGGTGGTAACTAAGACCATTACTAGCCGAATGAGGTATATGATGAAAGATATTGTCTCGCCTTTTTAGAGTAGTTTCATCCCCGGGAGAGGGACTCATGACAATATCTTGGTTATTCAAGAGTTAATTCATACTCTAAAGAAGTCGAAAAGTAAGAAAGGAGGAATGGTACTCAAAATTGATCTTGAGAAAACGTATGATAGGGTGAGTTGGGCTTTTCTCAAACAAACTCTTGAATTTTTTAACTTTCCTTCAAGGTTAACAAGACTTATTTTGGAGTGCGTTTCCAGCTGTAGGCTACGAATTTTGTGGAATGGGGAACCTCTCCCCCCTCTTCAAGCTAGTTGTGGGCTAAGGCAAGGGGACCCCCTATCCCCTTACCTTTTTGTCTTGCGTATGGAAAGATTAGCTTATGATCGAAGAGGCGATTGCATCCGGGTCGTGGCAACCGATTGCTATGTGTAGAGGGGGACCAAAAATTTCTCATCTTTTCTTCGCGGATGACTTAATTCTCACGGCTAAAGGGGTGGAGTCTAATGCGAGAGTTATCAAGGACACAATTGAGCATTTTTGCAAGATATCGGGACTAAAGGTTAACCTTGAAAAATCAAAAGTCTTTTTCTCTAAATTTATGCCAAGAAGCAATAGGAGGCTGATTGCTGGAATCCTTGGTTTTGGGTGTACCAATGATTTAGGAAAGTACCTTGGTGTGCCAATTATACACCATCGTTCGGGGCCTAAGGAATACAGAGAGCTTGTGGACAAAGTTCAAAATAGACTTTTAACTTGGAAAGCGAAATTGCTTAACATGGCGGGGCGACTTACTCTTATAAAGTCGGTGACGGTCGCTATGCCATCTTATACAATGCAAATCGTGTGGCTACCTTTTTCGACGTGCGATCAACTTGATAGGCTTAATCGTACTTTTCTATGGTCTACCGAGGGTAATTGTCGTAAAATACATCTTGTTGGGTGGAAAGATGTGACTAAGAACAAGAATGAAGGAGGTTTGGGGATTAGAGGGACTAGACTAACAAACATTGCCCTTCTTGCGAAACTTGGTTGGAATATTATTAGAAAGAAAGGGAATATTTGGGGTGAGATTATGGAAAAAAAGTACTTAAAAAAGAAAGAGATCCTTGACGTGGAGGTTCGGTCTTGTGACTCGGCCCAATGGAAAGGTATTGTGCGAAGTTTTAAGAAAATGGAGAGTCTAGTGCGGTGGAGAGTCGGCGATGGGAAAGACATCTCCTTTTGGTTTGATCGGTGGTGCGATAGTAACTATATTTGTGATTTGATAGACAATGACGTTGCTCAAGAAGATTTATGGTTAAGTGTGGCAGATGTTGTGGATGAGCTGGGGAGATGGAACTTTGATAAGATTAAAACACCCCTGCCCCAAAAAATAAAAGAGATGATTGGAAAAATTTGTGTTCCTTATTCGAGAGACACAAAGGATTCAAAAGTTTGGTCCGGTACGTCTAACGGACTTTTTACATGCAAATCAGCCTTTGAGTTCTTGCATGTAGAGGTTTTGAATGAGAATAATGACCTGGATAGGAGAAAATGGGGATGGATTTGGAAAATTAAGTGCCCACCAAAGTTCAAACTGTTTTTTTGGCTTTTACATCATGAAAAGTTGGCAACCAAAAACCTATTGTTCCAAAGATCAATCATTAACTCGGGTTTGTGTCCTAGGTGTGAGCAAGAACTCGAAGATGCAACTCATGCCCTTCGAAACTGTAAGGAATCTTCGAAAATTTGGGAGTATGTGACTGTTCCGACGAGATTCTTGGAATTCATGAACATCGACCCGCTTAACTGGATTAAGTTCAATTTGGCGAATGATATGGAGAACATAGTTATCCCGGAGTGCCCTTGGAAATTTGTATTCCTGGCAACCATTTGGTGGATTTGGCGGGATAGAAACTCATTCCTTTTTGAAGGAAAATCTAATTCCATACAACAAACGATTCACAAGATCAAGAGTTTGGCTATTGAGTTGGAGGAAAATTTTTCTAAAGCAAACTTTAGCAAGGTGGAAATGCATCAGATTGTAACGTGGATAAAATCGGATCATGGGTGGGTGAAATTAAATACCAATGGTAGCTTCCGTTCAACGTCTAATAGAGCAACAGCAGGCGGTTTATTGAGAGATGAATTTGGAAAATGGATTTGGGGTTTCGGCTGGAATTTGAGAAATTTCACTATTACAGAGGCGGAGTTATTGGCGCTCCGAGAAGGCCTTCGCATTGCATGGGAGAAACGGGTTCCTCGTATCGTCGCAGAAGTGGACTCCGAGGTAGTTTGTAAACTAATTCTCAATGAAGATGTGGAGAACCACCCTCTCGGTAGTATTATTCGGGATTTTAGGATTTTTCTTGGTAAACCTTGGAGTAGTTTACTACGACACACGAAAAGGGATGGGAACAAGGTGGTGGATAGCCTTGCGAGTATTGCACACGGTTTGAGCGAAGGAATCTGCATGTGGGATCACCCACCTGATGAATGCTTGGAAATTTTGCAATTGGAAATGTAAACCTTTGTTTTTTTTATTTCCCATGTAACAAAAAAAAAAAAAGTAATAATCCACGAACCACGTACAACATGGGTAGTCATTTACAACCCCACCCACTAACAAAGTAAGCAGTTAAAAAAGAGTATTTTGGATGGAAAATAAAAATAGAAAAGAAAAGAAAAAGGCGTTGTGGAAGATAATTTTAGAAATAAATATAGTCTCTCCATTGACTAGAAGTAGAAAGAAGTAGAGCACGTAATATATATAATATAATAAATAAATAGCAACAAGAGAGAGAAAGAAATATTTATTAGGACCATCATCAATCTATCCAGCAAAAAGAACCAAAAATTATCCAAAAAAAGAAAGAAGAAGAAGAAGAAGAAACCATACAGAATTGGGTTTTTTCCGAGGGCATCCATCCATCCATCCGATCCGCATGGCTGCAGCGACCACGATAAACGACCTCCCAGATGTGATCCTGTCCAACATAATCGGGGGCGTAAGTGACGTCCGGAGCCGTAACTCGTCGGCTTTGGTGTGCCGCAAGTGGTACATGTTAGAACGCGGCAGTCGGTCCGCCCTCACTCTCCGCGGCAACCTCCGTGATCTGTTCATGCTCCCCACCTGCTTCCCCTCCATTTCACATCTAGACCTCTCTCTTCTATCCCCCTGGGGCCACCCCCTCACCTCCGCTTCCGACCCTGCCCTCATCGCCCACCTCCTCCGCCACGCCTTCCCTTGTCTCACCTCCCTCACTCTCTATGCACGAAACCCATCCACCATTCAGCTCATAGCTCCTCAGTGGCCTAATCTCAAACACCTCAAGCTCGTCCGTTGGCACCAGAGACCCCCCATCAACTCCCCCGGCGATGAGCTCCAGATTTTGTTCTCCGAATGCGGCCAACTTAATTCTCTTGATCTTTCCGCGTTTTACTGCTGGACCGATGATGTCCCTCCTGCTCTTCACTCTAACCCTTCACTTGCTTCCAATATCACTTCCCTCAATCTATTGAACCCTTCTTTTTCTGAGGGTTTTAAATCCGATGAGATTAGGATAATCACAAAGGCTTGTCCCAATTTGAGGGAATTCAAAGCCGCCTGTATGTTTGATCCCAGGTATATTGGGTTTGTTGGAGATGAGGGTTTGGTTTCTGTATCAGTCAATTGCCCCAAATTGGCGATTCTTCATTTGGTTGATACTTCCGCTTTATCAAACTCGCGAGGCGATCCCGAACACGAGGGCTTCACGGAAGAGGATGCCAGGATAAATGCAGCCACTCTCATTGAGGTATTTTCGGGGCTTCCGCTGCTGGAAGAACTCGCTTTAGATGTTTGTAATAATGTCAGAGTCAGTGGCACAGCACTGGAGGTCATCCATTCTAAATGCCCTAAGTTGAGGTCACTTAAGTTGGGGCATTTTCATGGGATTTCCGTGCCGGTTGATTCGAAGCTTGATGGCATCGCCCTATGCCAAAGGCTCGAGTCCTTGTCGATTAGGAATGTTGGTGATTTGACTGATATGGGGTTGATTGCAATTGGGAGAGGGTGTTGTAGATTGGCAAAGTTTGAGGTTGATGGTTGCAAGAAGATTACAATGAGGGGGATGAGAACGTTGGCTTCTTTGCTTCATCGCACGTTGATTGACGTGAGTATAACTTGCTGCAAAAATCTCGGTGCAGCTTCCTCTTTGAAAGCTTTGGAGCCAATAAAGGATCGAATCCAGAGGCTTCATATTGATTGTGTTTGGGATTGTGCTGAAGAGCTTGATGGTATTGAAAGCAGTTTAGATCTCAATAGTTTGGTTGAAATTGAGGCATCGAATAAGCCTGCAGCAAATTTTTTCACAAGTGATTATGATGGCACGAGTAATGTGAGCAAGAAGTGCAAATACTCTTATGATCTGAATTCTTATTTTGGAGGAGGAGTATTAACATCGGATGATGTTAATGGAAATGGATCTGGTGGGAAGACATGGGATAGACTGACATATCTTTCACTCTGGATTGCTGTAGGGCAGCTTTTGACTCCTCTAACAAGTGCAGGACTTGAGAATTGTCCCAGTTTGGAGGAGATTCGGATAAAGGTGGAAGGAGATTGTAGGGAGTTGTCGAAGCCGTCAGAGCGTGAGTTTGGATTGAGCATTCTGGTGAATTACCCAAAGTTAAGGAAGATGCATTTGGATTGTGGTGAAACAATTGGGTACGCACACACTGCACCTTCGGGGCAGATGGATTTGAGCCTTTGGGAAAGGTTTTATCTGTTTGGTATAGGGAATTTGGATCTGAAGGAGCTCGATTACTGGCCTCCACAAGATAGGGATGTTAACCAGAGGAGTCTATCACTTCCAGCAGCAGGATTGCTGCAAGAATGTCTTCGGCTTAGAAAACTTTTCATACACGGGACGGCCCATGAGCATTTCATGATGTTTCTACTTAGAATACCAGACCTAAGAGATGTGCAGCTGAGAGAAGACTACTATCCAGCACCAGAGAATGATATGAGCACTGAGATGAGGGCTGACTCATGTAGCCGCTTTGAGGCTGCTCTTAATAGACGTCACATTTCTGATTGACCACCGCGCACACATTTTGTAGGATTGATTTCTTGCTAAACAATTTTTTGTTGTTGTTGTTGTTCCTCTTACATTTTTGACCTCATATATTCGCCTCTGAGAGTAGAAGAAAATCATGCTTTGATTGCACAAAAACGATCTATGTTTTTCCGTTTGCAAGTTCTATCATGTGAAACGAAACGACACTATTCTGTCATTTAAAGTTCACTCCAAAAAGTGTTTACATTGTAAATGTCGCTGTGTTGTTTATCGATTCAATTGACACAGTGCATTAGCAAAGCTGTGAACTTTTCTATTGCCCTAATTCTGCTTCGGGTAATTTGGGTAGGAAGTTTTCTTATTTTTTCGGGTATTGGGTAATATCCTAACCCGAATCATAGTTTCGGGTCGGGTATCGGGTAGGAAACTCCGACCCAATTACCCAATAGGTACCTGACTATTTAATTGAGAAAAAAAATAAAATTAACCTAAAGTTAATGGATAAAGCCTATTGCGTTAATTTGATGTTTATTTTGTGTTTGACTTAATGTTAATTTACTCGAATGAGTTACTTATTGTTAATTTTTAATTGATTTGTTGTTGATTGTTGATTGTTGATTATTGATTAATTGTGAATAGATTAATTGTTAAATCCTAATACAATAAATAATTGTATATTTTAATTGAAGTTATGGAAAGGGGAAAAAATGTAACATTGGCCTTGCAAATTGCAAGGAGGCATAACAGAGGCTATTTTAGCCTATGTTCTGTTGCCTGCCTCACTTCCTTGCAGTCTGCTTCTAACAACATATTGCAAAGGCCGGGTACCCGATTATCAGGTACCTGATTTTTTGGGGTCTTTATTGGGTAGCAAAGATTGCTACCCGAATTACCCAATACCCGATCTAACGCCCACCCCTAAATGGCACTAGCAAACATGTAAGCGCTTAAAACAGTCTTCTAACATAATCTCGTCAAGATTTAATCGTGAATGTCATTTTCATGGGAGAATACGTTGTTCCATAGGCATTGATCGAGGGGTTTGTTGGGAAACTATGATAAAAGCAGCAGAAACGGTATAACAATAATTAATTTAAGTATCCAATACTTAAAATGCTACTACAAGATTAACTCCACAAATTCCATTTAAATTTTTTTTAAGCGCGACTTTTTAGATTCGATTTATCCAGCAATGGGAGGAAACTAAAGGATGTGGGTAACACCTAACCAGTCTCGTGGCCCACATCGTATCCCAGATAAAAAATGAATGATTGGATTATTCTTAACCTTTCCCGTCGTGAATACTATATGAGTATAAATCCATCATTCTATATCTCACTCAATTAATAGTCATGGAGATGTCAAACTCATATGGTTGACGATATGCCTGAATAAATAAAGAGTCAAGATCATCTAGCTACCTCCACATCTAATATGGAGAGCTCTAATCCTTCGGCCGAAGTCTTATGATCACACTTATTTATTATAGCATAGGATATTAGCTCCCTCACTTACGAGAGAACAAATTCCCTCTTGGCTATCGGTTAAGACTACTACTTGCCCATCAAGGTCGCACTTCGAAGTCAGCCCCACCAACGGGTGAATTGGGTCTAACTATTCTAATAATAGGCCTGATGTCACAAGTATATCTTCAACATGACACCTCAGATCAAAGGTTCACGCATAACAATCACAACTCAATCAATTCTGTCATTAATTGTCAAAGAGTGCAAATCCATATGACAGAAATGATGTGAATCATGTTCGAGTGCATTGGACCCATCAATACACCGATAATATAATAAAAGCTCCAACTATCCCATAGTGTTCGGCTGACACATCTCGTGTCAATGCCTATATTATACAAGTCTTGACGAGTCTCAATGCGCAATTGAGACTTTACGACTTGAGAACTTATTAAGTATACAACATTGGACTCTTCCAGTGCTTATTTCCTTATCTTGTAAGGAATGGAAAGTCTACTCTTGTATACAGACTTAATGTTGTGTACTACTTATAAATGCCTAAAAGATTTATGTAAAACAACAAAAAAAACATTTTATTAAATAATTAAAGAGTTCACAATTACATCATTAATGCTCTACTCTAATCTATCCTCTGTTGGTATATATGCCCTCAGATGCCACAAGAGGATAGATTGTATAGGGCATAGTACTTGTAATTAAACTTCTTTTATATATAAGGCATTTCCATTGTTTTACTTAGGGAATTGATATTTGCACTCCCAAATTTGATAATGACACTCTAATCTCCTTTTTATGTTGAACACTAGACCAAAATGTCCTTATAGTTTTATAACGCAATTCACATTAATTGAAAAATAAAATATACTCTTCATATACTATTCCATTTTTATTTTTATTTTTTGTAGCTTTATAATACATACTTCACTATGTTAGAATTTTTTTTTGAAATCCCAGAGTAAATCTCCGCCGGTCACCCAACAGAGCAAACATGTCCATACGCAATAGCCCGCAAATCACGTATGAAGGTAAGCCGCCCTAGGTAACTCATTGGCGACGAGCTCGATAAGCGCAGGGGCCCCCAGGGCAGGACGGAGGAGTAAACTCCCCAGACCAAGCATCACTTGGGTTTTGAAACCACCCCCCAGGGCAGGATAGGGGAGAAAACTCCCCTTACCAAGCATCACCTGGGGTTTGAACCTGGGTGGATTCTCACAGCCAAAAGCCTTGTGACCGCTAGGCCACACCCTCTTGCTTACTATGTTAGAATTTTCATTCTCCCTATTTTGTTGCATTCTTTCAATCTATTTACTTAATATTATACATACGTAATTATATTTGTATATATATATATGCAAAGTAACCTAAGTAACATATAACATAATTTGACAATCATGACGCAGAATAGCAACTTTTTGACGGGCCGCTCGACTTCAAATATAGATGCCCGCATGCTTTCGAGTTAGTAAATAAATAATAGTATTTAATTATTTATTATATGTTTAATAAATAAATAAATTATTATTATTTAATTATTGATTTGCGAGCCTGTACGTGAGCAAAAATACATGCGATAGAGCTCTCATGAGCATATTTGGCCTAAAATTATTTGATTGTCAATTCCAATTGCTTTATTTTATTCATAATGTTACCATGTACTGCTTTATTTCTAGTTTTTTTAGATAAATTTTTTATGCTTGTCAATTTATGTTATAATATAACTTTAGTTACTTCATATATATATATATATATATATTTGTCTTTCTTCTACCTACTTAATATTATACATCCATAGTTAAAAATGAAAGTGTTAACATTATAAAATATTGGATTATAGAGTTAAATGAAAAATAATATTTGATGTAAATTGTGTTACAAAGTATAAGGACATTTTGGTCCATTACTCAATACAAAAAGAAGATTTGAGTGTCATTATCAAATTTAGGAGTGCAAATATCAATTCCCTTTTGCTTATTGACATTTATAAGTTAGCATGCAATGATTAGTCCATGAGATCAAGGCGAAGCTTCTGCTTCTTATGGGTTATGAAGAATAGCACTAGAAGCATTCGGTACTTCATCTGTAAACTCGTTCGCAAGTTATACAGAGTTTCGAGTGGACACTGAAATAGGAAAAGACTTATACGACATAGACTCTGTCATGGAAGTACTAGTCGAACACTATGGGATAGTGAGAGTTCATGTCATAGACACATCAGTGGGAGTGGTGAGTTCGAACTCGATCGTATCGATTTTGTCACGTGGGTTTTCAGTTATTGACAAAACTGATTTGTTGTGATAATTGCGCGTGAATCTCAGACCTGAGAAATCACGTTGAAGATGCACTTGTGATATCAAGCTTCTCATTAGAGTAGTTAGATTCAATTCACCCGTTGGTGAGATCGACCTCGAAGTGCAACTTGATAGGCAAGTGATAGTCTTGACTGATTTCAAGATGGAATTTATTCTCTCACAAGTGAATGAAAATATATCATATGTAATCATAAGTTAGTGAGATTAAAAGTCTTTGGCTAAAGCATTTGAAGCTACTCGTGTTAGACACTAGAGTAAGCTCAGTGACCTTGACTTATTATGACTCTAGCATATAGTTAAGTCTTGTGAGTTTGGCTAAACCATGACTCTCACTTGACTGAGATATTAGAATAGAAAGTGTATACTCACGCGATATTCACAATTAGAAAGGTTTGAGAATGATTCAATCTTTCGATCTCATTTGGGTTTCGATGTGGGCCACGTGACTGGCTAGGTGTCACCAACATCCTATGGTTCCTCCTATTGCCATATGAGACGAAGCTAAAGAGTCGCGCATAAAGGATTATATAAGAAAATAAAGGTAATTATTTAAAGGGGAAGCTAATAATTAATTACTCATTAGATGGGATAATTAATTAATAGATGAGATTAATTATTAAATAACTTCTTGGGAGAAATAAACTAATGAATTAATTTATCTAATTAATTAATTAATTGGATACATAAGTGATTAATTAAATAATAAAATATATCACAAAAGCCAAGAATAGACCGAGGTAGGCGTCCACTTGGACGCCTACATGGATCGAGCAACACAATCTTTTTTGTTTGCTTGGTCATTAAGTCGAGTGATATATATTTAATTCACTGTAACTTTTTGACCTAAGTGTCTCATAACATCACAAGCTTCCAAGAAAAGAAAAAATCCCTCCCTTCTCTCACTAGCTGTGGCCCACCTTGGAGAAAAAGGAGAGATTTTTCATTTTATTTTCCATGTGATTATTTAAAGACATCGGCATATTCGTGTTCGGATCAAGAATTAAAAAGAAGATTTTAGATTGCACAAGATTAGGATTTTTCACAAAAGCTCGCAGATTTCAAAAGAAGATGTCAGCTCAGAAACTGCGAGGAACATGAAATATCCAACCACTTCGCTATGAAGAGTAAGTTTTTCATTTTAGAGTTTGAATATGCAATACGAAGATGACAACTTGGGATTTTAATTCGTATATTCCGCTGCGTTTTTATTTTATGTAGTTTCCCAACATCCTCTACGGTATTCGAGGGCATAAACCCAACAAGATCAGTGCATACACAAAGATCCAAACTTGGTTGAGTATGAGATTGAACAACCTCATTAAGATTTCATGTTGGTTCCTTGTCGAACTTGGAATCCTATGGTTGCATAGATGTGAGGTTAATCCTTATTGACCCCCCATTTTTTTTTATTAATATAAAGGGGCATCTGAGGGATACTTTAAAGGGGCCTGTGGTCTACGACACCCTATTTTTCCATATCTATTTGTTCTTGACATGGATGTCTTGCATGGAATTCTTGAAAAATTTATTACCGATGATCTTGCTTTTAAATACCATTGGAAATGCTCCAAGACTTGAACGTTTATGCTTACGTTCGCAGAAATATTTTTTAATGTGGATACTTACATGATTAACGTTATTCGTAGGGGAACTGAAATGTTCTCGAGGCTTTCGGGGTTACAAGCATGTGAAGGACAATTTTTTTGTTTGATTTATGAGTATTATTTTTATGTATTAATTTTGTTTTAGGTTATGTGGTTAATTCTTGTTTGTAATGCTTATGATTGCTTGATCACAAAGTATGGATTTATGCCTAGTTTTGAGATTGAGAGGAGATAAATAGATATTACATACCACAACGAATATTGAATAAAGATAGATTCGATCTCCTTGTTTGTGCTTTTTGTGATAACGGATAATTTCATAGATTTTGTAATGTGTTTTCATTAATTCGAATTTCATATGGAGATATAGGGAATCATTAATGAGAATATAATTGATATGCCAAAAGATTGGTGTTAGGAATTTCATGTTAGATGTTTTGATGATGACAATTAGGAGTTTTTGTTAGACCCCAAAATATGTAAGTTTGATTTCAATAGAAATCATGTATAGGCTTTGAAGCGTTAGATTTGTAATAGGCTTTATAGGCTTCGTCCTGTTTTATTCTAGATTGTTAGGTTAAATAGTCTTAGGCTAAGCGTCTGATGAATTCTGAGTGAGCTTATCAGTAGTTAAGTTTGAAGACTCAAGCGCCTGAAGTCTGAATGAAGATGAAGTTTCCAAGCGTCTAAATATCCAGCTATATCAAGCGTTACCTTTTTAGGCAGAAGCAAATTCAAGAATGGATAAGCGTCTATCAATGATGGATTTCACCTGAATTTATTTCCAAGTCGAAAAGGAGTTTAATGCAAATATTCTCGGTGCATTAAATGCCAATGGGCATTTAATTCAAATACATTAAATGCTGATAAGAGCATTAAATGTGATGAGCACTTTCAGACGTACGGAGAAGCCACCCTATTAGACTGTCAACTTTTCACAGACTGCAGCACCAACTTTTGTGTAGCAGATTTTCAGGAAAAATGACAAAAGTTGTTCACTCGCGGAAGTGAGAGACACGTGCCTGTGCATGTGTCAAACGGACACTTTTTCCAAGAATGTCTATAAATAGGACTTCAACAACAAGCCAAAAACATCGATCAATTCCAAGGCAAATTGTTGTTGCATTGAAGTCTCATTCCTTAAACTCTCAGAAAAGCCAGAATATTCAAGCAAACATTCTCCTTGCTTTTCTTCAATTCCTGAGACAGTCAACCAATATCTCAAACATTTTTTTCAAAGAAATCCACACTACTATTGAGATATTCACAAGTTGTTTGAACTTCATCAAAATCAAACAAACTATTTAGAAAAACCCTATCCAAGCCTCGCAATCTGTGTGAAGTCGAAGTTGGATACTTGCATTATTTTTGGGTGAAAGAAGCAAAGGGATAGAAGTGATTTGGAGCAGAAATCTGTGTTATCAAGGAGCTCAAATCATCAACATCCATCTCTCCCTAATTTGTAGAAGTCTCTGTGTGATTCTTTGAGAACCATCTTAGTGGATTGCCTCCAAATGTTCGAGGAGAAGAAGGACGTAGTTGGGATTACACCACCCAACAAACCTTACAAATATCTTGCTCTTTACTTTATAGTCATTCTTCATTTTATTATATCTTTGTATAAAACTGTTAAGTAAAACTCAAGAGAACACTAAGCAACTAAAACATTTTTCTTGTGACGCTAAAGCTTTCAAAAAGGAGGACTCTAAAATTATTCCGCTGTGCTAACGCTGATTAAAGAACTGAACGCTTAAACCTATTTGGTTAAAGTATTCTAATCTTAAAGTCTAAGTTAACTTTTTAAAATAATCTTTATCAGACGCTTAGCCTAAGCGTCTAATTTGAAGTAAACGCTTAGTGAAGCGTCTACATTTCAAGTGTCCAAAATATTTTAATACGAATTAATTTGAAGTCGAAAAAGACTTCAGGGTCTATCCAACCCCCCTTCCCTCTAGACCCTTTCGTATGCCACTTGGGACCAACAATTGGACAGTGAATAATTTAGGGGATTTTGCCTTAACCTAAATAACTTGATAATCCTGTTGTAGACAAGTCAAATTTATGTCTAATTAAATAATGACAAGTGGAAAATATGATATTAATTATCAATTTAAGTCTTTAATTTATATTTTGGGATTTATCAAATTTAATTCCAAAATTAAATAATTGATTTAATTGATATTTTAATATTTATTTTATTGGCAAATCAAATCGCGTTACGTGTCAAATTGAGGTGTTTCAGCCAATCAAATTATGTCTTGCAGTAGAAAAGTCAAAGACCAATCACACTGCGCCAAGTGGAAATATTAGTCAATCAAATGGCTCCAAAGTAATTGATATTTATCTCTTTAAATTAATATAGATATTAAAGAGATAATATCTATTAAATTTATCCTCATCAAATATTAGCCAATCAAATGGCTCAAAAGCAATTAATCTTTATCTCTTAATAAATAAATATTAAAGAGATAATTATCAAAGTTGTTTAAAGAATTCGTGGCTTCTCCATCCTACACCTATAAATAGGGATCATGGAAGCTCACAATAAACATACAAATTAAATTGAAGCTAGAGAAGACAAGAGAAGTTTCCAAATTCTCTCTACAAGTTCTTCAAATTCAAGAAGGCGTTCAAGGCAAACTTCAAAGTGTTCTTCCCAAAATTCATCAAATTATATCATTTAATCCGAGATTAAGGTGTTAAACCCTTGAATAAACGTTATAAAAGTCCAAATCAAGTTGAAGGAAGATCAAAGCGACGAGCTGGCCTTGAAACTTTCAACTTTCCCAAAACATTTACATCGTTTGATTCAAGAATAAGCTTTCAAGCCCTGAATCGTGTTTGGAGTGAAGAATTAGCGGATTAGTCTTCGATAGGAGAATTATTCCACTAAAATTGTAATTTTCTTTAAATTGATTTATTTATTTGTCCATATTATCTTTTCTTGTTTTTTATGAAATTGCAGACTCAAAAATTTGTGTGAACAAATTTGGCACGCCCAGTGGGACCATCTCTATCTTTCATCTCCTTCCTTCACCAAGTATCAAATGAACACTCAAGCAAAAACTTTGAAGGTAGTGGGATCGAAACTAGCCATTTCAAGTCTTTCAAATTCCATATGAAAGAGTGTTGGTGCTACCACAAGAAGTATGTCGAAGAAACTGCTTCGGAGATGGCTCCCTTATCTGAGCTTACTGAGAAGGATCCATCTCATCTTGACATTGAAGCTGACAATGATGGAGACAAGTCTTTTCCATTCTCTCCGTGCTCCACATCAAGTTACCCGAATGTCGATTCAGTCATGATGACAAATGTTACAACTCTGGAAGAGCAAGTTGCAAACTTGGCCAAAGCTATTGAAGGACTAACAAAGCACATCCAAGAGCAACACACCAAAATTGCAAAGTTGATGAATAAAGCAAACAATGTGGAAGCCAGCCGCAACATAGAAAAACAAGTTGAGGCACATGATGAAACTAAGACGTTAGAGAATCAACACCTAGTTGAGAAGGAAAAATTAATTGTCGGAGAACTTCAAGTTTCATGTGATGGTACGATTCAAGTCGCTCAGCTGAGGGGTTTTATTATGGGAACGATCAAAGACAAGTTTGATAGCAACTCCAAATCGTCTTTGAGTTATACCAAGCCATACACTCAAAGGATTGATTTTCTGAAGATTCCAAGTGGCTATCAACCCCCAAAATTCCACCAATTTGATGGCAAAGGAAATCCAAAGCAACATGTGGCTCATTTTGTCGAGACATGCAATGATGCTGGAACTTATGACGATCACCTGGTCAAGCAATTTGTTCAATCACTAGAGAGCAATGCATTCGACTGGTACACTGATCTAGATGCTAGATCGATTGGTAGCTAGAATCAATTGGAATTTCTCAACCATTTCTACAGCACCCGTCGCACAATGACATGATTGAACTCACCAATTCTCCCCAATGGAAGGATGAACCAGTCATCGACTATATCAACCGTTGGAGAAACTTAAGCCTTAACTGCAAAGATAGATTATCTGAGGCCTCCGCCATTGAAATGTGCATTCAAGGAATGTGTTGGCATCTTCGATAAATTCTTCAAGGGATTCAACCAAGGACATTTGAAGAGTTGGCCACTCGAGCACATAACATGGAATTGAGCATAGCTACAAATGAAGAGTTGGCCACTCGAGCACATAACATGGAATTGAGCATAGCTACAAATGAAGTTGATGATGAGCCATATATCCAAGAGTCGTGGAGACAAGAAATCAACAAAGGGGGCAAGTCATTTTCAAATGATTCTAATGATGAGTCCATGGCAGAAGATATTGGTGACCATATGGAACAAAGTGGAGCTCAAGTTCATGAGCACTATCTGGAATAAAGAATATGCTAAAGCAAAGCTCCTCGATAAGTGCCTAAACTATCAACAATGTTCCTTGATAAGAGTTTAAACTGTCAAAAATGCTCCTTGAAAGGAGTATAAACTTTCTACAAATCAAATTTAACAATACTTCTTGACATGAGTAAAAGTGTCATAAAGTCAAATCAAATGAAGGCTCCTCTATAAGAGCATAAACTGTCAAATCAAATGAGTACTCCTCAACACGAGTATAAAAGGTCTTGAAATCAAATCAAATGAAGCACTCCTCGACACGAGTATAAAATGTCATAAAGTCAAATCAAATGAATGCTTCTCGATAAGACCCTAAACTGTCAACAATTCTCCTTGATAAGAGCTTAAACTATCAAAAATACTCCTTGAAATGAGTATAAACTTTCTACAAATCAAATTCAACAATACTCCTTGACACGAGTATAAAATGTCATCAAGTCAAATCAAATGAAGGCCCCTCGATAAGAGCATAAACTGTCAAATCAAATGGGTACTCCTCAACACGAGTATAAAAGGTCTTGAAATCAAATCAAATGAAGCACTCCTTGACACGAGTATAAAATGTCATAAAGTCAAATCAAATGAAGGCTTCTCGATAAAAGAATAAATTGTAAATCAAATGAGTACTCCTCAACACGAGTATAAAAGGTCTTGAAATCAAATCAAATGAAGCACTCCTCGACACGAGTATAAATGGTTCTAAAGTCAAATCAAATGAAGTACTCCTTGACACGAGTCAAAAAGGTCTAGAAGCCAAATCAAATGAAGTACTCCTCGACATGAGTATAAAAGGTCTTGAAGTCAAATCAAACGAATTACTCCTTGACACGAGGATAAAATGTCAACAAATTTCAATAAATTCAAGAACTCCATGACAAGAGCATAAAACTGTCTGCAAGTTAAATTCAAAGTGAAAACACTTGACAGTGTATAAAATGTCAACAAATCTTTTGAACTACGTTTTGACTTGATCCCTTCATTAGGGTACGTAGGCAACTTATATTCTCTTTGAGTTCAGTCATAAATTCAAATCAATCATGATTCCCATGCAAACTGGTGTTACTCATTCAAAAGAAAAAAAATAATAAATAAAATTTCATGAACATGGATATACTTGAAAGATTGCAATATAGAAACAAAATTCTATTAAGTAATCTCAAAGGTAATGTTCACGACGTGGGGGTATGTAAATCCTACAATGATGTCGATGACTTGTCGACGAAAGTTTGCAAAGAAGGCGGAAGTCAGCAAAGTACATATAAAGGTCATGTAAATCCCACGAAGATATCAATAACTCGCCGATGAAAATCAGCAAAGTTGTGGGATGTCAAGCCTCAGAAAAGGCTTCATAATATTAGAGCTCCGGTCATGAGTATAGAGTGAGAACACACACCACGTCCTTTGGCATAAAGTAGTTTGTCTCCACTCCGATTGAGAATGTCCTTCATCCACTCCCAATAGCCTTTGGTTTAGTGAAATTCATCGAGACGTTGAAGATCATCACAATTCTGCATTGGGTGAGTATGTCCCCCCTCCACTCTCCATGGCCTTTGATGTTGTGGAATTCACCGAAAGTCGAAATGCGTCATAACCCTACTTTGCCTTGTCTTCAATGATGTGGTGCCCCGACATCAACAAGAAAAAATCCTTCTTTGATGGTTGATGGTGAGTCACTCGAAAAGTCCACGCCGTAGATGTCTTTGCTCGTTAGCATATCCTTGGACAACTCCTCGTCATAAGATGGGCTCATCAAATTGGATCTTGGCTTCACAAATCGCCCGACAAAAGGAGCAACCGTCAATGTTGTGCCTTCTTCTATGGATTGCTTTATGTCGTCAAGGATGGTCAAATGCGCCCTTCCTCCATGGATAGCTCTTCATCAAGGATTTGTAGACACCATCAAGGATGGTCAAGTACTCCTTCACAAAGTCCATGTTATAGATACTTTGTTCATATGGATCTTCTTGGACCACTCCTCATCATGAAATAAATTTGCCACTTTGATGCTTCGGCTCCACAAATCGACAAGCAAAGGAGCAATTGTGAATGTTTTGCCTTTTCTCCATGGAAAACCATCCAAAATGATCAAGTATGCACCACACCGTAAATATCAATCCTTGAAATCCCCATCCCAGAGAAGCTTGAAGCGGTGTTATTCACCTGAAATTATTGTTGAAAACTAATAGAAGTCTATTTTGTTTGCTGCAAGTAAATAAAAAGAAAGAGAAACCAAGATGCATTAATTAAACCACAAAAAATTCCCAGAAGTGTTTTCCAAAACAAATAATCGATATTTCAACAAAGACGCTTTAGGGGGATGCTTTGCGGGGAGATGGATGTTGGCAGCCGTTAAAGCAATCCACGTCGATCGAGCAAAGTTTGAACTTATCGGCAGTTTGCTAAATTGACTACTGTGGTTATTGGCAATGATGGAAGTAGACACTGCGTTAGGGGTCGTCTCGTAGAGAAACACTGCAACAATTTCTACACCAACAGAATAAGATTACAGCAACGGGGAGAGTTCACATGTTCGTTCGATAGAAACATGTGATGCAGCAAAGACAAGCAGCGACAGAAGACGCTTGGGGTTTGATATATTGCGTTGATTGGGCACCGACAAATAGAATCATCAAGCAATAAAGACGTTGGGTGTTGCTGTTGAGCAAACGGGGTCACATCAGCTACTGCAATCTGCAAGGCATTCTACAAAACTTGGGTATTGATCAAGCCAAAGCTGATTCCTCCCTGTTATGCGTCGCTTTGATGGAAAAGGAAAAGGGTCTACCAAGGTACTTATATAGATGTTGCTGCAAGATCATTGCATTCAAATGAGTGTCAACTTATTCACTTCGATTGGAACTGAAAAGATGTTGAATGCTAATCCTTAACCTTTGAAAGCCAATAGAATTTCAAACCTGATATTCTTCAACATGGATAAGGATTGGAATTATGCAATCTCCACGGATTTATCAAGTCTATATACTCGACAACCCTCTTCTATTTGGTTCTTTATTAAAGAATTTGATTCCTAAAGGAATTGTGAGAAGAGTTATATATTTACAAGAATTCTTGTCCCTGTTAAAACTGTTGGATAATGTGTGATATTGTGTGTATGAAAAGTGTGTAAACATCACTTTTGCGTACACAATTCGAACACTATACGTATCCAGGATAAGTAATATTATTGGATAATATTAATCTACTCCGAGAGTAGATAAGTTTAGCATTTTGAATTTCTCGATTCGGAGTAGTAACGAATGAGAAATTAAGTGTTAAAGTGGGGTGTTTGAATGTGGATATCCCACATTGGATATAAACCATAAGTTGAAAGGGTTTATATACAATTGCCTTAAGGTTAAGGGTTGGCCCTTTGGGTCATAAGATTTGTGTGGGCTTTGTGAGGGGGAAGGACCTAGCCATGGTCCGGTTCACCACACACGCGCGCGCGCGTGCCGCCGCAGCCGTCCGTCCGCCCGTCCGGACCGGACTGGACTGTGATCGGGATTCGGGTCCGGAGTCCGAGGTCCGTGGGTTGTGGGCCTTGGGCCTGGGCCTGGGCTTGGGGTTTGGGCTCACATGTATTATCTTTTTGGGCCAAATTTATTTAATTAATTTGGGCTCCAAAAATTTTCCCCTAACAAAAATTCCAACTATTGAAATTGCTGAAAGGTTTTTAAAACGTGTTTAAATAAAAAGCTGGCCACTTTTTATTTAAATTTTGAACCTGCTTCTAGAAGGAATCTGTAACAGGCAGACTTATTTCTGCTGTTACAGGCAGATTAATTTTTGCTGTTACATGCAGATTTATTTCTGCTGTTACAGATTCATTTCAATGGCAGATTCGATTCGGTTTTAATGCCTTGTCTGAATTTCAAGCCTATAAATAGGCTCCTCCATCAGACTGAAATTCACACCGAAATCAAGCATTTCATCTCATACATTCTTCTCTCTAAAAGTTCAAAGTTCATAGCTGTTCTTGTTCGTTTGTGATTCAGAATTGGAAGTGGTTCGCAATTCAGAATTTATAATCGTTGTATCTTGGGATGCTATTGCATAAACCCGTACCACCAGTAGCGGGGCAATTTTGCGTTAAGGAAAGAGAGTGTTCTCTCGCCTCGATTATTATTCTTCGTCTTCAATTTGTTCGTTCATATTCAAGTTCGTTCTTGTTTTGGCAGAAATTTGTGCAACAAACTTAACGTAATTTTTTTTGTGTTGTTCGTTTTTGTCAAATCAAAATTCTGAAATGGCGAACCATGGTGATGTTGCTCGTGATGATGCTGCCACTACCCTAGACTTCGAACTTGGCCCGGGTGCAGGTCTTGGTCTTGGTATTGGAGCAGGTTCCGGTGGTTATGGAGTTGGTTCCAGTTTAGGTACCGATTCCGGTCCTGGTTCCGGTCCTAGTTCCGGTTTTGGTCCAGTTTCTGTTCCAGGTTCCGGTTTTGGTCCAGCCTCTGGTCCTGGCTCCGATTCTGGTTCTGGTTCATATGTTCCACCAGTTAATCCTGTTATACCGGCTCAGACTGAAAAGCTGGCGAAGTTCAGCGGGGCTGACTTCAAGAGGTGGCAGCAAAAGATGCTGTTTTACCTCACGACTCTTAGCATGGCAAGGTACTTAAGGGAAGATGCTCCCTATCTCCCGGCTGAGTCAACTGATAGTCAACTGAGGATGGCATATGATGCCTGGATCAATGGTGATTTCCTTTGCAGGAATTACCTACTCAGTGGACTGAGTTATTCGCTTTACAGCGTATATATAGAAGTAAAGACTGCCAAAGACCTCTGGGAGGCTCTGGACAGGAAGTACAGAATCGAGGACTCCGGACTGAAGAAGTTCGTGGTCGCGAAGTTCTTAGACTTTAAAATAGTGGACTCTAAGTCCGTGACTAGCCAAGTTCAAGAACTTTAAATCATAATACATGAGGTTCATGCTGAGAACATGGCTCTGAGTGAGTCCTTCCAAGTAGCTTCTGTCATAAAGAAGTTACCGCCTTCATGGAGGGACTTCAAGAATTACTTAAAGCACAAACGGGAGGAGATGAGTCTTGAGGACTTGGTTGTATGATTCAGAATTGAGGAAGACAATCGGGGATCAGACAAGAAGCTCCCTGTGCAGGCAATGGCAAACATTGCAGAAGTTTCGGAAGGTTCTAACCGAAAACGAAAATTCCAAAGGGAAGCCCAAGGAAACTCCCAGAAAAAGAAGGCTGCTGGGAAAGGCCAGTCAAGGGCTGGAGACCGCTGTCACAACTGTGACAAACCGGGTCATTGGTCTAGAGACTGCAAAGAGCCCAAGAAAAACAAGTCTCATGGGCAAGGTTCTGGCCAAAATCAGAATAAAGGCAAGAACCGGGTGCAAAATGAGATGCACCTAGCTGTTGATGATGTCAAGGGCATCAATGAGATGATCGATGACCTGTCGAATAACCAGGTGCCAATCGATCTGACGGATCTTGATCTCACCTCCGTCGTGTTCGAAGCCAACTTGGTGGACAACCCGAAGGAGTGGTTCATTGATACCGGAGCTACTCGCCATATCTGTTCAGATAGGGCTGCTTTCTCATCCTATACCCCAACTGAAAGACGTAGACTATTTATTGGCAACTCGGCCATATCTCCGGTGGTCGAAATGGGGAAAGTTGTTCTGAAGATGACTTCAGGCAAAGAGCTGACGTTGACCGAAGTTCTTCATGTTCTGGAGATTCGCAAGAATCTAGTTTCTGGTTCAGCTTTGGTCAAGAATGGGTTCAAAGTAGTCTTCGAAGCGGATAGGTTTTCTTTGACTAAGACAGGAATTTATGTAGGAAAAGGTTACCTAGAGCAGGGCCTTTTCAAAATGCATGTAATGAATGTTATTCGCTCTCTTGTAATTGAAAACAGTGGCAATAAAAGTATTGATAATTCTGTTTATTTGCTTGAGTATTCTAATCTGTGGCATGTTAGACTAGGACATGTGAATTATAATACTATTCAAAGATTAGTTAACTTGAATTTATTACCAACTTTTAAAGTTGAAAATGAACACAAATGCGAAATATGTGTTGAAGCTAAACTAGTCAAACAACCGTTTCCTTCAGTGGAAAGAAACTCCGCACCTCTAGAACTTATTCACAGTGACATCTGTGATTTGAAGTTTGTGCAAACTAGAGGTGGGAAAAAGTATTTCATTACATTCATCGATGATTGCACAAAGTACTGGTATGTGTATTTACTCAAAAGTAAAGACGAAGCGCTTGAGGCTTTCACACATTACAAAACAGAAGTTAAAAATCAACTTGGGAAAAGGATAAAGGCTATCCGTAGTGATAGAGGTGGCGAATACGGAGCACCGTTTGATGAATTTTGTGCAAAATCAGGGATTATACATCAAACAACAGCCCCATATTCACCACAATCAAACGGAATAGCGGAGCGCAAGAATCGTACTCTTAAGGAGATGATGAATACGTTGCTGATTAATTCTGGGTTACCTCAGAATTTGTGGGGGAAGGCGATACTCTCTGCCAATTATATCCTTAATAAGATTCCCCACAAAAGTAGAAGTGAGACTCCGTACGAACTTTGGAAAGGTCACAAGCCTTCATACAAATACCTCAAAGTGTGGGGGTGTTTGGCTAAGGTAGAAGTACCCAAACCCAAACAAGTGAAAATAGGGCAAAAAACTGTTGATTGCATATTCATTGGTTATGCACTTAACAGTAGCGCCTATCAATTTTTGGTACATAAGTCAGAAATCTTAGAGATTCATGAAGGTACTATCATGGAATCTAGAAATGCTTCGTTTTTTGAGGATATCTTTCCAAATAAGGAAAGAAATGAACAAGGTCCTCTTAAAAGAACGCATGATGCATCTACCAGTAGTTCTAATCCCGGGAACGAAGAACCTCGTCGTAGCAAAAGGACAAAAGTTCTAAAATTATTTGGTCCCGATTTTGTGTCATACACCTTAGAAGGGGAACCAAGAACGATTAAGGAAGCTATGTCTGGTCCAGATGCTCAACTCTGGAAAAAAGCTATCAATAGTGAAATCGAGTCTACTATACACAACCATACCTGGGAGTTGGTTGATCTTCCAAAGGGAAGTAAGCCTTTAGGCTGTAAATGGATTCTGAAAAGAAAGTATAAGACTGATGGAACTATTGATAAGTACAAGGCTCGTTTGGTAGTCAAAGGATACCGACAAACGGAAGGTCTTGATTTCTTCGATACTTATTCTCCGGTAACGAGAATAACTTACATAAGATTACTCATTGCTATGGCAGCTCTGCATAACCTTGAGCTGCATCAAATGGATGTTAAGACTGTGTTTCTGAACGGTGAATTAGATGAAGAAATATACATGGAACAACCCGAGGGGTATGTTGCTCCTGGACATGAAAAGAAAGTATGTAAACTTGTAAAATCGTTGTATGGACTTAAACAAGCACCAAAGCAGTGGCATGAAAAATTTGATAGCACGATGTTATCAAATGGTTTCAATATCAACGAGTGTGATAAATGCGTGTATGTTAGACAAACACATAACACATACGTCATAGTGTGTCTATATGTAGACGACATGTTGATAATGGGTAGTAATCATGAAATTATCATGACTACTAAAGGAATGTTAAAGAAGAACTTTGACATGAAAGATATGGGACTTGCAGACGTCATCTTAGGGATTAAAATCCTGAGGACTTCTCTTATCGCAATCTCATTACGTTGAGACGGTTTTGGAAAAGTTCCTTCCGAGCGATAGTGCACCTGTCAAGATGCCAGTGGACTTGAGCGTTCATCTACGCAAGAACCATGGCGAACCCGTATCACAGTTAGAATATGCTAGGGTCATTGGGCAAGTTGAGTAGGTTTACAAGTAATCCTAGTGTAGAGCATTGGAATGCTTTAACTGGAGTTCTTAAATATTTAAAGTATACTAAAGAATATAGATTACACTACTCAAGATATCCAGTTGTAATAGAGGGATACAGCAACGCTAATTGGATATCGGACACTAACGATTCTAAGTCCACGAGTGGGTATGTATTTACCGTCGGTGGTGGAGCGATGTCATGGAAGTCTTCTAAGCAAAATTGCATAGCCTGTTCCAAAATGGAATCAGAATTCATAGCTTTAGATAAAACTGGTGAAGAAGCTGAATGGCTACGAAATTTCTTAGAAGATATTCCCTGTTGGGAAAAACCTGTGCCTCCAATTTTGATTCACTGCGACAGTATGTAGGCAATTGGAAGGGCACGGAGTAGTATGTATAATGGTAAGTCTAGACATATTCGTCGTAGGCACAATACCATTAAGCAGTTGATCTCTAACGGGATTATTTCCATTGATTATGTGAAATCAAAGGAGAATATTGCAGATCCTTTGACGAAAGGATTGCCTAGAGATCAAATATACTGCCTATCAAGAGGAATGGGGTTAAAGTCTACAAATTAAGAATGGACACAGCGGAAACCCAACCATGTTGACCTCCCCATTGCCTAAGATAAAGAAGTGCAACCTACAAAGTGTAGCAAAGGTTAAGCCGGGCTTTTAATGATTCCTATACTGTCAAAACGAAGTGGAGTATGGCAAGATACTCTTAATTAGGAAGTCACCTATATAAGTGTGAGGTGTAGGCCGCCTCAACATTGAGTAAAATGTAAACACTTATGAATCCAAGATGGGGTGCCACGGCCAAAATGGACCCAACAGTGAGAACTAAGAACAGCTCAGAGAGTTTATCATGTGAGTATCATTGTCTAGTTTTACACGAACGGCTAACCAATTCAAGACATCGCGTTCATTGGGTAGCCTAGTAAATCCGATGATATTTCACTAAGAAAGGTTCAAAGCCAAAAGCTGCCTCTTCTGATGTGATAAATTTTCGACCAAATTTTAGAAATCATGCATTGCATTAATTTCATTCGTGTGGGGGATTGTTGGATAATGTGTGATATTGTGTGTATGAAAAGTGTGTAAACATCACTTTTGCGTATCCGGGATACGTAATATTATTGGATAATATTAATCTACTCCGAGAGTAGATAAGTTTAGCATTTCGAATTTCTCGATTCGGAGTAGTAACGAATGAGAAATTAAGTGTTAAAGTGCGGTGTTTGAATGTGGATATCCCACATTGGATATAAAGAATAAGTTGAAAGAGTTTATATACAATTGCCTTAAGGTTAAGGGTTGGCCCTTTGGGTCATAAGATTTTTGTGAATTTTGTGAGGGGGAAGGACCTAGCCATGGTCCGGTTTACCACACACGCGCGCACCGTCGCCGCCGCCCACCCGGACTGGACAGGACCGTGACCGGGATCAATGATGGTGTTTAGCATATTTCATTAATATAAGTGTTTTTTTACAATTTTGCATTAACAATGGGGAATTTTTTGCATTTATCCCAATAAATAATTAATAAAAAGGGGATAAGAAAAAGGAAAAAGAAATGAAGAAGAAACCTTCTTCATAACTCCTCCCCTAAAACCTCCAAAACTCTTTCCTTCCTCTCTCACACACACTTCATTAGTTCACTTGCAGAGAGAGAGAGAGAGAGAGTAGACACAGTGACACACACAATCCAATATTCCAATGGGAGGCTTGAAAAACTTGCTTTGTCAAACGCATCGCCGCTGCCTCTCCAATGCGCACCTGGTTTCTTCTTCTCTGCTTGTTCTTCGCCGCTGCCCCTTCTTTACCGAATCCCAACCATCACCAAATTCCGAACCCGACGACAACCTCCGGAAACCTCCTCGTATACAAACCGTTTCCTACCCAACTAAACCAGAATCCCAACCTCCTCCTCAAGCTGAACAACAACAACAAATCTCAGAATCATGGACCCGGGATGAAATGCGGTACATGAAGGATGCACCCCCCGTAGTGGTTTCCCCGGTTTCATATCCCGCCAGGGTTGCCCCATTGCCCGAGGATCGTAGAATGGAAGCCGAAGAGGAGGGGACTAGGAATGAAGAGTTGGAGGGGGAGAGAAGGAGAATTGCTGATGACAACTGGAACGCAATGAGGCGGAGAGGTGTGTTGCGATATGGCAATCAACAACAAGTGGAGGGGGAGGAGGATCATGAAAGTTTGCCCTTCCCCAAATTGATTAAAGTGGACAATACTACTGATCAAATCAGTAAGAAGAAAGGCAAGGTCGTTTACGATCTCAAGGAGGCTATCCGGCTAGTGAAGGTCTGTTTTTTCAAGTTTTCTTTGTTCGATTTGGTTAATTTGGTAAATGGATATGTGGGCTCTCTTTGTCAACAGTTAGATGTTAGTCCTTAAGAATGAATGGGATTAAAGATCCTGCTCGTATGCTTTAGCTTATTAATTTCACTGTGATGGTTTTAGATGGCGGTGTCTAAAATGGAAAAATAGACCAATAAGCAAATAAAAAATTGAACTTTGATTATCAATTACAAGATGGTACACTCACATCCGCCAGCGGAACTGTGTCATACTGTCATAGAATTTTATCGTGGTACAAACAATGCCGTGGGCTCTTAATTCTCGTCACTTGATAATTACAATGTAGTGAATCTGAATCCTATAATTATGCTCCAATGTGTTGAAATCTAGAATTATGGTTAGACATCATTAGACCCACCCACTTATAAAGAAATCGAAGCAACATTATATAAAGTACAAAGAAAACACAGTTTCTTTTTTCTTTTTCTTCCTATAGGATTGTAGTTGGATCTGTTTATGTTTGGTTAAGGGAACAGTCTTCTCTTTTGAGAATAATTTATGTTTGGTATGTATAGTAGCCTGACCTTCCTGTTTTTGCCATGTTATTCATGCTTAATCGATTTCGAAAGTGTGTGATGTTCTTGATGCAATACAGCCCATTATTCATCTGTATTAAGAAAAGGTGTTTTGAACTTGAAAATCAATCTAACATGGCATTGGGCTCCTAACCAGTTTCTAGCAACTTCATTTTATCTGACCTTGGTTCTGATGCATATGGGGCCTCATATTTTTGACATGTCTCAGTCTTATGAAATTACATTTTTATCATCTTTTCTTTTAAGATTATTTACTGCCTAGTTTATTATTCCTTTTATTTTCAAATTACTTTGCGTAGTCCAAGAATTCTCTTTCAATTTATAAGAATTCTCACACTTTGAACGCTTAACACGAAGAACTACTTACTCTCTATGAAATTTATTGGAGTGACTAAGATGGGTGAAGTTGTATGTATACCTCAGGGTTGAGGGAAATAGGTCCAGATATGGCTATTTTGGTTTTTCTTTTTTTTATTTTTTATTTCTATACAATGTCTTATGCTCCACTCTAATGGGGGTATGTTATTGTTTATATGCTTATTCTCTGTGGTATATATTTTTATCTTCTATGGTGATGCTCTTGACGCCTCATTTAAATCGGCGTGTGGGTTTGTAGGCAAGCCAAAATTGTCTGAGTTTGTAGTATACTATTATAGTTGAACAATTTCGGAGTGCGTTAAAAAATGTTGGAACTTGTATAGCCTGAACAACTTGGATACAAGGTCTTGTCCCTAAGACCACAAATTAGCATAACAAATTGGTAGATTAAGTTATCTCAAATATTCAATCATTCCTTCAGGAAGCAATATTTGGCAAAAGTCATGACCGGATATACTTGAGGATATATATAGTCACATGAGTTGTATATATCTTGCTAAGTATTATTGTCATATTGCTGTATGACTGGTATTCTTACTCAATACATGTTAGCTTCTGGGCGATTCTTGATTATTACTTGTCTGTATCTCAAAATAATTGTCTCTTTATATGGGGTCTGAAATCAGATGTGATTTGGTTTATCGAAGTGAGCCATGCACAGCCCAAGTAAATAGCAACTTTTGACTCATATGATTTTTGCATTTTTAGATTGGATGTTAAAATAATCAATCATCTTGAAACTTCTTCAAAATAACTTGATTGAAAGATGGTTCAGGATGTCAAATTCACGAGCAACCTGCTGTATTGATTCACGTGGACCCATTTTAAGTTGTTGTTGGACCAAAAAATGAACTGGACCTGTGATGAGTCGATGAGTTGAATTACATTTTAAATTCTAGTTTTGTGAAATATACAATTGAGTTAGATGACCATGTAATTACCAGCACATACTCGATAAAGGTACATACATACCAATGGATCTTGGCACTTTTGGTTTGGTGAACTTGCCATGGAGACAACTTTGTGTTTTATAATGTGCTGCTGATACATTTTTTACTTTCTTTATATCTGATGCTTAGAATGGTTCCCCCCCCCCAAAACAGGCTAGTGGCAAACAAACTTTGATGAAACTTTAGAAGCGCACGTGAAAATGACTCCGGACTTGCGTCGAACTGATCTGGTATGTGCTTCACTATTCTATGTTTATGCCACATGTATTATCAAGGAGATGTCAACGGTTTCTGTAAAAAGAAATTTGGGGGGGGGGGGGGGAGCCGGGGTGGGGGGATTCTGTTGAAAGGTGTATAGAAAGTTGAACTTTCCTATTGCATGCTTCAATATTCATAACAGATCATGAAAAAGTTGATTTCCAGAAAACAAAAAACATGAACACAGAATTTGTGTTGCGAGTGATATGAACTGTAAAATATGGTTGGAACTTTCTGGGCTGTTTGGATTTGATAGAAATACGTAAACAACACCTTGATAGTGTGCTGTCTGAAAAATCTCTGCATTTGGTTTGACATTTTCCCCTTGAACAGTGTGTCTGAGAAGTCACTTTTTAAATGCTAGAGTTAATAGATGACTGTTTATTGATGAAACGAGGATAGAAAAATAAGTTAAAGTCAAGGTCGATTAACAACATTGGACATAAAAAGAAAGAAGGTTACCTCTTCTCTCTCTTGCTGGAGGAAGAATAATGAATAATCATTTACGATCTTGATTCTAAATGGATTAGACACTTTGTATGCTTGGAGTGAATCTAATATATCTTCCTTGAACCAGACTTCTCATGTGTCTAGATCGTAATACTGGATGGTCTTATTTGGACAATTTTTGAGCTATTCCTGTGAAACTGGCTGTTAAATTTCCAACCATGTTTATATCTCATTAATACCATACACTTTGCAATTGTAGCTCTTGCTATGATTACCTGTCATGGTCTATCCTGCTTCCTCATCTTGAATTCCATCTTTTTTGATGCTCAGACATTATAAAGGAGCAGTTCCTACCTTCTTTGTATTGCAACTATTTGCAAGCCTTCAACTTAGCATGTTCATATTACATTGTAATCATAGTGATTTGTGGCCGAGGATAGAGCATGGATGTGGTGTTGTTTGGATTCAAAGTGATATAAATTGGTTTAACTAGGCGGTGTAAATTTACATATAAACAGATGACTAAGATCTTTATTCCATTATAGGGGGGCTAGAGACTGGAATTTCTTCTTGGTTATGTTTGCTGCTCACTTTTAGTTTTTTTGTTAAAATGCAGAAACTAAGTGGTTTTGTGCGCCTTCCACACGGTTTTGGTAAGGTATAATGTATAGTTCAATCAAAATTCCGATTTCAGAAACCATGTTGTTGCTGCTGCTCTAGTATTTACTTTTGTCTGATAAATGGAATCTTTATTTAACAGACATATCGAGTGGATGTCTTTGCGGAAGGAGCTGCTGCGGATGAGGCTAGGGATGCCGAAGCAGACGTTGTTGGTGGCCCAGAGCTGGTTGAGAACATCCAAAGTGGTGATGAACATTTATCCTTGTTTCATTGTATTCATAAATAATTTTTGAAAGAGCTAGTCTTCCCAGGTCCAAACTCCCTTTCTCTTCTTCTTTCTTCTTCCCCAGCAACAGCCCATGCATGAACGTATGTTCCTTTTCTTATTTGCCAGCCACGCAATTCAACATTCCATACATCAGGACTCCTTTTCTTCTTTCTTTTATCCCCACCCAGCAATTTCTTGTCTATCTGGATTCATGATTTTTTTCTCTCTTATTTCTTAACAATTTTTTCTGTCTTGATTTTCTTAAATTTTTCGTCCTTATTTTCCTTAGCAAAGTTCTTCTCTGACGATTTTCTTGAATATTTTCATTCATTCTTTTTATTGCTGAAATATATTTCTCAGAGGGTGTTTCTTATTTCTTGTTGAAATTAGTATAATTAGTGTTGAAATTTGTTGTAATTTCTTTAATTACTGAGTTTATTACTGAAATAGGTAAATTATTGATGAAACTAGTATGTTTACTGCTGAAATTTGCTGATATATTCTGAATTAACTGAAAGAGGTGTTGATATTGCGTTAGATAATTCAATAGATTGCTGAATTTAGGTGAAAATTGATAGAACATTGCTGAATTTAACCAAATTTCAGTGAAATTTAGCTAAACTTGATAAAATTCGTTGTGAGCTTAGTTCTATTCTTTGTTTATTTCTATATTTGTTTACTTGTGTAATTTTGTGGTTATAAGGAATTTACATTATACATGCATGCATACATATATATATGTATGTATATATATATTTATAATTATGAGCTGCGCTTCGAAAAGGGTGCACCTCACCCTGCGGCGTGTGCCATGGCCTCAAAGAACCTTTATGCTGCGTCGCGTCATTCGCCTTTGATAACTATACTCATGACTTGTGTATTATTGTAGTTAACAAGTAATTACATTGTAGATGTATTTTTATATGTAATTATGAGCCTCGCTCCAATAGCGTGGGCACCATGCGCTACGGCTCGAGAGAACCTTTATGCCATGGTCGTCCAGGCACCATTTGTCTTTAATCATGTTATCATGCAACAGAAAATATGAAGAGTTTCTTTGTTGGTTCTCTCGCTGTTCTTATGGCATCTGAAATGATGTTTAAATTTCAAGGTTGTTCGTTACCTTGACAATATAACAGAACATGTACCCTCCAAAGTTTATCGAGAATAATAGGAGGTACTTATTGAAGCTCTTTTGCGACTGTGGTCCTTATTTCACCTTTTTCTTTTGGTGTTTTATTATACTATGAGGTGTAAAACTCAAATTCATATTTATCTTTTGTGGATTAATATTTTACTATAAAATAATTCGTATATTATCTCTACGCAATAATTAGCTCAACAAATTGATTTTCATACATGCAGGTGCACTCAAGGTTGATTTTGACAAGTGTATTGCTACTCCGTCCATGATGGAACATGTGAAAAAGGTTTAAATTTTGAATTTTCTATTAGTGCTGTCAGCATATCTTTATTTACCTTTATTATTGTTCTTAATGCAGTTATCAAAAAAACTGAAACAATTAATGCCAGACTACAAGGTAAGTTGATAAACATCTTACGTTTTTATAGTTCCCGTGGGTAGCAATAATGTCTCACAACCAACTTAAAATGCAGAAAGGTACATTGACCAATGATATATCTCGCACTGTCAAAGAAGCCAAGGAGCAAAGTGTCCTTTTCAAGAAAGACAAAACTGCAATTGTACATGTAGGACTGGGGAAGGTATAGTTATTTCTAGACTTGCTGCTTTATTTCAGCTACAATTTTTTTCAGTCACTTGTACAGTGTTGTAGCTTCAATTTTCTACTTTTTATTAACTGCTTTTCTGCAGTTGAGTTTTCCGGAGGATGCTTTAAGGGAAAATGTTGGTGCTTTTGTAAATGCTCTGTTGCTAGCAAAACCTGCCGGTTTAAAAAAGAGTAAGTGGACTTCCTTTCTTTTTTTTGTATTTCATTGTATGCCCATTTTGTTTAAAATAAATAAAATTACATAGAATTTGGTTAGAATGATTGACTGAATTCAGTCTGCATGTGACTGAAAACTACTAATCTAGAAGGATGTACTTTGTTATGACTTATGATGCAATTCTGACAGAGCTCGTATGAAAATTGTTTTTTTTTTAAATGAACATGGACATGAATTCTTGTCTATTACTGGAAAACTCATCATCGTAGAATCATAGATAGAATATTTTCTGGGTATTGTGGATTTTAATTCTGGTACCTATATGCTGAATTAAAAGTCATGATACTGTTGTGTTGCCATTTTGGACAAGTTTTGTTACATTGTTTATAGTTGGTTGAATTATATTTTTTTTCATGTCCGCTTGTTAAGAAAGATTCTGATGTTTGGTAACATTAGCAGAGACTTGTATTTTTTTTCAATTACACAGGGATTTAAAATGATCTTTGCTAGTTGTTTCCGGAAACTTGTTTAAAGTACTCTATGTATTGTTGAAAATACTCTGGCAATGTTTGGTTATGTTTCCATACCATGTTTGGTCCAAAATTCTCACCAAGCCATGTTTGGTTCACAAAATATTTGGTAAAAAATACACTACTTTTTTGGTAAAAAAAAAAAAACATAATAATTATTTTCCATCTTTCTACACCTACTTTGTCCCTACATTCCTCTCTATATGCTCTCTCTCTTCTCTCTCCTCTCTAACAGACAAAAGCTTATTGATTTGACTGCTATAGTAACTTTTGTTCCCTCCGGAAACAAAACCAAACATTATCTCACAAAAAAAACACGCCCAAAAACCAACTCCCAAAATAAAACCAAACACAATCTCATTGTACATCCATGTTAAGAACGCAAATCAGTTTTTGGTATATTATTTTGCAGGAGGTTTATGATTTTTAATGAAATCTCGCCTTGTCTTGTTTGCAGGCTCCAAGTATGCTGGATATGTAGACTCCTTCCACATTTGCAGCACGGTAAGCTCATTTGCTGCTTTAAATGATTGATCTAATGGAAATTAAATAAGACTGTAGCTCATGCATTATGGAACTCATGGTTTTACCTTTTATCTGTGTCCTATTTCAGCATTTTTTATCTGTATGATTTCTCTCTAATGGAGTGTTTTCTGAAAACTTACCCAGATGGGCGCATCCTACCCTATTACAGTACAATCATTGTCCATGGCTGCAGACCGCTACAACAGATTGCAATTGCGATGATAATCTTTGTGCCATTTCAACTGATTTCACTGCTGCAAGGATAGCCACGAGAATCATTTATATAGATCAACTAGATAAAATATCTGCTGCCATGTTTAAAAGGCAGTTTATTTTGATCAAAATGATTATCAAGTGGACTTCCAGAGCTGAAACCCATGGTCACCGAGCGTCTTTTTTTGAACTAGTTTCAACGCAGCAATTCTTCTCGAAAACTTTTGTGCTTAGTTATGTGAATCATTGGAAAATGGCTACTCCTGTTTATCTTCATCATTAACAGCAAAATTAGTGTTAAATGTCGATTAATTTGATATATAGTTTATTGTAGTGTTGCTGAAAAAATAAAATATTCAAAAACAAAATTTAGAAAAGACGGAGAAAATGAATTTTAGATGATATAAAACATCTTCTCTTATTTTACGGATCTTTTGTTCCCCCTATTAATTCTATCTCTTAAAATGGAAAAATAGGAAGGATGATAACTATGTCAAGTATCTCTACTTGCTAGGTATGTGCAGGTGAGATTTAGCTTTTGGATAAGTGGTGATTTTATATAATCAGGGGTTACGAATAGGGATAGGAATCTTGCGCTAATCGCAAAGCAAATCCACGGGGAGAACGTTCAGGGGAAGATTAGGCCATCAAGTCTTCCAGTGCAATCGTGTGGCGAGGGTGGTGAGGATGCCTATTCCATGTATCCAGAGAGAGTCGAGGTCTGGAGGCTGAGGCCCGCGTGAGCGCTGGATTGCGGAGTGTGGTGGAATGTCATAGTTGCAAGTCTACGAGGAGTTGGAGTCCACATTGAAAATATGCGTTCTAGGCGTGTTAGGTTAAATCAATTGGAATTAGTTAGTGGACTTAAGAGAATTGAGAGTTGGATTACTTTGCTGCGTTTGGAGCTTTAAATATGTTTGTAGCTCAATTTGGAAACCAAGCTCGAGTATTATCAGTATAGCAAACACTAATCTTTCTTGTTTCTCTCTCTTTACTCCATTTGCACTTTATTTTTCTAAATTGCAATATTTATGATCTATCAAATATCATAACAGTGGTACCACAGCAATACGATTTGTATATGGATTATGTGGATGTATATGGATTTGCTCTTCCACATCGGAGTTATATAGTATAGATATTATTTCAAAAAGATTCAAAACCACCCTGTTTGGCTAAGCTTGTCATATATACTCAAAATCATGTGACTCAGTCTATACTTATCCAGCTTTCAATTTTAAACCATGGGATTGGGTTTGGCCATGTTTCTGGATAAATAGATTTTACGGGAAATTAAATATGCTTTAAACTCTGTTGATTACAAAAGTATCTTGTTTTTGAACAATGTACTCCTCCCTTTTGTCTAAAGCCCATGTATGAAGATCTGGAAAACAATGTAATGCGCCAAAAACAATGCTCCTTGTAATATCTTTTGTTGGCCAAGTTAATATAAATATGTTTCTTTGTTGATAAAAAGAAAAAGAAATTGTATTCGTTCTATCAATTCTTTAAGTTTTTTTCCCTGAAGTTGTGAGGTCTAAGTTGTCTGTGATGCATTGGGTACCCGGGAGGCCATTTTTTCTAAAAAATAAAAAATGAAAATGAATATGATATACATCGATTAATTAATTTTATATTAAAAAGTTAAGTATAATTGAGTGTAGGAAAAAATACTCGGGGATCTCCGGTGATATATGCATGGTCTTAAATTTCAACCGAAATCCAAATTTCGGGTTTCCTGGTCCGAAGCGAAATTTCTCTCTCGATCTAATTTTACAAGATATCTGTCGAAATTTCGATCAAAACTCAAAATTTCTCGAAACTTCTATCGAAATCCGAAATTTCCCAAAATCTAAAGATGATATTAAATTATTTATATTTTATTTAAATGTTTATTTCTAATTATAACATGTAAAAATTAATTTTAGATATTCTATTTCCTTCTTTGGGACCACAATTATCGAATATAAAAAGTTAATATGAGAATGAGTATAAAGATTTTAATCCTAGAAATTTAATATGGTTTCGAATATTATATTTTATGAAAATTACATGTGTATTGTTGTAGTGAAGTTTTAAAACTATTTTTTCATTACTTTACTTCTAAATCCTACTTATTTAAAATTTCCACCACAGATTTTACTCATACTAATTAACAAAACTCACTATATATATATATATATATTATACACACAATACTATTAATATAAAAAATGCATAATAATATAAATTAAAGATACCCAAAGTTTCATTTAAAACTTTCAATTATTTCTATAAATTTTCATGATTTCTTTATAATCGAAACCGAAATTGTGAATATCCTCGTCGTCGAAATTTCCGTAAATTTAATACCTCAAAATCTACAACGAAATCGATATTTAATACCTTGGATATATGTAATTTTTCAAAAGCCTCTTTGTGAAATAAAAATTATCATAACTCCCTTGGAAAAAAAATATAATAAGGCGCTCCACTCGCGCGTGTTTTGTGAATGGTTATACAATTATTTGCCTCTACACGAGTAATTTGCCCTTGATTTAACATTGTCAGATCTAATATACAATTACATATTTTTTTAATTCAATTTTTAATAGTCATAGATCTTGGTTTAAATCACCGGCGCACTCAAGGACTGTTCTCAATGGAATTTTTGTCTTCTGCATTTGGTTGGAGCACCTGTTTGGCTGAAAATGTTACAAAAGTTATCCAAAATGTTACAATTAGCCCCAATGGCAATTTCCTTTCTATTTTTTTCCTTCACGTGTTTGGTTGGAGCACGTGAGGGTTAAACATAAAGATTTCATAGATTTTATGGCCAGCAAATCACTAGAGAGGAGTCATCTGTAAACCGGATATACACGTGGAGGAAGGTGAGTTTAATTTTAAAAATAAGAGGAGCCTATTTGTACTTACAATATACTTCAGGGATGATGTTAAGGCGTAGAATACTAAAAAAAATAAAAAATACAAGTCAAGTTAATTGGAAAACAATTCGCATCGCACTGATTTTGACAATGCACTACATCACATTTTCATTATCTACACTGCATTCGTCTTTCCCTCCACAATTAAAAGAGTGTAATTTCGGATGAACTCTGAAATTTCCACTCGAATACAAAAAGCTACATCTAGTAGCAGTCAGTAAAGGAGAGGGGAGGGGAGGGGATGATTAAATTAAGAAAGACGGTCGTATCTCAAGTGCTTACGTACCCCATATTCTCTAGACAGGCCCCAAAGAGTATCTCCCTTCACAATCTCTACAGTTTTTGCTGAAAACTCCACCATATTTTGTTCTACAGGCGCTGTAACAGGAGTCTGTAGATAGATAGCAAGAGATTAAATTCAAGTAAAATGAATTGAGAAGAATACAGATTCAGACAACCATACTATTTCATGTTTGTCTATAAATCATTATTAAGTGCACAGCGTCAAGAAAGCCCTAGTCATCAATATATGTAAAGAACAACGGACGACGACAAACATAAATGTGTCTAGTCCATAAGTACTGAGCATGGAGTTGAGAGAAAGAAAACATATGTGACAGACAACGCAATCAATAACCAATAGTAAGAGCTAGGAAACAAAACACATACATTACATTACATTATAAATAAAAAAAGAACTAGTAGTCTGTGTCTGACTGCACTGCACGATAAATGGACAAATAATGACAATCATTTTGATACTAAAAATAAAAATAAGAAAATAAAATGAATTATATATGTATTACCTGAAAAATGGGTGGTTGGAGGGGAGGGGGGGTGGAGAGTGAGTGTTGTTTGACGGAGTGAGTGTTTCAATTTGTTTGAGATTAGGGGCGGGGATAGTCCCCATCTCATCATCATCATCATCGTTACTAGTAGTAATGTTTTTGTTTTTGAAGACGGCTGCTGATTTTAGAATGCTGATCACAATTCCCGAGAAAACCACAAAGCCAGCTACCTTCTTCTCCATTTCTTTGTTATTTCCGTCTCCGCCCGGGTCGGCGGCGTGTGCGGAGGAATGCGACGACATCTGGGTTCTTTCTTGATGGGTTTTGAGAGCGGGGCGGGGGGCTTATACTTTATTGTGCCTTGCGCTTTTGGACTTTTCTGGATACTCACTCGCCCCACTCATATATATATATATATATATATATATATATATAGAATATGGATCAAATACATCTCAATTTATTAAGTAAGATATAAGACCCAATCCACACCATTGATATCATTTGATCCTAAGGTCTAATTTTAACACATTTTTCAGATTTTATAATTATTTTTAATGCTGTCAGGGGCATTTTAGTCATTAAATCATAACAAGCACATGCAATTTTACATGCAGTATCAAATCAAATCCCCCTTTTTTACGCGCCATAACCAAATTCATTATTTTCTTTCTATTTTCAGCTCGATCATATCATCTCGTGTAATCCCAATCAAATCTGTGTATCCAATTTCTACTCGATCAGATCAAAGATAGGTTTTGTTTATCCAAATTCATCGCGCGATCAGTTCTCCATTGATATGAGTCTTTTTCCCAGATTAATTCATCATCAAATCAATTAATCATCAAGATCGTTTAATCATAATCGTCAATTTGGCTTCATATTCAGTTCGGCAGTTTATAATCCATTTATAAATAGGTTTTGATTTCATGTTTTATGGCTGAGATGGTATCAGGTATTGTTAATCATCATCACATCGATATATGAGTTCCAGCAGTAAGTTGAATACATTATACAACATCTTATATGACATTATACAGTATCTTATACATTAATATACAGTACATATAATGATATTATACAGTATCATTATTAACTCGATATTTTCGTTAATCATCATCCCATCGATTTATGAGTTCCAGCAGTAAGTTGAATACATTATACAACATCTTATATGACATCATACAGTATCTTATACATTAATATACAGTACATATAATGATATTATACAGTATCATTATTAACTAGATATTTTCTTTCTATTTTCAGCTCGATCATATCAGCTCGTGTAATCCCAATCAAATCTGTGTATCCAATTTCTACTCGATCAGATCAAAGATACGTTTTGTTTATCCAAATTCATCACGCGATCAGTTCTCTATTGATACGAGTCTTTTTCCCAGATTAATTCATCATCAAATCAATTAATCATCAAGATCGTTTAATCATAATCGTCAATTCGGCTTCATATTCAGTTCGGCGGTTTATCATCCATTTATAAATAGGTTTTGATTTCATGTTTTATGGCTGAGATGGTTTCAGGTATTGTTAATCATCATCACATCGATTTATGAATTCCAGCAATAAGTTGAATACATTATATAGCATCTTATATGACATTATACAATATCTTATACATTAATATACAGTACATATAATGATATTATGCAGTATCATTATTAACTCATCATACGTTTATGATAGACTAAATAATCAAACTGTGTACAATACATATAATGATGTTATACATTATAATTGTATTTAGAACTTATATTTATTGTACACAGTTGATTCTGATGACTTATAATGTATATTATAAACACGATCAGCAGTGTATAGCAATAATGATGTCGAGAATCAAGGTGTCGGATCTTCTTCGTCGTCTAATTCTATATCATCACCGGGTGGTTCAAAATATTGGGAACCAGTGTGTGCTACTGAGTTTAAACCTTGCATTGGTAAGGCATTTGAAAGCTTGAAGTTTGCATTTGAGTTTTACAAAAGTTATGCTCGATTATGTGGTTTTGATGTACTTCCCAAAAAACTCACAAGGACGGTATGGTCATATCTAAACATTATGTATGTAGTCGTTCTGGTGTTTACAAAAACTGTGATGATGTTGGTAGGAAGAAGAAGTGTATGATTGGTCGATGTGATTGTAACGCTAAGATTGTAGTGAGGTTTAGTGCTTCAGAAGGATATGTTATAAAGAACTTTGTTGAGCGGCACAATCACGAGTTGGCGACCGACCAGGGGAAACAGTTTCTGAAAGTTAATCGAAATATTGATCCGTCCCAGATTATGTTCTGCTTAAACGCATCAAAGGCGAATGTTGACGCTGTTAAATCACATTCATTTCTGAAGGAAATTGCAGGTGATTTTAATAATGTTGGGTCGACTTCTATAGATTTCAAAAATGCAAAAAGGGATGTGAAGCAATACGTTGGTGAGAACGATGGGGAGATGATTGTTAGGAAATTTATGAATATGAAAAAAGCTTGTGAAGGATTTTTTTTGTGATTTTGCCACAGATGATGATGGTTGTTTGAGTAAGTTGTTTTGGGCTGATCCAATTGCAATAAGAAATTTTGAACTGTTTGGTGATGTTTGCTTGGTCGATGCAACATTTCGATCCAACAAGTAAGCACTTTTTTTAATGTATAATACATATTTTTCAATAGGAAAAGAATATATGTTGTATAACACCTTGTCAGGTACTGTATAATGATTCATTCATTGACTGTATAATCCCTTATAATTCCTTTTCAGGTATCAAATGAAGTTTGTTCCTTTTACCGGTTTAGATAACCACAAGAAAATAGTCACCTTTGGTTTAGATAGCCAGCTACCTTCTTCTCCATTTCTTCGTTATTTCCGTCCCCACCTGGGTCGGCTAAGTTTGATCAACTAAGTGCTTCAACAGAGACTTCACCCAATCAATCTAGTAATTAAGTGCTTCATCTCCTTAACTTAATACCATAACTTCCTTAGCTCGGCTAAGTTGGTCCTGGACTGGATCCTTCAATCTGGCTTTGTTGATAGGATTGCTCAGCACGTGATGGGGGTTGGATCTTCATTATTGGGCTGGATTATCCTTCATCCTGGGCCTTAACCAAATCACATTTTTGTAGGTTAGTTAGCTCCGTCCAATTATCAATTTTCACTCACATGAATAGTCCCCCCCAACTCTTAAAGTTTGACTTGTTAAATTGTGAGAATTATATTAACAACAAAGGAAGAGCTGACGAACACATTAAAAAACTTGAATATGTAACGTAGACCCAAAACCTTGATCGACCATAAAACATTGGGTTATTGTTCAATTGTGTTTATGTTTTTGACCTATGTATTCACCACCAACTAAACGTAGTCCATATCAGCCATTTTCTGTAATTATTTCTCCATTATTTTATATATTCTCGAGAAAAGGGTGTAATAGATTGCATTTTTTGTCCCCCATCATTCTCGATTTTCTGATTTAGTCTCATTTGCTACGGGACTCTCAAGTTACATCCTATAATTTCCAAAAAGTCTCAAATTTAGTCTTAAGCTAAACTGTCGTTGAGTATTTAACGGTCAAACTCATATTTTCCGTTAGTCAATAATTTTTTTACCAATTTCTAGTGGAGGATTCTTGCGTGATAGACATCTGATACTAAATATAAACATTGTGAGATTAGATAGAATTTGTGTGTGAATGTAATTCATGCACAATTTCTCGTAGAAAAATCGGTCAAAAAAGTATAGACTTATGGAGAATATGGGTAAACGTTTAATTTTGAACCACAATTTTGATTGTGACTAAATGTGAGAATTTTAAATAGTATGACACTAAATATGAGAATCTTGTAACAAATGAGACTAAATCAAAAATCGGCAAAATATTAGGATAAAAGTTGCGACTTTCCCTCGGGAAAATGAAAACCTCCTATTATTAGAGAGGAAATGAAATCTTGACTTCAGCTCTTCACATGCATGAAGGGCCAGTTTACACTTGACCAACATCCAATTTGTTAGATTAGAAAAAACCCCGTAGGGAACTTGTATTATTGAGTAACATATTTATAGAGATACATGTACTTGGTAAACAAGAAACCCTAACTATAAACAAGGAAAAGATAAATACAATGAAACATAAAGAAACCTAAATTAACATAAATACTAGAAAGATATGGAAAGATATTATATTATCTAACACTCCCCCGCAGTCAAAACGTGAGAGTCTTGAACGTTGAGACTGGACCAAAGAAATCCGGTCATAGAGAATTTGAGAAGAAGACAACGACAAATATTAAAGGCGGCGGCGACGGCGGCTCCAAGTCCTCGTTTTCAATCATAAAGCAATAATAATACTAATCTAACTAGGAGAGCAATAATAATATCTAACACTCCCCCGCAGTAGAAACGGGAGGTCTCAAACACCGAGACTGGAACGGAAAATCGAACAAAGATGTTACAACAGTTCGGGCATAAAAAATGCTTAGTAGAGAGATTTTGACGAATACGTTTCTCAAGGTGGAGTGGTTTCGTCTGGAAATCATTAAATAAGGCGGCGGTTCGACGAAGACGCTTCTCAATGTGGAGCAGTTTCGTCTGAAAATCATTAAATAAGGCGGCGACTCCAAGTCCTTGTTTTTCCAAGGGTGAGCGGCGACAACATAAACAAAGATAAAGAAAAAAAAAATTATCCTAAACTAAACTAGATAAGGTGCGCCGGACGGGGTCGGCGACTTGAGAATGACGGAAGCGAAAGATCGAGATACCATGGCTCGAAGCCATGACTCTGATACCATGTTAGATTAGAGAAAACCCCGCAGGTAACTTGTATTATTGAGTAACATATTTATAGAGATACATATACTTGGTAAACAAGAAACCCTAACTATAAACAAGGAAACATAAAGATACCTAAATTAACATAAATACTAGAAAGATATGTAAATATATTATATTATCTAACACAATTAGTTTTAATTCTTTGAAATTATCTTAAACACAAACCTAACGAAACAAATAAAAGAAAAACAAATTAAAACAAAAAATGACATCAAACTCAGGTATGACCTAAACTACAACTTTCATATATTAAAGTATGTACAATTACAAAAAATTTCAAAGCAGGCAACAACAAAATATGAGGCAAATAAAATTAAATCATAGAATGTTAGAATTAATTTGTAATTTTCAAGAAATGTGTAGAACAATCTTGATAAATGTACCTAAGAAATATCTAGTAGTCTAAGAAAAATCTAGTATGTGGTGGACTAAGAAATATCTAGAATATACATTTCCCAACCACCTCATTTCTAGATGTATCTATTGATCACTATAAATAGAGGTGTACCATGCAACTTGTATGCAAGCAAAAACCATATGCTAAATTCTAGTAATACAAAGAGCAGCAGCTCATATCTTAATCCTTTTTCATAAATCAGCCGTGCATAATTAGTCCCCTTTTTAAAACTAGCAAAGTCTCCAATAAAATTCCTAAACAAACATCAATTGTTTCACTCAAAGTCCTTCACACTTCCGCTACTACTCCAACAAATTTGGTATCAGAGCCGTGTAGACGGCTTTGATCAGTCATCATATAAATCATGGCGACAAGTTCATCCACTACAATGTTCAAGTACTCTCCAAGTGAAGTACCAATATTTGAAGGAGAGCATTATGATTATTGGAGCAGCGAGATGAGGGATTTTTTCATCTCTCAAGACTTATGGGAAGTTATAGAAGAGGAGTATCCAGAGCCACCCGCTGAAGGAGATTCGACCAAATGGACAGCTACACAAGAAAAGCAATTCAAAGAAAATCAAAAGAAAGATGCGACGGCACTTCGATATATAAAACAGGGGGTAAGTAAATCTATCTATTCTCGAATTTTTAATAAAAGAAAAGCTAAAGAAGCATGGGAAGTTTTACAAAAAGAATTTCGGGGAAATGATAAAGTAATATCGATCAAGTTGCAATCTCTTTGGAGAGATTTCGACAACTTATCGATGAAAGAAAGTGAAAAAATTGGAGATTTTTTTTCTAGAGTCTCAACTATCGTAAATCAAATTCAATGTCTTGGAGATACTATTCAAGACAAGAAAGTGGTCGAGAAGATTTTGAGAAGCTTACCTCCAAAGTTTGACCATTGTGTTGCCGCGATCGAAGAATCAAAGGACTTATCAAAGTTGTCGACATTCGAACTCATGAGTTCACTACAAGCTCATGAACAAAGAATCAATAGGTCGACAAATCAGTCCGTCGAGCAAGCATTCCAATCCAAACTCAAGTTTTCGGAGAATGACTCAAGCAAACTTGACTTCAAAAAAGGAGCATTTCAAAAGAAGAATCATTACAACGGAGGAAATCAAGAGAGGCGCAAACTCAACAAAGGTGAAGGAAATCAATGTTGCATTATTTGCAAAAAGAATAACCATACTTCACAAGATTGCTACTTCAAGTGTAAGAGATGTCGAATCCCTAATCACTCACAAAGGGATTGTCGATATCAAAATAATCAAGAAACGAAAAGGGCCAATTTTACAAAAGAGGAGGAGGAAGACCAAGTTTTCTATTCTTGCCTAAAAGTCGAAAAGGAGTCGCAAGATACATGGTATATTGACAGTGGATGCAGCAACCACATGACGAGCAACCGCAACATATTTGAGGAGCTTGACCAAAACTTCACATCGGAGGTAAAACTTGGAGACGGCAAAGTCCAGAAAGTTGAAGGAAAAGGTGTCATTGCTGTCCGCACTAGGCAAGGTAAAAAGAAATTTATTCATGATGTTCTTTACGTGCCGAATCTAGCTACAAATTTATTAAGTGTTGGTCAACTCTTAGAAAAAGGTTATTCGGTAAATTTTGATAATAATAAATGCAAAATCATTGATAAGAAAAATAACACAACAGTGGCAAATATCGATATGGCCCCAAATAAAATTTTTCGTCTAACTTTGCCACTAAATGACCATTGTGCCTTGAAAATGGAAAAATCTGAAAATTCTTATTTATGGCACTTGAGATATGGTCATTTAAATAATAAAGGGTTGCACTTATTAAACTCAAAAAATATGGTTATTGGTCTTCCTAAAATTGAAAAAGAAAATAGAATTTGTGAAGGATGCATTTACGGGAAAATGCATAGATTTCCATTCCCGAAAACATCTTGGAGGGCAAAAACACCTTTGGAGTTGGTTCATGCCGACATATTTGGCCCTACAAGGACGCCTTCACTAAATAATAAGAGATACTTTATTCTCTTTGTCGATGATTTCACTCGGATGATGTGGATTTATTTTCTAAGTGAAAAGTCCGAAGCATTTTCTGTATTTCTTCGGTTCAAAGCCCTAGTCGAGCGGCAAAGTGGGCATCTAATCAAGACTCTACGAACCGATCGTGGAGGTGAATTTATCTACAACACATTTATTAATCACTGCAAGGATGAAGGAATTCAAAGACAACTTACAGTGAAATATAGTCCGCAACAAAACGGTGTGGCAGAGAGAAAGAATCGTACTATTGCTGAAATGGCTCGTAGCATGCTGGAAGAAAAAGGAATGCCAAAGAAATTATGGGCAGAAGCTGTTAATACAGCCGTATATATACTCAACCGGTCACCAACAAAAGCTGTTCGGAATAAGACACCGTTTGAAGCCTGGAACAAGCGAAAGCCTCAAGTCGATCATATGAAAGTATTTGGGTGCATCGCTTACGCTCTAAATCAGTCACCAAATAAAGATAAATTCGAAAAGAAGGGTGAAAGACTTGTATTCATTGGCTATAGCGAGGAGTCGAAGGGCTATCGACTATTGAACCCAAGTAACGACAAACTCATCATATCAAGGGATGTGATATTCGATGAAATGGCAGCATGGAATTGGGAAGAAGACAGCAATCAAGCAACATCTCAAAACAACATTCTTCACCCGATGAGTACTCAAATGAATACCTCGGGACCAAGAGACCTCCCGCAGAGCCAAGACTTAAATTCGGCCCCAAGTACCAGCAACTCAAATGATGAAGATTCATCTTCGGATTCGGAGTTTCCAGTACGAAAGGTACGTCTTTTACGAGATATTTATGAATCTTCAAATGTTGCTTACTTTGCTTGCGAACCTCAATCTTTTGAAGATGCAAAAAATAAAGATGTGTGGATTGACGCAATGAAAGAGGAAATATCCGTAATTGAGAAAAATAAAACTTGGGAGCTCGTTGATTTACCTAAAAATAAAGAAGTGATTGGACTTAAATGGGTTTATAAAATAAAATATGCCGAAGATGGTTCAATCAAAAAGCATAAAGCTCGGCTAGTTGCAAAGGGATACTCGCAACAACCTGGAGTCGACTTCAATGAGACATTCGCTCCAGTAGTTCGAATGGAAACCATAAGAACGGCTCTCGCCGTAGCAGCACAATTGGAGCTCAACGTATATCAACTCGATGTTAAATCAGCCTTTTTGAACGGTGAGCTACAAGAAGAAGTTTATGTCGAGCAACCACAAGGCTTTGCGGTGAAAGGAAAGGAAAACAAAGTTTATAGACTTAGAAAGGCGTTATATGGATTAAAGCAAGCGCCACGAGCATGGAACTGCAAGATTGACGGCTACTTTCTCAAAAATGGATTTGAAAGAAGCAAGAATGAACCTTCGCTATATGTGAAAAACGAAGGTACGAATTTTTTAATAGTTTGTTTATATGTCGATGATTTAATTTATTTTGGAACTGACCTAAAAGCAGTGAAAGAGTTCAAGTTAAAAATGATGAAAGATTTTGAGATGACTGATCTTGGCTTAATGAGATACTTTCTCGGCATCCAAGTTAAACAAGCCAAGGGAGAGATTTTTCTTTCACAGGAGAAATATATTGAAGACATACTCAAGAAATTTCACATGGCCAACTGCAAGCCCGTAAACACGCCCATGATGCCAAGTGAAAAATTGCAATTGAATGACGGCTCGGAAAAGGCAGATGGGAAAGTTTTTCGAAGCTTGGTGGGTTCACTCATTTATCTCACTCACACTAGACCCGACATATGTTATGCAGTGAGTGTGGTTTCAAGATTTATGCAAGATCCTAGCAAAAATCATCTTGTCGCTGCAAAAAGAATTTTGCGATATCTTCGAGGAACTAAACAACTTGGACTCCAATATGTCAAAGAAGAAGATAACAAGCTGGTTGGATTCACTGATAGTGATTGGGCAGGATCCATAGATGATCGAAAGAGCACGTCCGGCTATATCTTTTGCCTTGGGTCAAGTGTGATCTCATGGAGCTCGCGAAAGCAAAAGACAGTGGCATTATCATCTTCAGAAGCCGAATATATTGCAGCAACAGAGGCTTCATGTGAAGCAATTTGGTTGAGACGAATTCTCAGTGACATGCAACAAACACAAAAGGAGCCGACAAAAATATATTGCGACAATATGTCAACTGTAGCTATGACTAAAAATCCGGTGTTTCATGCCCGCTCAAAGCATATTGAACTACGACATCACTTCATTCGAGAATTAGTGGGCAAGGAGGAGATTGCGATGAATTTTATCAACACAAATGATCAACCAGCTGATTTCCTTACCAAAGCAGTCACATTGGAGAAATTCGAGAAGTTCAAGCAGCAATTGAAAATTACAAATTAAGGAGGAGTGTTAGAATTAATTTGTAATTTTCAAGAAATGTGTAGAACAATCTTGATAAATGTACCTAAGAAATATCTAGTAGTCTAAGAAAAATCTAGTATGTGGTGGACTAAGAAATATCTAGAATATACATTTCCCAACCACCTCATTTCTAGATGTATCTATTGATCACTATAAATAGAGGTGTACCATGCAACTTGTATGCAAGCAAAAACCATATGCTAAATTCTAGTAATACAAAGAGCAGCAGCTCATATCTTAATCCTTTTTCATAAATCAGCCGTGCATAATTAGTCCCCTTTTTAAAACTAGCAAAGTCTCCAATAAAATTCCTAAACAAACATCAATTGTTTCACTCAAAGTCCTTCACACTTCCGCTACTACTCCAACATAGAACACGAACCCAAAAAGAAAAAAAAAGGCTATATATATATATTCTAGAAATGAATTTATATAACAATACATTATAATCTAACAGTCGATGCAACAGTTTCAGCCCAAACTCTGAGATGATCTTTCATATTGACTTCACCATTAGATGGAATTTTCCAGTTCATCATAGGGATCTTTCTCTTATTATTAAAATCACCCCTTGAAACTTCAAATTTTTCAGTTTGAGACATTTTACTCCATTTTTGCAGGCCTGGTATTATTGAAACCAAGCTTGAAGTAGTGTTGTTGTCTTCTTCAGTGAAAACAAATCCCAAGTCGATGAACCCTTTTACCTCATCGAATTCCAGCGCTGAGAAGCTTCTACATCTCCTCATCATCCCCTTCTTTCTTCTTCTTCTCCTCCTCCTCCTACTACTACTACAATTGTTTTTCTTTTCTAACTTCTCTTCGTCGTCTTCCTCTATTAATAATACTTTGGAGAATTCAACTTCTTTTCCAGATACAATCTTCTGAAGCTTCGGTTCTTCTTCTTTGATATAGTTTCTTGCGTTGAAGCCTAAACACCGATCACTTAATGATCGAATTTGAAGATTTGTCGCCCCATGATAAATCTTTGACGATCCTTGAGTACTTTTATCTACTTGTTCGTGCAAAGAAGATTTGGCTTTGGCTGGAAAATTATTATGTTTACTCATAAATACTTCGAACCAGCAATAATCGAACAGCTTCAGAACTTCTTCAGATTCCATCTGTTTTTTCTGATATATATGATGAATGATTTTGCTCAAGTCAAAATAAGAAAGAAGGTTATTAAGCAAGTATATATATATATATATATATATATAATTGTAACAAGTATATATGCAACCAATATATAGTCTGTATTTGTTACAATTCTGTATTTGTTACAATTATATATATATATATATATAGTCCGGATTTGATGCGCATATAATAAGAATTTGATCGAATAAATTAGACTTGGCTAGTAACTAATAGTTTATGATGATCATGATGTGATCATTCCTGTTCAATTTGATAACGATAAATATAAATTTTTAATTCCAATCATTGTAGAGGTAGTTGGCAACTCAACCATCTTAATTATATATCTAGAAATTGCGGGTGAAACTCAGAGAATACTGGAATATTTCAAAATACTATCGCGAGTTTGAAGTCTCCGTTCGAATTCTGATAAAAATGTGGGTGTCAAGTCAGCTTTCATAATAGTTGATTAATAAACTATTGATTGTGGTAATTGATACTACTGGAAATTATGGTGTGCCTCGAACTATCTCGATAGGCATGTACCGGCCTATTTTGATTCAGCCCAATATGCTGAGAGAGGTTTTTATTTGTTGTATTTAGTAGTAGTTCGGCCCTGGTTGGCTCAGGCTTGGTTCAGGGTTTGTTTTATACATGGGTCGGGTCAGAGAGTCAGTCCAGTTAGGGATATGTTTATAACTATGTCAATTTAAATTTAGAATTAATTATATGTACACTCCCGACGATTGTCTTACTAACAATTTAACCCCTTTTTTGGATAATTACTTATAACCTCTTGACGATTGCAAAACCTTTCACGGCGGAAAAAATTCTCATGGGATTGTCAAAGAGTCGAAAATACCTTTGACTAAAACCTAAAAAAGAAAGAAAAAAGAACAAAAACGGAAATGAAAAAAGGTAATTGTGCGAGAGGAGTCGCACATTACCGCCTAACATCAACCGTTGCGACCACCTGACCTCGCACAACCACCGTTCTCCCACCGCAGCCCCTATGTTCAAATTCATTTCAATCGATTTCTCATAGTCATGATATCTCAAGTTGATAGAATTATGCACTCGATGCCATCGAGGAGTTAAAATGTAATAGGGCATTGAATTGTATTATTCAATTTTCCCTTCTTAATAAAAGGCATTTAGTTTTGTGCATCTAAATCTATCTGGCATCTTTAAGTATTGAACAAACCTATAGTCCTAGTGTAATAAGGCAAGTCTTCCACTTCTTTTGGAATAAGAAGAAGGGCACTGGAAGGATTTGGCATTAAGACACTAAATATGAGTTCACAAGTCAAAGGATCTTGATTGGGCATCAAGATCCATATTAACTTGTATAACACATACCAAGGAGTATTAGCCGAACACTATGAGATACTCGGAGTCTGTGTTATAGATACATTGATAAGATCATTGTATTCGAACTCAACTTGTAATAATCCGATCACATGGGTATTACTCACTGATTGTCAATGATTGGATTATTGACTGTGGTTGTATACGTGGACCTTTGACTTGAGGAGTCACGGTCACGATGTACTTGTGATATTTGGATTTTTTACCAGGGTAGTGATGTCTAATTTATCTTTTGGTGGGGTCCACCTCGAAGTGCAATTCCGATTGACAAGTAACTGTTGTGAGGAGATTGTCAAGAAGGGATTTCACTGTCTCGGTAGTAAAAGCGAAGATATCCTATGCGATCATAGCTAAATGAAATGAAAGTCTTTGGCCAAAGCAAGTGAACTAACCCGTGTAAGACAAGGAGGGTAGTTTGGTCATTTATGTTACTATGATTCATAGCATAGTATCAAGTTATATGAGTTTGACATATTCCATGACTCCACTCAATCGGGTTACATCAGTGAAGGGTTTATACTTGTATGAAAATCATAGCCGAGAGGTTCGTAATGACGTAGTTATTTCGTACTTGGTTGGGCGACAATGTAGGGTCACAGGGCTGGCTTGGAGTCACCCACATCCTTTGGTATCCTCCCATTGCCAATCGAGATATACCTAGAGAGTCGCGCTACAAGAAGTTTCAAGGAAATCGTTCCATGTGTATAAGGGGAAATTTTGGTAATTTATCATTAGATGGACGAATTAGATTAAAAGATAAATTAATTTAATCTATTATATAATTAGATTATATAATAAGGAAATTAAAATTAATAATTTAATGAAGTTAATTAATTAGATTAATTAATTAAATTAAATATCTATTTAAACACATAATTAATTAAGAGGAGAAGGAAGAGGATTTTGGCCCACTGATAGTTTTAAACACATATCTATTTTGGCCCACTGATAGGCATCCTACAGGTCTAGTTAGGCGTGTGATGTAGGATTTAAGTTAGAGGATTTATTTAATCCTCCAACATAAGTCATAAAACATATGTCATCTAATCTAGCCTCCTAATACACAAGAGAAAGAAAGAAAACTTTCTCTCTCTCATACTTAGCCACCGCCGTCGAGCAAGAGGAGAAGGAAGAGGATTTTCGACGTAGCTTCCGCATGACGATCTAGATGCAAGGGACGAGGCGTTCATTGCTTAGCTTGTGGATTTACAACTATTTCGCAACAAAGATTGTATATACTTTCGAGTATCTTTTGTACGTTAGTATATTTTATATTAAAGTAATAAAAACCCCAAAATAGTGCTTACTAAGTGTGATCAAATTTTTACCTTCCGTTGCGCGTGCTCGTTCGACTACCAACAGTGGTATCAGAGCTAGATTTTGGTGATTTTTATGATTTTAATATTGTTTATGTTCATGTTGACGAATTTTTTTTAGAATAAATCTGAAATTATTTGATAAATTCATGTTTGAGGCATATTACCTTCCACGTGCACGCCGGGCGTGCGTTGTGTGCCACCCTGCGCACAAAGCTGTTGGGCGAGTTATTGCCCAGCTAGGGCGACGAAGTGCACGGGTCGACTTGTGCGCTATTGTTTCAGCATTGGGCGCTAAGCCTAATGGGCCTTCGCACCATGCTGATGGCTAGCACACGCCCAGCTGTGCATCCCATTTGCACAACGAGTCGGGCCCCGACGTGCAAATGGGTAATTGTTTTACATTTTCTGAAATTATTAATTTTGAGATCGGGTGGTCCACTAGGTTGGTGACTCAAGCTTGAGATTAAATATTTTGGATTATTTAATTACATGAGAATTATTCAAGCCCAAATAAATTATGTTAAAATTAGATTATGATTTAAGTTAAGCCAAAAATAAATAAAATTGGATTTTGATTTATTTGTGCTTGAAACTCATTATGAATAGTATTGAATTTGATTTGTAATTTATTTATACTTATTTGATCCTCAATAAAAAAATTGAAATTGGATTTTGAAATTATTTTTAAAGGGATCCTATCAAATAAATTATATTTAGATTATAATTAATTTATTTATTTTGACTTTCCATGACATGATTAAAATTGGATTTTAATTTTTGTAAGGTCTAATTTAGATGATTAAAATTAGATTTTAATTAATTAATTGTTATGCCTCGAATAAATGAATTCAAATTGAATTTTAATTTTTTTTTGTGTGAAATGTCAACATGAATGTAATTAGTTTATTTACATGCCTTGATATAAGTTGTGGTTGACATAATCCATGAAGTTAGGTCTGTTTTGTTTTTTGGTTTTATATATGGGTTGTATTGGGCCAGAGTTCAAGCCCCCCCCCCTCCCCCCCCAGTGTTGTATCTTTATTTATTGCAAATAGATTCTTGTATAGGCTTTTTATTTGTAATAATTAGAGATAGGCCCATTAGAGCTTGGTGGACCCACAGTGCTTGGAGCCCGAGGATTGTTTTCTTGATCGTAGCTCATTTTTAGATAGGCCCCTATCCCGTGATTGGCCCATTGGCTTGGATCAATCTAGAATCTCTAGAGGTGTTCATCGGTTGGTTTTCGAACCGAACCAAGCCAAAATTTCAAACCAAACCAAACCAAACTAAAAATATGACGCTCGCAAAGGATATTGTCAACCACTTAGAATAGCAATACGGAACTAGGACTAAAAAGGAGAGATATGCAATCTCTAAAGAGTTGTTTGGAGTAAAGATGACCAAGGGGTCGTCCATCAGTGATCACGTCCTCAAGATGATCCTCCGACTGATCAACAAATTGAGTGACTTGGACATGGCACTTGATGGAGACTTATGTGTCGATCTGGTACTACAATCTCTCCCTGGGTCCAATGACCAATTTGTCATCAATTTCAACATGAACTACTTGAATGCCTCACTCAATGAGTGGTTGAACATGTTGATAACTGCTGAAAGCACCATCAAGAAAGAAAATTCGGTGCTATTTGTGAGTTCTTCATCTGAATCCAAGAAAGTAAAGAAGAAGAACAACAACAAGACCAAAGAGTTGAAAGGCAAGGGTGGTGTAAAGAAGGCAAAAAAGGTTAAGAAAGCTAAGTCAGATGATTGCTTCAACTGTGGGAAGCCTGGGCACTGGAAGAAGGACTGCAAAGACCCACATAAGGCTCAAGGTATGTTCTTTGTTGAAGTTAACTTCACTGTTAACAATGCTTCTTGTATACTTGACACTGGGTGAAGTATTCACCTTTGCAATGATATGCAGGGGATAACAAGAAGCAAGGTGCTAAGTAAAGGAGAGATGACTCTAAGGATGGAAAATGGGGTAATAGTTTCCGCCAAAGTTGTAGGGACCATCTCCAAGCATTAGAGAGTAGGATTTTGATTTTAAATTCGTCTATTTTGTACTAGAGATAATAAGAAATATTGTCACTATTCCTATTTTGGATGGAGAGGGATATCATTTTGAGATTCATAATAATAGTTGTTCTTTGTTTTATGAATATAATCTTATTATTGAGTCAAAATTGAAAGATGATCTTTATACAATTTTTCCTACTTATACTATTCTCAATATCAACAAAATAACAAACGAAGATTAGATAATTCTGTAAGTACATCAACTTGGAATGCTAGACTTGGTCATATCTTAAAAGAGAGAATACATATTTGCAAATCAACTTGGTCTTGGAGACTTAGATGAAATGCCGACTTGCGAATCTTGTCTTACAGGAAAGATGACCAAAAAGCCATTTACTAGGTCAATGGCACGTGCAAGTGGAGTCTTAGACTTAGTCCATACTGATGTATGTGGACCGATTAGCATAAATGCTAGATGTGGTTTTAGCTACATCATAACACTTAAGGATGATTACTCATAGTATGGTTATGTATACCTTATAAGCTACAAGTCTGAATCCTTCGAGAATCAAAGAGTTCAAACATGAAGTAGAGAAATAAACTGGAAGGAGTATTAAGATTCTTTGACTGGATGGAGGAGATGAATACTTATACAATGAATTTCTAAATTAACTAAAAGAGAATGTGATTCCCTCACAGTAGACTCCACCCCGACATGCCTCAATTGAATGGGGTACCTGATCCCCTTTAGGTCTCTCATGTACCTTTGTACATAATGATATTACACCCAAGATATCCTATATAGAGACTCACAAAGGAATCATAAGATAAGTCAAAGTGACTATGCACAAGGTAAATTATGGAACCTCAGTTCTATAAGGATTACTCTTACGCCTACGTGATTATTGAAAGTTCCACATTCGATTAGGAAAATCATTTTAGGAACTTCCAATGGGGTTGTTCAGTTTACTCATTATCCAAATGAGAACCCTCATACACATAAGGCTTTCACTGTACCTATGCCTATGGAATGAGGCACGTCCTCTGAGGATATATTTGTACAAGTAAGTCTTTCGAGTCTTTTAACGACTTGGAACCATTTTAGAATCACGACCTTGGAGACCTATTCTATCATCGTCATTTCCGATGTCCAATGATGTCACATAGTCATATGTGATTCACAGGATTTTATTCCAAGTTATGTAAAGAAACTTATAGAATAAAGAAGCCATAAAAGAAAATTGACTTTGTTTATTAGAATAAGATTGCCACATAGAGTTTATTACACAGAAATGGTGCCTAAATAATTAGAGCGCCGAGCACCTACTCTATCAAGGAAGATATATGAGATATTTTTTACTGTCTTTTGGAATATAGAAAAGCTTAAAGAATTTTGGCTATGGAGATTTTGAGTTTTTCTTGATGATTTAGGTCAGGACTAATTTCAACAGAGATTTGGCTTGAAAGCTTATGAGTTGATATACTGCTAGGGTTTTCTATTGAAGTCCTATTTATATACATTCTCGGGTAAATTGTCCATTGGATACATGCTAGACGTATGTCTTTTACTGCGGCGAGTGAGGCGACCTTTGTCCTTTTATTCCTGAAATTCTGTTGCAAGAGTTGGTGTGATTGATTCTGATTTCTGTAAGTCCAATTACAAAGGCTATTACGCATGTCAAGGAGTTTTTTTTATCACATTTGAAGCTCTTATCAGCATTTAATGCATTTGAAAATACCCGTTGGACATTAATGCTTCGATATTAATTGCATTTAACTCCTTTTTTACTTCGAATTTATTTCGGATGAATTTGCATCAGATGGATGCTCATTCGTTCCTGAATGATCTTAAGCGCTTGTTGGACGCTTATACGATCTTTATCTTCTACTAACTTCGGGCACTGATCTTCATCTTGACTCGATAGACTCACCTAGAATTCTATCAAAGCACAAGCGTTCAGATAGACTAAACTCTAAAAAGATAAAAAGCCTTAAACAAACAAACAACATTCAAAGCTATATAAGTCTTCTAATAAAATTAAACTTACATAATTTTGGGGTCTAACATCGAACCTATCTTCTAATCATCAAAACTTATAACAAGAAATTTCCTAACATTAACTTTGGGAAGCAAGGAAGACGATGAGAAGACTCCAAATTCACTTGTTGAAGATAGAGGATTTGAGAATAAAAGCAATCAAGCACGAAGATATGGTAGTTTCTTTTATCTTTTCTAAATATGTTTTAAATTATTTTTTTAAAGATAATAGTTAATTTTTTTTCTTGATTATTAACTAATTTCTCTAAATTAAGGCCAGACTATTATATCTATTTTATGAAAGTTGTTTTTACAGATTAGTTTCAACAATGGTATGTGTTTACTACTAGCACTCAATGCATACGAGTGATTGATCATCACTTATTTGATTCAATGCCTACTTTAGAAATCGAAAGTAGGTAAATAAAGTATAGTAGTATCTCATCGTAGAATTGATAGATAGAATCAATATTTTTGTATGGCTTTCCATGTCAAGAAGACCACGGTACAATCTTTGTAAGCGGCCAATTTCTTAGATCAGTTTAATATGTTTTTTTTAATTCAATTCTCATTAGAGTTATAGAGAATTATTACAATTGATAAAACTATTTTGCCAAGAAATTGTGTATTGAGTACATAAATGAATTCCGCCATAAGATAATCAATCTACTAACCCGGCAACACAAGAATCATAAATTGTGTTGAGTGTGTTAGGAGTCATTCCAAATTATAATTGAATAGTAGTTGTTAATTAATTAATAAATATCATCCAAAAATCAAATTGCCTTCAGTTAAAGTAGGTAAAACAATAGTTGTAGTATTTAAATACAATTTCCGCTAAAGAAACGATACCGACTCAATTTTACTTTAATCACTTGTACAATCTAGTACAAGTGTCAAGATTCTGCGTGTTATATTCACTTTTTAAAACAAGTCATAATTTTGGATTTCGATGCTATTATATTGAAAGCCTTTTACGTTTTTGTTAAAATCAATTTTTAATACTAATTCAAGTACAAGGTTACCATATTTTGTCATTTTAAAATATGTTTATACTAGCGTGTAACCCGTTCTATGCACGGAATTAGTTTATAAAAAAACATAAATGAAGAATATATTTGAGTCTAAATAGTTTCATATATAAAAAGAGAGAATACCATAATTTATTTTAAAATACAGTTATTTTCTTGAACATATAAAGAAAAACTTCAATATCATATATATATATATATATATATTTTTGTGTGTGTGCGCATTGAATAAGTTTATTTATTTGATGACGAAGAAAGAACAAAAAAATTTGCTTTTGATGAGAATCATTTTTCTGCCCTTTTTTATTAAGCATTACTCAAATCATTTGGTTTATAATTATTTATGGTTAGCAAATTAAATATAGCATATTATTATAATGTGAAAATTAACAAATTAAATTAAAGTTTAAATGCATAAAAAAACCTATGTTATATCGAAAATGCAAAAACCCCTATGTGTTAACAAAATAGGCTAAACACCCCCTGTATTATCAAAAAATCTAAGTAAAATCCTCATTCTGTTAAGATGATAGAAGAAAATATGTGTGTTTTTGGGTGAAATAACACTATTTACCTTTTAAATTGTATGGTGAGGGTATAAATGTCAAATGAGCATGTCAATAAAGATGAAAAACACACTTCTTTTCTAGCAGAATGGGGATTTTGCACCGACTTTTTAATAACACAAGAGGTGATTAGTCGGGTTTTTTGCATTTTTTATATAACACAAGGGGTTTTACGCCTATATATGAAAAGGACAAAACATAAAACTCTATTAATAGGTATCAATTGGATTAAGAACTACTTTTTCTTTTTTTAGACAATACAATAGGAGAATAAAATATGTATTCTCCCTCAACATTCGGGTTCTCTAGCTTTTCAGGTAAATCAACTCATAACTTGAAGACTTCCACATTCTGTCCAATATCGTCCAGAACAACAGTACAACTTTTACTTTACCATCTAGTAATTGCGATTCGGCTAGCTCACGATATTCTATGTAACTATCTCAGTCCACAATACACTCTCTAAAGGGTGAGTATATCCAAAGAGCTTCAAGATGACCTCTGGATTAACTTTTGATTTCAATCTTCCCTATCCGCATTTTCCATGCAATCTTCAAACCTTCGAAAAAGCAAAGAATTCTACTTCCACGATCATATATATGTGCTCTAATATTTCAGCTAAATCTTTAGCACTACTTGTCTTGATCATCTCGAAGTAGGGGTGTTCACGAATTGATCGAACCAACTGAACCGACCGCAAACCAAAGTTTCGGTCCGAACTGAAAACAGAACCGAAAATTTCGGTTCGGTTTTGAAGTTCAGTCGGTTCGGTTAACTGAAAAATTGATTTTATTTTTTTATATATAGTATAATATAGACCAAAAACTATAAAAAAAAAATGTGTTTCCTAGTGACAACTTATAAGAAAATAAAAAAAATGAATTAAAATTAGTCATAATTAAATTTTAATTATTTATTTATATCTAATTTATTTATTTATTTATACCGAAAAATCGAATCGAACCGGTTCACTTTTTAATTTCATTATGTCAATTTTAGTTGGTCATGCTAAACATAATTATAAATATATAAATGTATGCATTCCAAAGAAAAAGTGAACAACAATAGCCAAAAAACAGTAGAAAAAAATTCTTTTTCGGTTTTAACCTAACCGAAAAAAACCCGACCACACCAGTCGGTTTTCGGTTGGGATTTTCAGAAAACCAAAATTTCGGTTAACCAAAAATTCGGTTTGATTCGGTTAAGAAACCGACCAATGAACACCCCTATCTTGAAGTAACCCTCCCACGATGCTCGTCCAATAGATTAAGTATAGCTTCCATCAACATTTAGTTCACTAATCATATTTCGGTTTGCACCACTTACACCTATAAGATTAAACTCATATCCTTCTTAACATGAAAGAAATCTTAAAAAACAAACATTGATTTGTTTATGTACATTTCCTCTTGGACCTACATATACCTACTTATGCACATATGATTAAAAATTTTAAATAGGTGTTATATGTTCTACACCTGAAAGAGGAACAAACCCTCGGCAGTATTCTAACTTTTAGGTGAAAATGAGAAATAAAAATTAAAAAATAAAAAAACATTAAAAATAGAATTGACTTGATGCTATAATTTAACTATCGCTAAATAATAGAATATAGAAAACGTAAAATTAATGAAGATCTGTAGAGGCACACAATAAAGTAATAATTAAAAGATCTTGAAAGATCAACTTTATGGCATAATTAATAGACATTATCACCAAAAATAAGACAGAACACCCATCAATTGTTTTATTTCTTTTTTGCTAAATACAATTTGTTGGAAATCAGATGCAAATAAAGTACGAGTGACGTACTTACGGTAACAAATTCGAATAACACGTGTGCATTTCGAATTTCTCTAATCCGAGTTTGGACGAATGAGAAATTAAATGTTGAAGTTGTGGTTTGAAATCTGTGGGTTTACCGTGAATTTCTTCTGATCCAACCGTGTAAAACGAGGAGGAATTAAAGATACTACCCATTACGATCGATGGCCACGATCGTACGAGCTGTATTTTAACATTACATGTGAGTCATTAATGATTTATATGAGTCATTGATCACATCACATGTGAGTCATTGATCATATCACATATGAGTCATTAAAGTGAGTTTAATGACTCTTATGCCCCTCTTTATCCCTATATAAACCCCCATTGGGTATTCATTTTCTTAAGAGCGAATAACAATTCCTCTTCATTCATATTCATTCTTTGAGTTTTGTTATTCCGGGAATAATGAAATCAAGAGTTGAATTATGTTATTATTGAGAGTTCGAAACAGGGTTTCGTTCGTGGGTCTCGGTTTTGAAGTGGTTCAATCCCGAGAATAATCGTTGTATCTTGGGACACAAATTGCACGAACCCGTACCACCAATAGCAGGGCTATAGCGGGGCAATATTGTGTTAAGGATAGAGAGTTCAACTCTCGCCTCGATTCAGATTTTGCATATCCATTTTATCACAATCAAATTATTCATTTTAACCAACAAACTTAACACAATATTTTTCAAATTTGATGTGAGTAAAATGGATCAAATCTGGATAACTCGATTTGATGCCAAAAATCTGGATTTTGATAATTTGGAATCAGGTTTGGGGCTGGAAAATCGAGAGAGAAAGATCCGATTTGTTTGGAACAAAGATTTGGAAAAATCTGAAATTTTGTGATTTGGAATCACAATAATTTGAACTAAAATCTGATTTTGATGTTCTTGGAATTTTTCGATTGGATCAAAATTCTGGAAATCTAAAAATCGAGATTTGAATCGGGTTGGACCCGGTTTGGTTGAATTGCTGCCGTGCAACACAACTAATTGTCGCTGGGTTTGAGACAGCAAATCTGCCGTGTGGTAGGGTTAGGTGTCGGTGAATTCACCGCCGTAACCCATCGCAGACGGTACTTGGGCGATGTTGCTGCCTCTGTTCGCCGGCGAAGCCATGAAAATGGCAGATGCGATTTTCGAATCTCACGAAAAAGAAATTGCTCGGAGCGAATTTCTTATGGCCCTCGAATCCCGTTAATGATGGGTCGCTTAGATGCCGAAGCTGGGTTGCCGCCGAAAATGGCGAATTTCTGGCAACGCGAGGATCGACGAATCTCGCTGAAAAATCCTCCCGGATCGGAGAATCTGGTGGAGTGATATCAAAGGTGATGATAGCTTTTTATTATATTAATACTAAAAGTTAAAGTAGTCATCATGGAAAAGAATGCAAAAGTCTTAAAAGTGGCCGTCCATTACGGTAAAAGAGGTGCCTTTTGGCCTTTTGTTTTTCTTGTGGGCCAACACTTTTTAAATAATATATTAGTGGATGATATAAGAATAAAAGTCACAAAAGCTCGGATGGAAAAAGAGAGGCTTTTTGCTTTGTCTTTTATTTTGTTTTTATTTATTAATATATTAAAAATGTTAAAGTAAAAAGCATTAAAGTAGTCATCATGAAAAAGCATGAAAAAGAATTGCTAAATAGCCGTTCATTACGGAAAAGTTTTGTCTTTTGCTACTTTTCCTTTTGCTTTTTGCTTTTTGCTTTTGCTTGTTTTACATTTATTAAATCATGTGTGGGCTCGGCCCAACATGAATGTAATCATTTTGAGTTTGTCTATTAAATAAAATAGATTTATGCTAATATGACTCTGAGTTCCACAACAAGTGGTTAGAGCTCGGGTATTCTGAGTATGCTCTGTGGTTGCAGTTTAATCTGATCTTCCACATCAGAAAAATTTTCCCTGGATATTTGACTTGGAAAAAGTGGTGTTGTGCATAAACTTGGACGTCGTCACTTTAAACTATACAGTTGTTGAGTGAGATCGGTCCTAATGTTTGTGGCACATATTCTCCGAAGAGAGAAACGTCTAGACGACGTGGTGTATGAAGTACACAACTTGGTCAAAAATACGAAGGATTTGACCATTGGAGTACAATCGAGAAAGTCGATCAAACATCCGATGGTGCGTCGTTCAAAGAATTTGATGCAAGTGTGGTAGTATTCACCATGGTCTAATGATATTTCCAAACGCCAAAATCATACTCTAAAGAAGATAATGATGCGTTGGATAAATTCAGAATTGTGGGGAACGTGGTCCTAGATAACTACATTCTGAACGAAGGTCCCACGTAGTAGTAAGAGTAAGAATCTGCCTGAAAGATGGCAAGATTTCCTACAGTTACGTACAAATGTGGGGGCTGTGGGTTAAGGTAAAAACACCCAAACCTTAACAAGGTTACAAGGCGTACTTGGTAGCCGAAGGGAACCTTCAAATGGTAGACCTTGATTTCGTCTTTTCATGTTTTCGGGAATGAGAATTAAATCCATAAAATATTCATCGTTGTTGCTAATTTGCATAACCATGAGATATTTGAAATGGATATTAAAACTGTGTTCCTTAAACAAAAGATTAGATGAGGAAGTTCACATGGAACTAACCGAGGGGTATGTTGGGTCGGTATACGGACTCGAACATAGCTCCAAAGTAGTGGCATGAAAGGTTTGACAAAATATTATGTTTTCAAACGACTTCATAATCAACAAGCGTGATACATGTGGTTTTAACAAAACACATAGCTCATAGTATGAAATTTCACTAAGGTTCAAAGCCAAAAGCTACCTTTTCTGGTGTGAAAGTTTGATATGTTGATTATGTAAGTAATCATGACTACTGAAAGGATGTTGAAAAAGAATTCGACATAAATGATATGGGTACGGTCCAAAGACTTGTCTTACTGAGATTATACTTGGAAAATTTAGTTTCCATAACAGTGCTCTTGTAAGAAAGTGACAAAAGACTTGGTTGAGAACCATGGTGAACCCATATTGCAATATGCACATATGCCCAGTTTGATATATTGAGACAATAAGTCGGCAATAGCACGTGCATACAATTGCGACTGTTGGTCTGCAATAACAAAGGCATATAGTAGCATAAGTAATGGTAAGTCTAGACAGGCTTGTCGTAGGCACAATACCATTAAGCAGTTGATCTATGATGGCATTATCTCCACTGATCCTGGAGGATAAAGCGAATCCTTTAACGAAAGGACTTCCATAGAGATCAAATAGACTGCCTATCAAGAGGAATGGGGTTAAAGACTACAAATTAAGAATGGACACAGCGGTAACCCAACCATGTTGACTGGAGATCCCAAGATCATGGTTCAATGGGACAACTAAGTTGTGGAAATTCAGTATGGCACTTAGGAGTTTAACTCCAAACCCATTGCCTAGGATAAAGAAGTGCAACCTGCAAGTTGTAGCAAAAGGTTAAGCCGGGCTTTTAATGATTCCTATACTGTCTAAATGAAGTGGAGTATGGCAGGATACTCTTAAATAGGAAGTCACCTATGTAAGTGTGAGGTGTAGGCCGCCTCAACATTAGGCAAAATGTAAACACTTATGAATCCAAGAGGGGGTGTCACGGCCAAAATGGACCCAACAGTGAGAACGAAATCTGTTCGAGAGACTACGGTGTGAATATCATTGTCTTGGTTTACACGAACGGCTGAACAATTCAAGACATCGCGTTCATTGGGCAGCCTAGTAAATCCGATGATATTTCACTAAGAAAGGTTCAAAGCCAAAAGCTACCTCTTCTGATGCTATAGTTTTTCACCCGAACTCTCAATGTGTCTGCATATGTTAATTTCATTCGTGTGGGGGATTGTTGGAAATCAGATGCAAATAAAGTACGAGTGACGTACTTACGGTAACAAATTCGAATAACACGTGTGCATTTCGAATTTCTCTAATCCGAGTTTGGACGAATGAGAAATTAAATGTTGAAGTTGTGGTTTGAAATCTGTGGGTTTACCGTGAATTTCTTCTGATCCAACCGTGTAAAACGAGGAGGAATTAAAGATACTACCCATTACGATCGATGGCCACGATCGTACGAGCTGTATTTTAACATTACATGTGAGTCATTAATGATTTATATGAGTCATTGATCACATCACATGTGAGTCATTGATCATATCACATATGAGTCATTAAAGTGAGTTTAATGACTCTTATGCCCCTCTTTATCCCTATATAAACCCCCATTGGGTATTCATTTTCTTAAGAGCGAATAACAATTCCTCTTCATTCATATTCATTCTTTGAGTTTTGTTATTCCGGGAATAATGAAATCAAGAGTTGAATTATGTTATTATTGAGAGTTCGAAACAGGGTTTCGTTCGTGGGTCTCGGTTTTGAAGTGGTTCAATCCCGAGAATAATCGTTGTATCTTGGGACACAAATTGCACGAACCCGTACCACCAATAGCAGGGCTATAGCGGGGCAATATTGTGTTAAGGATAGAGAGTTCAACTCTCGCCTCGATTCAGATTTTGCATATCCATTTTATCACAATCAAATTATTCATTTTAACCAACAAACTTAACACAATATTTTTCAAATTTGATGTGAGTAAAATGGATCAAATCTGGATAACTCGATTTGATGCCAAAAATCTGGATTTTGATAATTTGGAATCAGGTTTGGGGCTGGAAAATCGAGAGAGAAAGATCCGATTTGTTTGGAACAAAGATTTGGAAAAATCTGAAATTTTGTGATTTGGAATCACAATAATTTGAACTAAAATCTGATTTTGATGTTCTTGGAATTTTTCGATTGGATCAAAATTCTGGAAATCTAAAAATCGAGATTTGAATCGGGTTGGACCCGGTTTGGTTGAATTGCTGCCGTGCAACACAACTAATTGTCGCTGGGTTTGAGACAGCAAATCTGCCGTGTGGTAGGGTTAGGTGTCGGTGAATTCACCGCCGTAACCCATCGCAGACGGTACTTGGGCGATGTTGCTGCCTCTGTTCGCCGGCGAAGCCATGAAAATGGCAGATGCGATTTTCGAATCTCACGAAAAAGAAATTGCTCGGAGCGAATTTCTTATGGCCCTCGAATCCCGTTAATGATGGGTCGCTTAGATGCCGAAGCTGGGTTGCCGCCGAAAATGGCGAATTTCTGGCAACGCGAGGATCGACGAATCTCGCTGAAAAATCCTCCCGGATCGGAGAATCTGGTGGAGTGATATCAAAGGTGATGATAGCTTTTTATTATATTAATACTAAAAGTTAAAGTAGTCATCATGGAAAAGAATGCAAAAGTCTTAAAAGTGGCCGTCCATTACGGTAAAAGAGGTGCCTTTTGGCCTTTTGTTTTTCTTGTGGGCCAACACTTTTTAAATAATATATTAGTGGATGATATAAGAATAAAAGTCACAAAAGCTCGGATGGAAAAAGAGAGGCTTTTTGCTTTGTCTTTTATTTTGTTTTTATTTATTAATATATTAAAAATGTTAAAGTAAAAAGCATTAAAGTAGTCATCATGAAAAAGCATGAAAAAGAATTGCTAAATAGCCGTTCATTACGGAAAAGTTTTGTCTTTTGCTACTTTTCCTTTTGCTTTTTGCTTTTTGCTTTTGCTTGTTTTACATTTATTAAATCATGTGTGGGCTCGGCCCAACATGAATGTAATCATTTTGAGTTTGTCTATTAAATAAAATAGATTTATGCTAATATGACTCTGAGTTCCACAACAAGTGGTTAGAGCTCGGGTATTCTGAGTATGCTCTGTGGTTGCAGTTTAATCTGATCTTCCACATCAGAAAAATTTTCCCTGGATATTTGACTTGGAAAAAGTGGTGTTGTGCATAAACTTGGACGTCGTCACTTTAAACTATACAGTTGTTGAGTGAGATCGGTCCTAATGTTTGTGGCACATATTCTCCGAAGAGAGAAACGTCTAGACGACGTGGTGTATGAAGTACACAACTTGGTCAAAAATACGAAGGATTTGACCATTGGAGTACAATCGAGAAAGTCGATCAAACATCCGATGGTGCGTCGTTCAAAGAATTTGATGCAAGTGTGGTAGTATTCACCATGGTCTAATGATATTTCCAAACGCCAAAATCATACTCTAAAGAAGATAATGATGCGTTGGATAAATTCAGAATTGTGGGGAACGTGGTCCTAGATAACTACATTCTGAACGAAGGTCCCACGTAGTAGTAAGAGTAAGAATCTGCCTGAAAGATGGCAAGATTTCCTACAGTTACGTACAAATGTGGGGGCTGTGGGTTAAGGTAAAAACACCCAAACCTTAACAAGGTTACAAGGCGTACTTGGTAGCCGAAGGGAACCTTCAAATGGTAGACCTTGATTTCGTCTTTTCATGTTTTCGGGAATGAGAATTAAATCCATAAAATATTCATCGTTGTTGCTAATTTGCATAACCATGAGATATTTGAAATGGATATTAAAACTGTGTTCCTTAAACAAAAGATTAGATGAGGAAGTTCACATGGAACTAACCGAGGGGTATGTTGGGTCGGTATACGGACTCGAACATAGCTCCAAAGTAGTGGCATGAAAGGTTTGACAAAATATTATGTTTTCAAACGACTTCATAATCAACAAGCGTGATACATGTGGTTTTAACAAAACACATAGCTCATAGTATGAAATTTCACTAAGGTTCAAAGCCAAAAGCTACCTTTTCTGGTGTGAAAGTTTGATATGTTGATTATGTAAGTAATCATGACTACTGAAAGGATGTTGAAAAAGAATTCGACATAAATGATATGGGTACGGTCCAAAGACTTGTCTTACTGAGATTATACTTGGAAAATTTAGTTTCCATAACAGTGCTCTTGTAAGAAAGTGACAAAAGACTTGGTTGAGAACCATGGTGAACCCATATTGCAATATGCACATATGCCCAGTTTGATATATTGAGACAATAAGTCGGCAATAGCACGTGCATACAATTGCGACTGTTGGTCTGCAATAACAAAGGCATATAGTAGCATAAGTAATGGTAAGTCTAGACAGGCTTGTCGTAGGCACAATACCATTAAGCAGTTGATCTATGATGGCATTATCTCCACTGATCCTGGAGGATAAAGCGAATCCTTTAACGAAAGGACTTCCATAGAGATCAAATAGACTGCCTATCAAGAGGAATGGGGTTAAAGACTACAAATTAAGAATGGACACAGCGGTAACCCAACCATGTTGACTGGAGATCCCAAGATCATGGTTCAATGGGACAACTAAGTTGTGGAAATTCAGTATGGCACTTAGGAGTTTAACTCCAAACCCATTGCCTAGGATAAAGAAGTGCAACCTGCAAGTTGTAGCAAAAGGTTAAGCCGGGCTTTTAATGATTCCTATACTGTCTAAATGAAGTGGAGTATGGCAGGATACTCTTAAATAGGAAGTCACCTATGTAAGTGTGAGGTGTAGGCCGCCTCAACATTAGGCAAAATGTAAACACTTATGAATCCAAGAGGGGGTGTCACGGCCAAAATGGACCCAACAGTGAGAACGAAATCTGTTCGAGAGACTACGGTGTGAATATCATTGTCTTGGTTTACACGAACGGCTGAACAATTCAAGACATCGCGTTCATTGGGCAGCCTAGTAAATCCGATGATATTTCACTAAGAAAGGTTCAAAGCCAAAAGCTACCTCTTCTGATGCTATAGTTTTTCACCCGAACTCTCAATGTGTCTGCATATGTTAATTTCATTCGTGTGGGGGATTGTTGGAAATCAGATGCAAATAAAGTACGAGTGACGTACTTACGGTAACAAATTCGAATAACACGTGTGCATTTCGAATTTCTCTAATCCGAGTTTGGACGAATGAGAAATTAAATGTTGAAGTTGTGGTTTGAAATCTGTGGGTTTACCGTGAATTTCTTCTGATCCAACCGTGTAAAACGAGGAGGAATTAAAGATACTACCCATTACGATCGATGGCCACGATCGTACGAGCTGTATTTTAACATTACATGTGAGTCATTAATGATTTATATGAGTCATTGATCACATCACATGTGAGTCATTGATCATATCACATATGAGTCATTAAAGTGAGTTTAATGACTCTTATGCCCCTCTTTATCCCTATATAAACCCCCATTGGGTATTCATTTTCTTAAGAGCGAATAACAATTCCTCTTCATTCATATTCATTCTTTGAGTTTTGTTATTCCGGGAATAATGAAATCAAGAGTTGAATTATGTTATTATTGAGAGTTCGAAACAGGGTTTCGTTCGTGGGTCTCGGTTTTGAAGTGGTTCAATCCCGAGAATAATCGTTGTATCTTGGGACACAAATTGCACGAACCCGTACCACCAATAGCAGGGCTATAGCGGGGCAATATTGTGTTAAGGATAGAGAGTTCAACTCTCGCCTCGATTCAGATTTTGCATATCCATTTTATCACAATCAAATTATTCATTTTAACCAACACAATTATCAATCGCCATTTCTAGATAACAACTTGTAGCTCGTATAAAGAGTATCTACTTGAAACATCTTTGAGATAAATGTGATATATGCTATTTTTTACACACGATTCACCCCGTTTATCAATTTGATTTTGATTGTTTCGTTGATAATTTGATCACATATGATACTTTGAACCCCGTTTTCTTTGCCTTGTTAGATTAGATTAACAATCGGGGCACAGAGCGAGAAACGAAGGCACAACGAAGCACTTTTGGAGAAAAATAGGGCAACGCCGCGGCGTTCAACCACAAATGCCACGGTGATGAGCTGCAGAAGTGAACGCTGTGGTGATCACCATCCAACACCGCGGCGATGGTGAGGCAGAATGCGAACGCCGCGGCATTCAACCATCAACGCCGCGGCGTTCGAAGCGGCGAAAATGGTCTATAAATAGACCATTTAGGTTAAAACACAGGATATACACTTGAGAGCAGCCAAACACCAAAAGGGAGGAGAGAAACACTTTGGAAAGAAGATTGAAAGTCATAACGTCTCCTTGAAGCCCCGGATTCGCAAGACGACGGAGAATTCAACGAGGGATCAAAATCATCACGATTATTCGGGAGTTTTTTACATCTTTATTTCTTAACTTTGTCCAACTCTCTAATATGATTTGTATGATTCAGATCCGTACTTATGACATGAATATGAGCTAAACTTATTTGATTAAGGCCGTGGCCAGGCCGTTTATGTTATTTTGATTGTTCTTGCTTTGGTTTTTATTGGATTAATGTTGGTTTTGGCTATGTATTCAATAGTTGAGCTCAATGCTTTGTTTGTTTGATCACCAAGTGTTCGATAAAATGCCTAGGTTAGAGATCGAGAGATAATAACCTAGGGAAGATAAAAACATTGAATACCCTATAGTTAAACCGACTAGAGATAGACTCGGTTTCTTTAGGTGGCTTTCCATTCACATGGGGAATTCTTAGACCTTAAATGCATCTTTGTTAAGCCGGATTTTCATATAGAGATATATAGGAAATCGTTAACTAAGGTAGGGTTGCTATGCCAAGAGATTGGGTAGTACGTATGTTAGGGAATTTCGCCTTGGCTAAATCCATTAGAACCTTAATCACAATCGAAATACATAAATGGTTTAACCATGTTCCTTAATCGCTTCTCTCCATTGCTTTCTCCCTTTGTTTGGTTTGAAGTTGCCTTAGTTTATTTTCTTGTTTTGATAATTAGTTAAATCAACCTCTTATCGACCAATCTAACTTAGAAAAGAATAATACAGTAGTCTCGGTACTTAGATAGTAGTTGTCCCTGTGGAGACGATAAACCCGGACTTGAACATCCACTTTACTACTTACACGATCTAGTTCTCTTGCTAGGATTTTGTCGTGTCAAAATGCAAAAAAATGCAAAATTGCAAAAAAAAACACCTATGTTAACGAAATAGGCTAAACACCACCATGTGTTATTGATTTTTTTGCAAAAAAGCGAGCGTGCATGTTTTTCACCTTTAATGACATGCTTCTTTGTCATTTATACACTTCCCAAACAAAATAAAAGGTAACTTTGTGTTATTTCACTCAAAAAACAGATATTTCTTTCTACTTTTTTTAACAAAAAGTGACTTTTTGCAGACTTTTGAATAACACATTGTTTACACCCAAAATGAAATGGGCTTTGTCAGATAAGAAAGCCCAAACCATCCTTAATCCGAAGATGGGCTTGAAGTGAAATATCCCATACAGCCAAGACTATTCGAAGATGGGCTTAAATCAGGCGAGCCCAATTGAAGTCATGGGATCAGTAGAATACGAAATGGGCTCGGTGGGGTCCAAATCTAAAGGTGAATCCAAAACAGAGGAAGTTACCCAGTTCAGAAACGCGCCAATAAAAGAAATAAAAAAGAACGGTTGGGAAGCAGTTTTTCAGCCATGATGGACGTGGGTAAGTGATAAAAGTAAGGCAAGGAGAAGAAAGAGGGAGAACAAGAAAAATCATCAACTCTGCTTTTATCTTTTTTCTCTAGGAGTAGGCGTAGCTAGGAGTAGTTGGTAGCGTAGAATTAGCATTAGAAACGTAGATCCAGTAGAATCGATAGTCGGTGATCCTGCTCGAGTTTATCAAGCTGCTCGAAGCAAACTGTTTGTATTCAATTGGAGATCAATATGGAGGTATAACATTTATCTTTTTGTCAGATTTAAATATTTGACAGGTAAATACTGTATCTGGACTTGTATCTTCAATTCCTCTTTTATTGTTTACTTTCGTCGAATAATTGCGGTCCAAATAACTAAGTTAAACAACACATCGAAGTGTTAAAGTCTGAACCACCGTCTAGCGTATCGAACTCGAACGCGGGGGTTGCTAGATAATTCTAAGTGTAGAATTATCACAGGGCTCGAATCGTTCATATTAGATTCGTCCTTATTCAATTTGTTTTTACCCAAAAATAAATTTTTGGCGACCACAGTGGGAGTAGGTTCCCGCGAAGTTAATTTCTTGAAAGAACATTTAATTCGACTAACCAAATCATTATTGATGTCAGACGAGTTCTCTCGTGATGAATGCACCGAGGAATTCGATATTCAGTTGGTAGCAAAAAACAAGGTTAGAGCGGACAAAATGTACGAACAGTTTGTCCGTCTCATGAAACAGACCCTGGCGGGTGCTCGAGAAGATCAAAGAAGGGAATTCAATGATCAATACAGAGCATTAGCACAAGAATCCGCTCGAATGTTCACAGCAATTGTACAAGACATTGCCGTGAGTGCTCGAGATGGTTTAGCCAGAGAAGTCACTAGAGTCATATCAGAACTAGGTGATATCTTTAATCAAACTTGCGATGTTTTCTCAAACATGATAAACACGCAAGTGGCATTAGGTCTCAAACCCTTAATAGGCAAGCATAATATGTTAATCGAGAAAGTGTCACAATTGATGGAGCCTAGGACCCAAAGTAGGTATCTTAACCCAAACGAAGTTCCTCTGGGATATCCTCGAGAGAACGGGCCCAGAAATGGTCAAATCGAAATCGGCCAAACTTCAAGACCCTCACCTCTCGAAACCAATAATAACAATAACAACAATGTTCAGAATATGACCCCAAATCATAACCAGGCATCACAGCCTAATGTGTATAATGTAAGCTCGAACCCGCTTAATACACAAAATTCAAGGCCTAGTGGTCCCCTACCACCAAGTGGAATGGGACAAATCTCGGCAGGGTACCCTCCGAATATGAATTTTGGGAGACCCGAGACAGGATTCAACTTTGCCCAAGAGTATGTAGCCGGGGGGCAAGGCCAATATCAGGGGCCAAATTTTCATGGAACCTCGAATAACAATATGAATACTGGAAATCAAAGTTTCACTGGATTTCCGAATAACCCGAATTATACATACCCCCCAAATAGTTCCCATATGCTATATGCTGGGGGGCAAGCCATTCCCAACAATCACTTAGGGGGTAACTTTGGACCACAAGTACAGGATCCTCTGAGAAATCAAATTGAGTTAATAATCGAAAGAATGTATAGTCCTGGCTTTCGAAGGAACCAAAGACTAATTCCGAGAAATCCATACCCCGAATGGGTAGATAGGAATTTTCCTTTTCCAAGGACATATAAGGTTCCAAACTTTACACTATTCTATGGAGATGATAGCGTATCAGCCTTAGAACATCTATCTCGATTTACCTGTCAGTGTCGAGAGGCAGCCGACCAAGAGTACCTTAAATTAAGACTGTTCCCTAGTTCTCTCACAGGGTCAGCATTTAATTGGTATATTAACTTATCTCCGAACTTAATACATACGTGGGACGAAATGCAGTTCCAATTTCAAAATCACTTCGCTCGAACGGATCCTGGAATATTCATGAGTGATCTGGCTAAAATTAGACAGAACATAGGGGAATATGTAGAAGAATTCCTATCAAGATTCAAAAGGGCTCAAGTCAAGTGCCATTTGAATCTACCCGAGTCTGAGTTTGTGCAATTGGCACAACAAAATATGTCCTTCGATTTTAGGATAAAATTAGATGGGATGATATTCCCAGATTTTCGAAGCTTGGCAGAAAGTGCCAGTAGATATGAAAGTATGTTAAGGGAAGAAACTCTAAGGAAACATCAAGGACTTAATACCTTCGAAATATCTGCACCTTGGGTATTCGAAGATGCGTATGAGGTAGACCTCACAGAGTTCGTAAAAGGGCCTCCATTTCAATGTGGGGCACTCGAACCAAAAGAATGTGAAACAATAGGTTCTTTACAATCGAAAAAAGATAAGAAATATACGTTTGATGTAGCAAAAACAGAAGAAATATTCGATTGGTTGTTAGCCAACAAAAAACTAAGAGTTAAAGGGAAACACCGTTTCCCAACTAAGGCAGAAACCAAAGGAAAACCTTATTGTAAATGGCATAATGCTTTTACACACGAGATAAAAGAATGTGTCATGTTCCGAAATTTAGTACATTCGAAACTAGATTCGAACGAGATAACCTTCCCTGTTAATCAAAAAACTAATATAGATGAAGATCCTTTTCCTGTTTTAAATTTTGAAATTAATACTGTGCTAATTGGTTCACTCGAGAATTCTGACACTTTATCTGAATCTGTTAATGAACAGGTCTCGAAGGAAGCTAAACTGGTGAACAGGCTCTTTAATAAACTCATAGACGAAGGAGTCTTGACCTTCCCAAAAATCAATGATGACAGACTCGAGGGCATGTGCAGGTGGCACATGAACACGATGCACACCACTGACCAATGCCAAATCTTCAGACGATTTGTGGCTAAACAGCTCGAAAGGGGTAAGATTATCTTATCTGTGATAGACAGACGGATATTGGAAATTGGTCGAGAAGGGAAACCCAAGGAACAGGAGTCGCAAGTTGAAGTGATTCCTAGGGCCTCAAGGGCTGAGGAGAAAACCTACAAGGAGGCACTCGAGACCCCCAGGTGTGAAATAATTTATCAAGTCCCTTCGAGGGTGGTTGAGAATCTTACCCAGATGCAGAAGGTGCTCTGCAGTCATTATGCTGACACCCTGCACTATGAGTTGGTGAGGCTTCAGGTGATCCCGAACGACCCTGATTGGATCCCATCTTATCAAAAGGAATGGAACAAAAGGCAAAGGTTCGAGAACAACAACTTTTCCTTCCAACCCTATAACCAACATTTTCGAGGAAGGGGAGGCAGAGGTTATGGAAGGCCACCATTGGTAGGAAGAGATTCTCCATTTAGCCGTTTAAGTGAATCCAGTGGACAGATTGAGAAGAAGAAAAGTAGCCACCCGAAGGCTATCAAACAGCAAGTAGCTTACTCTCGAGCTGCTGTGGCTTTAGAAATGCAACAAGAGGTCGTTATCGCTAACCTCCGAATCGAAGAGGAGGCATTGAACAAAGGCATGTTAAAAGCTAAGATGGAAGCAAGACCTGAAATGGATGAATATGAGAAGGAGATGGACCAATTAAGTGACCAATTCAAAGAGTCCACTCTGAAAGGGAAAAGTGCGAAGTTCGAAGTGGATGAGGATTTGGGTGATTTCGAGTCAGATGATGACCTGGACATCCTTCTAGGAGATGACACTTGTGAAGGTTTGGCAAACGAAGCCGAGCTGAAAGCAAAAGAAGCTTCCCTAAAGAGAGCCTTGCAGTTCGAAGAAGACAGAGACGTGAATATGGTGACAGTGTTACCAGCTTCATTCGCCGCAAAAGAGGATATAACAGATGAGGAAGAAAAGTCACTCGAGATGCTGACCATTTCGGACTCAGGTGATATTTCTAAGTCTCAACTTTTGAATCATAGGTTGTCTGAAACGAAGTAAGAAAACGAAAATTTAATTGATCTTTTATTTTCGAAAGAAAAGATCAACAACAACCATATGAGGCCATTATTCGTAGAGGCTGAAATCGAAGGTATTAAAATTAATAAAATCTTAGTAGATAATGATGCTACGGTTAACCGAAAATACGTTAGCACAAATAGGAAAGACCGTGAAAGACCTAGTCACTACTGATGTTTCAGTATATGGTTTTTTCGGGCAAGCTACTCGAGTGGTTGGAGTCTTACCTTATCGAATAAGGGTTGGGACCCAGAGCTCGTACTCTGCATTTTTTGTGGTGAATACGAGTTCACCATCATTTAATGCCTTACTAGGGAGAGATTGGATACATCAAAATTATTGTATCCCTTCCGCCCTGCATCAGGTTTAGGTCTGTTGGAACGGACATAAATTCGAAATAATTAAATCCGAGAAAAATTCCTATTTTGTTGACACCCATATTATTCATGCCAGGTACTTGGTCAGAGAGGTCGAAGTGAAGAACGAACAAGCTCCACAATATCCGTCCATCGAAACGGCAGGGGCAGGAGGTGGAGATGGAAGCCTTGTAATTAAAGAAGAGATGGAACAGTCTACAGCCGAAGTAGATGGTGATTTAGCATAGATCGAAGTAGAAGGGTCTGTAAATCTTTAGTTGTAATGGACAAAGTTAAAAGTGATGATGTAACCGAATGCTTAATTAAGAAATTGCTAATCAAAAAAGTCATTTCTGGTTTATCTGCTTACAACCTTGCTTTACTCGAAAATTTTAGTACAGCTACTAGTAATAACACGATCGAATGTTTAGAAAACAAAGAAAACTGTGGGGCTGATATGTTCGAACAGGGAGTTATAGAACCTGATGAAGATATCCGAAAGGATATCCAGGACCCTTTAGAAGAGGTCAATCTAGGGACTATAGAAAATTCGAGAGTGACCTACATAAGTGCAAAATTAAACCAATTTGAAAAGGACAATTTAATCGAAATCATACATAAATTTAAAGATTGTTTTGCATGGGCTCATCACAAAATGCCCGGGATTGACATGAACATAGCCCGACATGAGTTACCAATCAAACCCGGCTTTAAGCTAGTAATTCAGGCGCCTCGACGTATGTCCCCAGAATTAATGGAAGCAATCAAGGATGAAATTGAAAAATTAGTCGAAGCTAAGTTTATAAGACCAGTTCGGTATGTCGAATGGCTGGCAAACATCGTCTTAGTAATAAAGAAGAATGGGAAGGTGAGAATATGTATTGACTTTCGAGACTTGAACAAAGCCACACCAAAAGATGAGTATCCTATGCCTATGGCAGACATCTTGATTGATGCAGCCGCGAGGCATAAATTGATGTCCTTTATGGATGGTTACTCAGGATATTATCAATTGAAAATATCCGAAGAAGACAGAAACAAAACGGATTTTCGATGTCCAGGCTCCATATGAACCTTCGAATGGGAGGCCATGCCCTTCGGATTAAAAAATGCTAGAGCCACATACCAGAGAACAATGAATTATATGTTTCATGACCTTATAGGTAAGTCCCTAGAGATATATATAGATGATATAGTGGTCAAAGCTCAGACCTATCAGGACCACTTAAATTCTTTGACCAAAGCCTTCGAACGAATGAGGCATTTCAAATTAAAAATGAATTCATTAAAATGTGCTTTCGGTGTTGAAGCCGAAAACTTTTTAGGTTTCCTCATTCATAATCGAGGTATCGAGGTGGATAGAAATAAAGCTAGGACCGTATTGGAAGCCAAACCTCCAAAAAATAAAAGAGAACTGCAACGTTTTCTAGGGCAAGTTAATTTCTTGCGAAGGTTCATATCTAATTTGGCTAGGAAAACAGAAGCATTCTCGCCCATCTTACGTTTAAGAAATGAAGACGAGTTCGTTTGGGGAGACAAACAGCAAGAGGCTTTCGAAGCCATAAAATGTTATTTAACTCAACCCCCAGTGTTAATTCCTCCTCGAAAAGGGAAAAAGTTGAGACTATATATCTCTGCGGCTGACCATTCGATTGGATGCCTAATCGTGCATGAGAACGATAGAGGATATGAGCAATCTGTTTTCTATCTCAGTAAGCTCTTAAATGATGCTGAAAAAAGATATACCTCAATTGAAAAATGGTGTCTGAGCCTATACTTTGCGTCAGTTAAGTTAAGGCATTATTTCATTTCTTATTCGATTGAAGTAGTCTCACCAACTGATATAATCAAATTTATGATCAACCAACCTGTGATAAAGGGACAGTTAAGCAAATGGAGTCTCAGTCTACTCCATTTTGATTTGTGTTACGTGCCTCAAAAGGCCGTAAAAGGTCAGATAATAGCTGATTTCTTAGGTGATCACCCTCCAATGAAAGATGAATTGCTCGAAATCTTCAACATTGACTCCTCTGATAAAGTCCCTTGGATTTTTTATTTCGATGGATGAAGCACTCGAGATAGTGCTGGAGTAGGGGTATACATCATATCCCCATCAAAGATGATCACTAAAATGTGCGCAAGGATCGAGGGAGATTGTACAAATAATAGAGCAGAATACGAAGCTCTCATTTTAGGTTTGGAAATATTAATTGACATAGGAGCAAGAAACATTGAAGTAAAAGGGGATTCCCAATTAATCATAAATCAGATAAAGGGAATATTCAAATGTATCAGTCATGTATCAATAGCTTCATATGCTCGAGTGCATCAACTAATGAGTTACTTTGAAACAGTGGAGGTTGTGTATGTGCCAAGAGAAAAGAATCAAACCGCCAATGATCTAGCCCAAATGGCATCAGGTTATAAAATCGATCCAAATTTACTCGAATCAACAATTCAACTCGAAACAAGAATTTTAATACCATTCGAACAAAGGACGTTATTTATTAATAAGATCGATATCTTCAAGGAAAAGGAAGATTGGCGTTTAGAGATTATAGAATATTTAGCAAATCTAGCCAAAGGGGGGTCTCAAACAAATTAAAACTAATGGCCCACCATTACTATTATGATGGTCAAGAACTTCATCGAAAGGATTCTCAGGGACTGTTATTGAAGTGCCTCGATCTGGAGGACGCGTTGGTTATCATGGTTGAGACCCACGAAGGGATTTGCGGTGCTTACCAAGCGGGCCAAAAGATAAGGTGGCTAATACATCGATACGGTTTTTACTGGCCCACTATTCTTCGAGATTGCACAAAATATGCAAAAGGGTGCAAACAGTGCCAAAAGTTCGGCAAAGTATTAAGGCAACCCACAGTTGTACTTAATTCGATCATAAAGCCATGGCCATTTCGAGGGTGGGCTATAGACATCATCGGTGAGATAAAACCGGCTTCTTCAAAGAGGCACAGCTATATTTTAGTAGCCACAGATTACTTCACTAAGTGGGTCGAGGCTAAAGCGTTCGAAACCATAAGTTCAAAGCAGGTGATTGATTTTATTAAGGAAAATATCATAACACGATTTGGGATACCTGAGTTTATCACTTTTGACCAGGCTAGGGTGTTTAATAGTACAGAAATGCTCAAATTCTTAGGTCAATTTAAGATAAAATTGGTAAATTCAACTCCTTATTATGCCCAAGCTAATGGCCAGGCTGAATTTTCGAATAAATTAATTAAAGGGTGTATCTCGAAAATGATACAAAACAATCCTAAAATGTGGCATGAATTGTTAATTGACACTTTATGGGCATTAAGGGCTATCAAAAAGGACAGCTTAGGAGTTACACCTTTTCAATTAGTGTATGGTCACGAAGCTGTTATACCAATGGAGATAAATATCAAGTCACAAAGAATTTTAGAGCAATCAAGACTCACACAAAAAGAGTATATCGAGAGTATGACCATGGAGAAGTTGGACCATGAAAGGATTCAAATAATGGCATTACAGCAAATCAAACTCCAGAAAAAGAAAATAGAAAAAAGCTATAATAAAAAGGTCAAGACAAGATCCTTCGAAGTAGGGGATTTAGTATGGAAAATGATATTGCCAGAAGGTTCGAAAGATCATTTTTTAGGAAAATGGTCGCCTAAGTGGGAAGGGCCATTTTCAATCTCAAGCAAATTATCGGGAAATTCATTTAAACTTCAATACTTAAACGGAAAAGAATACGGAAGGAGTTTAAATGCAAAACATCTTAAAAAATATACACCGAGTACGTGGCAAGAAAATGCAGAGATAATACTCGAAAGATTGCCAGAAACTGGTAATTTATTTATAAATGGTGAGTAGAGTACAAGGATAGTCGAAAATACCCTACTCTACGAAACTATTCTATAAATCGCAAGGAGTCTATCAATACATTGATAGCCATAATAAAGGCATCTTTCTCAAGTAAAGCTGGCCTAACCAAAGTCTCGAACTCACGAGTGAGTAGAGTGATTTGCTGATGAACGACAGCCAACTCCTCTTTAGTTTTGTTAGCCAAATCGAAGAGTCGATCCCTCTCGGCTTGGAGGTTGGCAATCCTGGCATCCAATTCAGCAACTTGGGCCAAGTATCCAGTTCGTGTATTCTCCAGAGTGGGGACTCGAACTTGGAGTTGGTCTAGTTAGAAGGATCCTGTGGGGTGAATCACTTCTCCGAAGGGAGTGAAGCCTTGATCTATCAGGCCCTGGATAGCAACAAGGTGACACTCGAACATTTGCCTCGCTACAATAAACATAGGGCGACACTGGGTGGCGATCCTGGGTGTCGCACCATCCAAGAGTTCTCGAAGCCTCCCAATCACTTTGTAGTTAGTCGGATCAAGTTTGATCACGTTGAGAGATTCATTTAAATCTTCCCTCGAGAAGGGCGGGGACTCAGTGGTTCCTGAAAATGTTTGAACAAAGTAATTAAGGAACTGTAAAGAAGAACATGAACGAGAACATGGAAAAATGGCGCGATTACTTGCCTTCGAGAAGGGCAACATTTGTCGCTAAATCCGAAGCAGGAGGAGCATCTTGAATCTCGAAAGATTGAGCCGCGACTAGATCTTCCAATATCTCCTCCGAAGTAAGTTTGATACCTAGACTTAGAAAAAGGTTAATGTCGGGAGAAAATTTCGATAAAGGACAATGTCGAAGGAAAATGGCACTTTTACATACCTTCGAAATGGGTAGGGTCGTGAATTTCCTCGGTTGGCTTCGAACTCGAGGTTCCTGCATCATCAAACCCTCGAGGGGGGAGGTTGACAGGGAGACTGGTCCCCAAGGTACCCTCAGTCACGAGTTCTAGCTCTGCCATAGGGGTAGGCCTCTCGGATGAAATTCCGTCACTTCGGGAACCTACAAGGTAACAGATTCGAGTCAAGAGCTTCAGCATCGAATAAGGAGAAAGGAACTATTGACAGGAGTGAAATACCTGAAGAAGGGTCTTCAAGAACTTGAGTACGTTCCTCGGATTGAGGCTGAATGGCAAGATCATCAGACTCGATTTCATCCCCAACTTCGATTATAGGGGTTTCGACGGGGGCAATCTCTTCAGGGGGGACTTCCCCAGAAGAAACCACTTCAGGGTCAGCTATCCCGCTCGAAGGACCTATGAGTACACGCTCTGTAAGTATAAATAAGAGAGAGTATCTGAAAGATGTACGTGTAAATCAAAAAGAAAAGGGAAGATGATTACCAGCTTCGAAAGAGCCTTGTGTCCGCTGGGATTCAGCGCGCCTATGGATTATCAGGGGCACGTTCGTCCTCAACATCAGTTTGAGGGGTTGGAGAAGGTTCCTGGATGGTAATACCCCCAGTCTTACGTTTTCGAGTGACAGGGGGAGAAACGGCGACAACTTGAGCCTTCCCTTTTGCCTCCTTCAAAGGAGGATCGGGTGGAATAACCCTGAGAGGAAGCACCGCCAGAGCTTCAGATGCCCGAAGAGCCTGGAAGAGACCCTCGCAATATTGGGTGAAAGGACTATCCCTCTCGAATCTCCACCCCAAAGTAAGCGAATGAGGAATAACATACGCGTCATCCTACATAAGCAGTTCAAAGTAAAAAACCGAGGCGTTTAAAAGTTTATAAAGAAACAAAATTGTTTGTAAAATGAGTATACCTCAGAAGGTAAAAGTGTTGACAATGCAGTCATTTCGACAGACCCAGAACCAAACCTTGTAGCGTCCATAACTAACTTTCGAATAATTTGCCTCGAGAAAAGACGCTGCAAAACTCGGTTCCAAAATTCAGCAAAGTGTGGGTCCATTCGAAAGATCCTGCAGAAAACCGGGATTGGCGAAATGAACACTTGGCTGGAGGGTTTCCCCCGAATGGTTACCTCTACCAATTCCCTCTTGGTCCTAGGGATGGTGTAGGATCTCCCGGACCAAGGACGGTTCAAAGTACCCAGAAAGGAAAGGGCAAAACTTTGGCTGATACCAAATTGCCTCGAGCACAACTGCAAAAAAACATAAGGGTAATAGGTGAATACATAAGAAGCATATATTCGAAAAGACAATATATAAAATTTTGCAAAAAAATAGTGTACCTGAGGATTGTAAACTTCGACCCTTGGGATATTATTGCATATAAGAGATCTCGAGAAGAAAGAATGGATCTCCTGTCACGCGGGTGACCCGGGTTCGATCCCCGGCAACGGCGCCAAAAACTTGACACGAAAGAATCTTACGTGTATGCACAGCAAGTGTACTGGTCGTGTGTAGTAATAAAATGGACGTTAAGTCTGGGTTTATCGTCTCCACAGGGACAACTACTATCTAAGTCCCGAGACTACTGTATTATTCTTTTCTAAGTTAGATTGGTCGATAAGAGGTTGATTTAACTAATTATCAAAACAAGAAAATAAACTAAGGCAACTTCAAACCAAACAAAGGGAGAAAGCAATGGAGAGAATCGATTAAGGCACATGGTTCAACCATTTATGTATTTCGATTGTGATTAAGGTTCTATTGGATTATTAGAGGGATTTAGCCAAGGCGAAATTCCCTAACATACGTACTACCCAATCTCTTGGCATAGCAACCCTACCTTAGTTAACGATTTCCTATATATCTCTATATGAAAATCCGGCTTAACAAAGATGCATTTAAGGTCTAAGAATTCCCCATGTGAATGGAAAGCCACCTAAAGAAACCAAGTCTATCTCTAGTCGGTTTAACTATAGGGTATTCAATGTTTATATCTTCCCTAGGTTATTATCTCTCGATCTCTAATCTAGGCATTTTATCGAACACTTGGTGATCAAACAAGCAAAGCATTGAGCTCAACTATTGAATACATAGCCAAAACCAACATTAATCCAATAAATACCAAAACAACAACAATCAAAATAACATAAACGGCCTCGCCACGGCCTTAATCAAATGCGTTTAGCTCATATTCATGTCATAAGTACGGATCTGAATCATACAAATCATATTAGAGAGTTGGACAAAGTTAAGAAATAAAGATGTAAAAACTCCCGAATAATCATGATGATTTTGATCCCTCGTTGAATTCTCCGTCGTCTTGCGAATCCGGGGCTTCAAGGAGACGTTATGACTTTCAATCTTCTTTCCAAAGTGTTTCTCTCCTCCCTTTTGGTGTTTGGCTGCTATCAAGTGTCTATTTTTATAGAAATGACCTGAATGGTCTATTTATAGACAAGTCCGCCGCCTCGAACGCCGCGGCGTTGGGTGTTGAACGCCGCAGCGTTCCATTCTGCTTATCATCGCCGCGGCGTTGAATGGTGAACGCCGCGGTGTTCCCTTGCTGCTCCGTCCAGTTTTGGTAAAATATGCATAACGCTCTCTACCGATGTCGGAATACACTGATTCAAGTTGCTGTAGAATCCTAAAACAAATATATACAACTCTCAAGAAGACACCATGGTCCAAATCTGTTGTTAAAGATGATCAAAATATCTCACAAGTCACTGCATGAGAAAACTCCATCGTAAGACGTCTCGTCCGATGACTTTTTCACCTCCTTCCCTACATATCTGATCTTTGTATTCAACATAAGAAATGTACCTTTGCCTCTTATCTTTCCATTGGTAAACCTAGTGTGTAATTTGGACATGGTTAGAGAAATTGATTCCAAAAACTCCAGCACTGCGCAGACAGCATTTTACCTTGTGTTGTATCTTTTTGCATGATTTACCTTCAATCTTTGTTTTTCCTCCAAATGATATGTTATTCTAGAAAATATGAGAAAACAAGGGTCCAAGCATCATATGTCATCAAATTATCAAGAAAACAATCAAAACCAAGTCAATAAACGGGGGAAAACTAGTGTAAAAATAACATATATCACCGGTCTTCATCGGTATGCCTCAAGGAGTCGATATCCAACATCCACGAGGGTAAAGATACATGAGACTAATGATTCGAAGGTTGGTCATGTCTCATTTCAACAAATGGACACCAAGTAGAACTGTACAAAGGATTGTACACGGTACTTAATGCCAACAGGTACGAAGCCTTTGGAAGGGGGATCAAAAGATTGACGGTTGCTTCCCCATAGCATACCCATTTCGAGATGGGCTGAACGATCATCGAAGAGGGGGATTCCTCCTCGAGTGAAGGAATCCTGATGTTTAGCAGTTCTGGGAAGTATAGAAATGCCTAACAAGACAGCAGCCACAACGGACCGGTGACTCTCTTGACCTTCGAAGGGTCTTCATAGATGTGATACATCATCCTATAAAAATGGGCTAGGACAAAAGGACCTAATTCGACCAGTTCCATTGTTGTAGCAATATTGGCAGCAAGAGGCAGAAAGGTTTTATTGATTGCACAGCCCGCGTTCATGAATAGGCAGCAGAAAACATAATTTAAAAAGATTACCTCCTCGAAATCGGGTACTTCATCTTATGTGTCAATAAAACATTTGACCAATCCCGAATAAGAAATATTAGCACCCCCACTTTTACCATGGTTTTTAAACCAAAGGTAATCAGGGCCACATCTTCGAGGGTGACAGTCTGGAACCCTCGAGGCAAAACGAAACAGTTGTATGAGGGATACCACGAAATAGCTAAGGCATCCGTCATAACCTGCTCGAAAGGGAGAGTTTGATAACAGACTATTTGAATTAGTCCCATTATTCGATTGTTCTCCCATTTCGCATGAAATCGATGGAGGCGATTGAACCAGGGGAAGGCGTCGGTATTGCCAATCCAACCTATGGTGGGTTTTGTTGCGCTAGTCTAGGTAAATTTACGAATGCCTTTTAGGCAAATTGGAGCATTATCGGACTCGAGGTCCGGCCATGTCCCAAGTAAATTAGGTACATGGGAGGCCTCGTCTTCAAAGGCAGATGATTCGAAGCAAGGACCCAACGCTATGTGGCTAAGGGTTTGACCCCGGCGGTTGGAAGCCCATCGAGGGACAATATATGGTGTGTCGAGCGAAAGGATTCTAGCATCGGAATAGTGGGCTTCGAATGCCCTAATCTCATCATAGAGATTCGACGCTTCCTTACAATCCAAAACGGATGCCTGAGGAACTAAGGAAGTTAGATTGTGTATTGAACGATGTGGAGCAAAAGCCATTTCTGTGAGAGATCGAAGCACGCAAAGAACTGGTGTGACAAGGGAAATGTTGGCTTTTAAGTCTAGCGAAGAAGAAGGAATGAAATTTGAATTCTTGTGTTCTCTAAAGCTGAACAATTTATAGGTTCCCTGTCACTTGTCAGTGAAAAGACATGACCATTAATAGAAAGGTCGTGGGATGAAAGTGAATACAGAAAAACGTGCCTTTGCATGGCCGCCAAATTCATGAGTAGTGTGTCATAAAAAGGCGTGACTTTTAATGACCCGAAATCCGAATGGTCACCCAGTTCTAAATCTGTTACAAAAGGGTGCGACTCTTTGATGACATGGAATTCAAACATGTCCTTTAATACACATAAATCTGAATTAATTCACGTGTATTAGGGGGGCATTTGTTTACACCCAAAATGAAATGGGCTTTGTCAGATAAGAAAGGCCAAACCATTCTTAATCCGAAGATGGGCTTGAAGTGAAATATCTCATACAACCAAGACTATTCGAAGATGGGCTTAAATCAGGCGAGCCCAATTGAAGTCATGGGATCAGTAGAATACGAAATGGGCTCGGTGGGGGTCCAAATCTGAAGGCGAATCCAAAACAGAGGAAGTTACCCAGTTCAGAGACGCGCCAATAAAAGAAATTTAAAAGAACGGTTGGGAAGCAATTTTTCGGCCATGATGGACATGGGTACATGATAAAAGCAAGGCAAGGAGAAGAAAGAGGGAGAACAAGAAAAATCATCAACTCTACTTTTATGTTTTTTCTCTAGGAGTAGGCGTAGCTAGGAGTAGTTGATAGCGTAGAATTAGCATTAGAAACGTAGATCCAGTAGAATCAATAGTCGGTGATCCTGCTTGAGTTTATCAAGCTGCTCGAAGCAAACTGTTTGTATTCAATTGGAGATCAATATGGAGGTATAACATTTATCTTTTTGTCAGATTTAAATATTTGACAGGTAAATACTGTATCTGGACTTGTATCTTCAATTCCTCTTTTATTGTTTACTTTCGTCGAATAATTGCGGTCCAAATAACTAAGTTAAACAACACATCGAAGTGTTAAAGTCTGAACCACCGTCTAGCGTATCGAACTCGAACGCGAGGGTTGCTAGATAATTCTAAGTGTAGAATTATCACGGGGCTCGAATCGTTCATATTAGATTCGTCCTTATTCAATTTGTTTTTACCCAGAAACACACATGGTGGTGTTTAGCCTATTTCGTTAGCATAAGTATTTTTTTGCAATTTCGCATTAACACATGGGTTTTTTTTGCAATTATCCCAACATCTTTTAACATATATTACAAATAATAATATAAAAATCTGAATTTAAAAAAATAAATAATAATAAGACAACTCATCGTAGATTGACAATTTACTTATTTCATCTTAGAATTTTGTTGCTCTAGTATCGACGCCTTTGCGTTCTTTTATTACTTCATCTATTTAGATTGTCCAAGCATAAAACTCGAATTTTGCTTTGGGTGACATAAAGTTATTTGCATTCAACTTGAGATGCAAATTACATATGTAAAACAATTAAATTAGGAAAAACATTGAGAATTAAATCAAACCTGATGTGCAACAAAAATGTCTAAGGGCATTACGGTAATTACATGTATCCCCAGATCGGGTCGGGACGCCACCCGCGGATTAACGTCCGTGGGTAACACACTAGACAAGCCCAAAAAGGGCTAAAAACCCACTAAGAATAATTGGGCTATCTTAACAGTGTAAAAGCCAATAAAAAGGTTAATCATTAAGCCTGATGGGATACTAATAGAATTAGGCCCACTGCCCATAGCCCACTACCAGCTCCCTATAAATACGTTAGAGGAGTTGGGAAAGGCTCATTATCGACTGTCTCCAAAAAAATCCACTAGCAAGAACTGAGAGTAAACCACAAAAGAACTACGAATTGACTTGATCCCACATACATTGGGTACATAGGCAGCTCGCTACATTCGAGTGCAGTCTATACATCAACCAATCCCCAACCTAGTTTGTCGTGTGTTGGATCGGTTCCACCATCCCACGTGGTCAACACGTGACATTCAACGTCTGACGATTTTTACCATCATCAGATTGGCGCCGTCTGTGGGAATAGCGCTCCAGCCACTGAGTATGAAAACTAGATCACGAGCTCGTACTATTGGAGATAGAATGACCAGCTAACACCAACCAGCTGCTGCTGAGGAACTTCCTAACCCCGTGCCTGAAGATCGGCCCAACCACCCAATGGGGGAAGAAAATCCCCTCAATGGTCCGACTGACGACGGAGGTCCTGAAGTAGCACCCCAGACCAACGAGCAAAATGTGCCACTTGTAATACCAACGGTGGTCCCACCCCCTGCTTCCAGGGTGTTCGAGATCACTAAAAAGGCACTACTTGCTCTAATTGAAGATGCCTCTGTGAGAGCAGCTGCGAGGGCGGTTTAGCAATACGCCCAAGCACATCCTTCACGGGCACTACTGGGTCCAACAGCTAGTAGGGGGCAAGACCCCCATGCGAGAAGTCGTCCGAAGGCTCCCCAACCTATGTGAGGGGCTACAAGATCCACCCCCTCCATCTACTCATAGGGGTCCGGAGCCTCGAGAGAAGAGTTGCCCTCACCGAGGAGCGCCAAGCTAATCCCCCCGTCGAGATCAAGAGTCCTTGACCCCCAGCAGGATTGGATCAAGGCGATCCAACTCCCCTGTAAATGGGGCTGCAATAGAAGAAGAAAATAGTGTGGTCTCACCCTCTGAGAGGCCACCGAGAAGATTACCGAGAGTGGAGTTTTAGCCACTTGACTGTTACTTTACGAAAACGGAAAAACATTAGCATTCAATCATAGATTACATCCACATGAAATTATGGAAATTTTAACTTCACGTGTGCTCCCGCTTTTTTTTGATTTCCATCAACCCCATTGATAGAAAGACGGGAAATTCAACCATTTCCAGTGGGATCAAGCATCAAATGTCCTGACCTCATCCCACGACTCATGGTCAATGGATGGCAACATTGAACAGACACGATGACCCTATCCACATCCAGGTGGTTCTCGAGATGTTTGCCTCACATTTCATATACATTCCGAGAACACGATGAAACCATACACTAATCTGTGTTTAAGTTTGACCCATCAAATTCTCACGCAATAACAGTGCCCAGGGCGTCCCACGACTCATGGTCGACCCCTGGGTAGACTGAGATTCGTGTGCACTTCTAGTATGGCCGCCTGTCATAGTAGAAGGCCTAGTTGTGATATTACTACACTTAACTTGCCACCATCCCACGACTCATGGTCAATGATGACAAGCCGCGCTATTCCCTCTCACATCTAATGATGGAAGGCACTGGACCTAATCAAGGGGCTTCCGATCCCCCGATTTATCCATTTATGGACTTAATATGGATATGGGGGTTTTTCATATACAAGGTCTCACCATTTTCAGTTATTTATCTTTCTTAGGTGATCATGCAACAAAGCATACCATATACAAGATACAAACGATAAATAACAACAAGCATGTTATACATAAAAGCGGTAAATGTGATCCTGGTCAAGTTAATCCTAAGAACTCCTCGAGCCATCAAGGTTTCGACCAATCTAATCTAAGGACCCGGACCCTACACTAAGGTCTTCACAGCTCCTCGAGCTTGAACGTCTCCATCACCTTCTTCAAGATGTTTTCATCTCCGTCTTCAAATTATAACAATACAATACAAAAGGAAACCTCACCCTCTCATGTACATAAAATGAAGACATGGCACGCAGGCCTCAAATTAAAACGACTACTCTATGACTCGACCCAGATCACCACATAATCACATAATACATGCTCACATCATGCTTTCATAAACATAAATTTACCGGCTTTAATTAAAGATAATCTAATTCAATTAGTGGACCAATTAATTATTTTCTAAAAATAAATTTTAGAAAATCTCATGGAAAATCATAATTCTTCATTTATCCGAAAATCAATTCAATTTACAAAACTGTAATATTATTCTATTCTAGGAATCAATTAATATCATATTAATTTTCTAAGAACCAAATAATAAATACACATTTTGAAAAACAATGAAAAAGTCCACTTTTCCGTATAATCCGAAAAAATCCCAATTTCAAAAGTTATTTATTTTATTCAATTTCCAAAGTCCATAAAATACCAATTTTATCTCATACCTAGAATTTGAATAAAACTCATATTCCTTGAAAGTCCATGAAGAAGTCCACTTATTCACATTTTCATAAAGGCCCCAAAATTTATAAAAACTCGATTTTATTTTAATATCGAAAGTCAATAAAATACCAATTTTATTTCGTCCTTTCAAAATTTAAATAAAATCTATACTTTAGAAAAACATGAAGAAATCCATTTCTTTAAAGAGAGGCCAATTTAAAATTCAATTTTATTCTAATTTTGAAAGTCAATAAAATACCAATTTTATTTCATTCTTTCAAAATTTAAATAAAAGAATCATATTTTCCAAAATCCAATTTTATTTTAGTTTTGAAAGTCAATAAAATATCAATTTTATTTCGTCCTTTCAAAATTTAAATAAAAATCCATTTTCAAAAATTCAATTTTATTTTAATCTCGAAAGTCAATAAAATACTAATTTTATTTCGTCCTTTCAAAATTTAAATAAAAGCCCATGTTTTTTAAAAGTCCATTTTTAGGTTCAAACAGAAAAATATATTCACTTGCATTTAAAACCCAAAACATAAGTTACAAAATAACCCTAAAGGGTCAAATTGCAATTTACAAAAATTCGGAAAAACCCTAGGGTTCCTACCCTACGACGGTCCGTTTCGATTCAACAGAGGGCAGCACCCGCGCTGCCCCTGTACGCCTGCCGTAGCGCATGACAGCGCTGTTGGTAAATATACATATAGCCCGACTAAGCACAGCGAAAAATTAATATTTTAGTTTTTAGGATTTAAACATGCGAGTTTATTAATTCTACGGGCTTATCACGTATCATAGGCTTGCGCATCTCTACACTAGTTATTTAAAACTTAAATAAAGAAGATCTTACCTTATTCGATTTTTCGTAAAAATCAAAGAGTTTCTTCTTCCTTAACATAAGCTCCTAGCTTGCTCCTCGTTCCTTAAATCAACTCCTTCGGTTTTCCTTTTGATGAAGATTTCGAATTCCTCCACCAGAACGCCTTTGATCGGATTCTTGATTCACTTCAGAGACCCAAGTGTTTCTCCTCTAAAGTTGATCCACACCCCAAATACCCACTCGTTTATAATCTTTAGCTAGGTTGATCTATAAACGTTTATTCTAACTCTAAGGAATAGTGTATGGGATTAGGTGAAAGCAAAAATTTACTTCTCTAAGTAATTTGGAAGAATTCTTGAATTCAAGATTTTGATGAATAATCAATAACTCAAGAACACTATATGAACGAGAGAGAGAGAATCGATTTTCTATGCAAGAGGAACGAAAAATTTTGGCTTCAAAAGTCATCATCAAATTTTCGTTCTCTACATGTCCTATATATAGGACTAGGTTCTTGCAATTCTTTTCCATGTAGAACTCTTATACATTAATGCTTTTCCATGTAGGAATAGAAGACTAATTAATTTCTAAATAGAACTCTTCTATTTTAATTAGTTTCCTTTCTCTCCAAGAAGTCTTATTTCCTTTTAAAAGAAAATTAATTAAACTCTTTAATTGTTTTCCCCCACCATATTTTCAACCAAGGCTTAATAAAATAGTCTTTTAATAATTAGTCCACCATACTAGATTAATTAAAAGTCGCTTCCAATTAATTAAATACTTTCTTGATTTAAGCTTAATTAGATTGATCTTATCAACTTAATTAATTTACTTATCCAACACTTGAATAAATAAAAGTCTTAATTAATTAATCTAATTAATTAATATATTAACTCAACTACTTTGAATTAAATTTCTTTAGCTAAGAAGTGGATTTGTCTGAGTATTGCGTGTGACCCTTTAGGTTCACCAACATACTAGTAATGAGTTCATGTCTCAATTAATTAAACACTTTTAATTAACCATCTTATTATTTAATCTTCATTAAATATAAGATACCCATAAATCAAAGAAAAGTTTCTAGCTACTTATCTTGAAGACCTAGATGTAGGCGATTCAAAGTGAACCTTTCCAATCACGCATTCCATGCAAGTGAGATTCTTTCATCAACTAATTTCCCAATTGAATTAAGAATCGAGGAATCTTATTGGTTGAGATCCTTGTAAATTCAATCTTAATAAGTCAAGTGTGTTTGACTAGTGATTAATTAATTCAAGAAACTCATTTCTTAATTAATTACTTACTTGCCTTGGCCAAGGATTAACTTAGTCAAATAACTTAGAATATTATAGGAAATTCACTTGTTCATCTAGACAAGTGATAGATCCTTTGTTGTCAACACCAACCTCCATATACGAGTCACTACACCCAATCACCAGTCCATATGTGTCCTTGTAAAAGAACTAGCATAGGAGTCAAAATACAGTGAGTTAATATACAAGATTACACTGATGACTCAAGTCAAAGACTCCTAATTCGACATATATAGAAATAATTCCAATTTAGGAAGTTTCAGTCAGGGTAATCAGTGAACTTGTTCTCAACAAGCACCCGCGTATGTGCATTTGTGTCAACTACACTAATATCTATAAGACGAGACATTCTCTAATTAAGAGTGTGCACCATAGGCGCAAGTCTATCCGAATTATCAATGTCCCATCTTGATAATTCTATGACTTGGAAGATATTTAGAAATCACAGCCTTAGAGACTTGTTTTATGATATTCATCCAATGAGATATCAAGTCCCATAGCTATGTGTAATTTCTAGGGACTTCATCATACAGTTATAACAATATAAACATAAGATGAAGAAATGTCTTTTATTAATATAATGTAAAACAAAATTGTTTATTACAAGAATAGATAAAGAAAGCCTATCTAGGATTGGCTCACAGGACACTATTCTAACAAGCGCTGTATCCGAGACGCAGTCCGCGACGGCCTTATGCGAACAGTTGTGGTTGTTCGCTTTCCACGCGGGCTTCTGCTGTCCTTGACAGCTGCGGTTCGGGGTGGATCCTCGATGGCACGCAAGTGTTGTCGTGGGTTTAATATTTTTCTTCCACTGTCGAACCCAAAATATGCATGAACATTCATGAATAAAAAACGCAGCCATTTTCAAATTTACAAAACGCAATTTCCAGAATTTGAAAAATCCATTTTTCAAATCCAAACCAATTTTCAGATTTAAACGATTTTAATCGATCCAAAAATAAAATTAAAAAATTCAATCCATTTTACATGCGATAAAATAAAATTTAAAACACATAAACATAAACACATACAAAGAATCCGAGCCATGTCAAAACCTTGGCTCTGATACCACTGTTGGGATCGGTACAATCCAGGGATGCCATCGCCATATAATTTTAAAAAATAAAGCCACATTCCTCAAATTAGGGCTAGGTAGACATGGTACCATCGGATTCAAAACTATCCTAAAGATTAGTTTACTCGTGTTTACCTCTTGAAGACAAAAAATCAGCAACGTCTTTTTAAGCAACTCCCTGCTACACCTCTCCGGATGGGTTTGCCCTAGAACACCAAGTGTTGCGCCTCTAAGTTTATCCACACCTTAACTCGTACCCTCGATTATCTCCACCAGTGCTAGCAAGGAAAATATCGAATCTTGGCTTATGAAAATTGGGTAGGAATATATTTTGGTGTTCTTCATACTCAACACATGAGTTGGAAGAATATTGTGAAAGAGGTGGAAGAGTTAGAGAGAAAGTACTGAAACTTTAAACCTTGTTTTTATCTTAAAAACTTCTTGAGAGAAACTTAATTATTTGATTAGCTTAAATAAAACAACACACATATATATAGGCGTATACACGCCTACACACATACGCACACTTAGTGTGTGTGTTCACACTTAAAATGGGCATGTATATCTATATATGTACATGTTATTTTATTTTATTTAGTTTTCATTCTTTCTCAAACTCTCTTCCCTAGTTAATTGGATATCTTTCCAACTAAAAATATAATTCCATATATTTGATCCATATCAAATATATCATATCTTATCAAATAAGATATTTCCATATCTACAATATTTATCCTAATATATATTTATAAGATCTTTCCATATCAATTAGTTACCTAATTAATTAGAATAGATCCTACCAATATATTATAGGATAGATAGATTATTTATATATATATATATATATATATACATAGACTTAATGAACAAGATAAAAAAATCCTCCACCAAATCTATACATATATACACGCCTATATGCATATATCTATATGTATATTTATTTTCTCTTTCACATATTAATTAATTAGACCACTAATTAATTAACTAGTCTTTCCCAATTTAATATTTTAATATTAAATTATAAGACTTTTATTAATTAAGACCACTTAATTAATTAATTTCTTTTTCTCAATTAATTAATTCCAATTAATTAATCGCTCCATTAAGTCACAAAGAATTAGCTAGCCCATAGGTACTAGACTAAAAATTGTGTTTGACCCCTTAGGCTCATTAACAAGCTAGCAATAAGTCCTTCTATAGGCTAGATTAATTATTCACAATAATTAACTAGGACTTGGATTAATTTCACCAATTAACCAAAGGCACCTATTGGTCGTGGTTCGATGTCTAGCAACGTCGCCATGACTTCCTGGATGTTAACGATGAAAATGCAAACCTCTCCAGATTTTGATCTTTGTGTGAGTCGAATCCCTTCATGTTTTTCCCTTCCAAGATCTAGGGTTTGGCGACGGTCGAAACCCTAATAGCCTCGAAAACTATGACTATGTTGGTTCAACTAATGATCCGGTCTTATAAGACAATGCTCTGGCCAGAGACTTTTTGATCATTCAGTTTCACTCAACATCATAGGAAATACCGGGTACTCATGACCCTGGATGAATCCCCTCTGACTGTCAATTGTTCCGTTGTAACTACCAGACTATACCCAACATACACGCCCTATGACTCTCCTGGAGTGCACGTACATATCAAAGAAAAGTGGGTAGCACCCTTTCCAATGGCATCTTAAGTCTAAGGATTATCTCTCACTACGAAAACCTAAGGACTCCAAGTTCGACAGCACCAACGAGGAATCCTTGCGGGGCCGTTCAATTCCATAATCCAGTATGAATCTTCATACATGTATTTCCATACAAGGCATTAACAATGGAACGCGTCCGCCTCTCGAAAGAGTTACATGCATGAACAAGTCTTGACGAGGCCAATGATATCCCACATCTCACAGCCTCTATGACTTGGAACAATATTTAGGATTACGGTCTTTAAGAGCATTCCATATGTTTTCCCTAACCGTCTCCCCTAACTGTATGTAATCCATGTGATCTTTATCTATACTATCTCTAGTTATAACAATAAAGAAGCATTCCGTGACAGGTTTGATATAATCTAAATGATAAGACTGGCATAGTTTTAATGTTCAAGCCAACATACAGCTCGCTGGGCACATAACACTTTCAAGTAGAGGTTAATTGACTTATGCAAATGTGATAATGCTTTAAGATCTCCTCAAAAAGCTTATGGTAGGGAAATGTGAGCCCTGAACGAAAATACTTTAAGTAAAGGGTCACGTGCCCCACAGGAGGATCCAAAATTTGACAACCCGGCACGGGCAAGAGTAACTCAAAATCCATCGTGGTGTCCTCAAAGAGTGCTAGAAGTTCGGCCTCAGTGATAGTGGAATCACGAGAATTGAAAGTAAGCCCGTCTTGAGAGGCCAGATCCTCATTATTTGGGGAAGAATGGCTCCCTCGCCCTACGAAAGTAAGGGAGTTCCATAAAAAACTAGTCCTTAATAAATGTTATCTAAATACGATAGCACGCACGCAAATCGAGCACACCCAAAGAGACTAAGTAAAAGAAATCAACGAGAGGTAAGCCGACCCCAACGTCGCCCCTCAAGTGCCTGAAACAAGTGCCTCGTGGCATTGCCTCGCGGCTTAGCCGCGAGAAACTAGGCTACGCAACCCGACCGCGAGTCCTAATCTCAGCCCATTTATGTGACACCCCCGAATGAAAGACCTACAACTCCTAGAAGATGCTCTATTAAGGCGGGGAGGTCATTGGTTGAATCAATCAAAACGGGGATAAAAAAGCAAGCAAACACCTTAAGCTACTATCATAGCAACACCAAAAAGGAAGCAAAGGCAAATTATGCTATCTTTACCTTGGTCACCTTGGCTTTTGTCCATGGTTGATTGAAGAAAGCTCCTAAAGAAAGAGAATTTCCTTAGAGGAGAATTTTGAATGAGTATGAGGATATGAATGAGAATTGTGGGTTAAAGGTCAACTACCCATCCACACTTATACGAAAGATGGGTGAGGGGCCTTTATGACCCACTACCCAGTAGAAATTGAAGCTAAATAGCACGGCCTAAGCGGGATTACTTCTACTCCCGGGTATCCCACCCGATAAACCAGGGAGTGTGGGGCATTATGATATGCACCAAAAATATTTAAGGGAATTACGGTAATTACATGTATCCCCAGGTCGGGTCGGGTCGGGGCGCCACCCGCGGGCTAACGTCCATGGGTAACACACTAGACAAGCCCAAAAAGGGCTGAAGACCCACTAAGAATCATTGGGCTATCTTATCAGTCTACAAGCTAATAAAAATGTTAATCATTAAGCCTAATGGGCTACTGATAGAATTAGACCCACGGCCCATAGCCCACTACCAGCTCCCTACAAATACTTTAGAGGAGCTGGGAAAGGCTCATTATCGACTCTCTCCAGAAAAATTCACTGGCAAGAACTGAGAGTAAAACCACAAAAGAACTACGAACTGATTTGATCCCACATACATCTGCCTTCGAGTACGGTCTATACATTAACCAACCCCCAACCTAGTTTGTCATGCATTGGATCGGTTCCACCATCCTACGTGGTCAACACGTGACATTCAACGTCTGATGACTTTTACCATCGTCAAAACCTTAGCAAGGTAACATGCTGCATTATGACCTGTGGGAGATGAAAAAGGATATCATAACTCATTACTCAACATCTTTTCTTATAATCCGTGCACTCGAGCATATGAAGAACAACTTTTAATATATTTAATGGATAATTATTGTAGTTAAAAATGATTAGAACACCTAAAATGACTTAATGTAAAACAAATAAATTAGGACAAAAGTCAAAAGGAAAATCTAATCATAGAAGACAATGTTGCGGTATTAGACATGAAAAATATAGATAAGATAAAAGGCAAAGTTCATGCAAAAAGAGCTTACTAAATTATCTTCAATAAAGTCTCGAAAAAGTTGTTTAATTATTTTTTCAAAACTTTCTCTTATGATGTCTTTTAGCGGTGCTGATTCAATGAAATCCAATTGAATCAACCTAAACTTTGATATGTCTAATTTGTTTTGGTTTGCTAATTCAATAACACAAATTCCTGTTAAAAGAATAAATGATAGTGGCTAATAATAAAGCTAATAATAATGAAAACGCAGACGTCATCTATTCATCACCATTTGTGACGCAATATTCTATAAATAAACACTGAAAAATAAATAAATTGTGGCTATTTCATTTTTTCTTAGAAAATTTGGTACGAATACTACAAAAATAAATATATATATATATATATATATATATATAACTGCACCTGGTAAACAAAAATGATAAATATAAAACATGTATGTATAAAATTAAAACAAAGTATATTTTTGTAAAAGAAATGATTTTTGATTTAAGATAGTTAATGAAGTTTTAAACCAAATGGAAACATAATTTATTGCAAAATATTAACAAAGCTGAACCAAAAATTATGCTTTGATTACTTTCGTACCAATTAATATTCCAATTTTCTTTTTTTAAAAAGTCAATGGAAAACTTAAGAAATGGCAAAAGAAATTTCATTGCAAGCATTGTGATGAAAGTAATATGTGATCAAGGCGAAAATAATTTCACATTGAGTATAGCATATAGAAGATGATGAATAATTATTATAAAAGAATACACTAAGCATAAATAATAGAGAATCAGCTCAAACAATATATAATAGCTGACAAATAAAAAGTTGAACTTTTTAATGGAATAGAGAATGATCCAAAAAAATTTAAATAATAATACAAAGACAAATAAACAATTGGCATGCTAAATCTTTGGAGAAAGGCTAGGCTATCAAAACATTAATATAAATTACGCAAAAAGAAGTTCAATAACAAAAATATGCGTGTATTTACTGATAATATAACTATACTATATTATTAAAACACTTTTTTTCCCAAAATGATTAAAAAATAATTACATAATAAAATATTTATTTAAGATTTAAAAAATTAATAACGTAATAGGTATAAATAATAATATAGTAGGTCTCATCAAATAAACTCAAAATATATGCAAGGTATGCAAAAAGAAAAATGGAAGGACCAATTGATATTAAGAATATTTAAATATTGAAAATGCATATATTCAAGAATACAACTATAATCTATACTATTATATATTTGAAGCGGTCTGTTGATAATATCAAAGCTAAAGAACAAAATAGAAACTTATAAATGAAAATGTGAATAACCACAAAAATAAAAGGATGATGAAAAATTCAGATTGAAGTTATGTCTAAAATAACTTAAAAATATTTAAGAAACAAATGGAAAGATAAAACAAAAGTATGGTCGCCTGAACATGAATAAAATAAAAATTACTAAAACCATAAAAATAAGAAAAAATATAAATTAAAATAAAATAAACTCGAAATATACAGAAAAATATATTCAAAAAAGATATAAGAGAGAAATATAAAAATGAAAAAATGACTCAAAAAGAATATATATTGAGGTTAAAAAAGCATATGGGTGCAAGAAATTATATATATGTGTAAAAACTGATTATATTCTTCCCAATTTATATCATAGAAAAAAATCAAACCAAAAAAAATTGGATAATGATTGCATATGTATGACTGCAAATCATAAGCACATATAAAAATGAGAAAACTTAACATCCCTTGATCGAGTTCTTAGAATTGATTTCTTTCATTATTTCATGATTTTTGCTCAAGAGTTTTACTTTGCTTACCCGAAATTGATTATTATTTATTATGTTACTAGATGTAAGCCCGTGCCAAGGCACGGGATATTATATGAGAAAATATTGAAAAATAAGTTTGTCCATTACATAATTTATTTGTAATCTACAAACAAAAAAATTAAAAACAAAAAGATGATTCAATTCTATTATTGAAAAATTTCTTTATATGAGCATTAAATCATATTTATTTGGTTTAAAAAATAATAATACATTATTGATAATTAACTATATAGGGTATTTTAGTCAATTTTCTTTTAAATTATATTGATAACTAACTACCTTATCTTGATTCTAAATTTGACTACATTTAGGGTGAAAAGGCAAAGTTGAAGTTGTAAAAGTTTATCAAACAAAAAATATCTGAAGAAGTAAGTGAAAAAGTTCAAAGTCTGTCAAATACATTAGCAAAAAAAAAACAGTTAAAAACATATATGATATATTACAATATTGAAAAGTACGTGAATTTTCTTTTTAAAAAATGTATGTCCCAATGATATTCATTAAGAATACAAAAAACAAAAGAGAAATTTTTTTAAAATATGTAAAAGTGAAACAAATAAAACAGTTCTAAAACAAATGAAGAGAAACCCTATCACTCAATCCAAATTTATTTGGTCAAAATAGAATTAAACAAACAGCGAAATTGATGAATGAAATCAAATAATATTTAAAGAAATAACTATGAACAATAAAACCAAAAGTAAAACAAGTTCGAGGAGTAGAAACGATCATAATAAAAAATGAATATAGAAAAATTGATTTGATTAATCTCATATTAATTAATTACTAAAAAGACTTTGCAAACAAATAAGAATTATAATGAGTTGAAATTGGGGCGGCTGAATATTTGAGGAATCCTCTCAAATCAATTAATAGAAGAATCAAACCAAACAAATAAAATTTGATGAAAAATTAGAAAATTATCAAAAAAAGAAAATTGCAAATCGAAAAAAAGTATAAAATCAAATAAACTACTGAAATAGTGGTAACATAGGAACAATAGAAAAATTAATTAAGGCAGCGAAAAGCAGTATGAAATGTAGATACAAAAACGAATGAATAAACTTGAATGTAATATAATATGTTATAGAGATTGAAAAAATTATTGTGCATTGCAAATGCTAATTCTTCAACATAATAATAAACTGATGCCGACTTGATTAGTGAAAAAGCTGATTTTGTTTAGAAAAGAAGATAATAAAGTCAAATTCGTGTAAATTAAAAATATTCAGGAAAAGAAAAGATATTTTTTGATGAATATATCTCAACTTTAAACATAAAATACCAATTGAAGAAGAAAAAATATATAAATCTGACAATCTTCAATGTTTTTGAAATTTAATTATTAAAATCCGAAATAACTAAACACAACCTAATTCCTCATGTATCGTCTTCTCTGTTTTCCCCTCAATCAACAAATGACGGAATAATTTCTGAAGAACCAAAAGATGGAATTAGATTACTTATCATAACAGATAAGAACCTGCTTAACCAAATCCAACATACGAAAGCAGGAAACAAAAACTCGACGAAGCAGTAGACACAAACATATATAGACATGGACACATAGTGAAGCTATGGTACTCTTAATATGAATAGCAAATACAAACTATACAGTGATATGTTATATTATATAAATATAACAATACGAAATATGATGAATATGAAACCTAAGATGAAACGAATTCCGTCTTAGGTCCTTTGTATTTTAATAGTTTGTCTCTCTGTCAGTATCACCTAATAAAAACAAAATTTGCATTAGTAAATACAGAATGAAAATTAATTTCAAAGAAAAAAATATTATTGTTTATTTTAGGTCCATTAAAACACAAAATAGACTGAGTGCTCCAATTTTTGTTGCAAAGCCAAATGGAAAAGGTAGATTTCTCACTTTTGAACTCAAAATAGAGAAGAAAATGGTGAAAGTAAAATTTTAAAAGATAAATATATTGATTTTATAACCTACTATCACCAATCTCACCTGAATATGTTGAACAATTTGCAAAGAAACTGACATTAGAGACTTCAGTTGAAAAATGATGGGTTAGTGTTTAGATTCAGGATAATTATGCAACAATCATTCAAAAATTAATTGTGCTGGATCATAATTTCTTATCTATTATAAATAGTATCTACTAAAAAAATACAATTACACAGTTGACTACTAATGGTTACAATATATGCAAATAATTAAATAAAAAATAGGGAAAATTACTAAAAACCCCCTAAAATAATTTTTCATATCCAAAAAGCCCATGAAAATACTTTTCAATCTTAAAAACTCACTCTACAAACTTTTCATTCCGAAAACCCCAAAAGTCAGGATTGACAACTTTTTGGACTAAACTACCCTTTCATTTATTAAGTTAATAATTGATCAATTATTTTTTCTTAATGTATTGTTTTGTTTTGATTCTTTCAAATTGATGAATCATAAAATACGGATTTTCTTTTGTAATATTAATTTTTTTAAAATATTTGTATATAATTTATTTTTGATTTTAATATGGTAATTATCTACAAATATATGTTTTAAATTTTTTAAAAAGATTAAAAAATCCGAAAATTTAGAATTAAAATCATAATTAGTATCAATTATCAATACAAAATTTTTAAATAAATAAATTTTGTTGCATAACAACAATAGATTAATTTTTAATCTAGAAGGCTAAGGGCAATTAAGTCCATAAATTTGTTAACCCTAAATATTGAGTTTTTTGGAATGAAAAGTTGATGGAATGGGTTTTTTGGATTGACAAATATTATCATGGATTTTTTGGATATAAAAGTTTACTTTAAGGGTTTTTTAGTAATTTTCCCCAAAAAATATGAATCTTGCAAAGGAAATCTGCATCACGCCACACCCGCAGAAGTTAGTCGCTTGTGAAGGTTTCAAAATTGTAAGTGTTGGGTCTTTTTATGGAAGATAGAGATGTATTAAAAGATGATAATTTTAAATTTGAAAAGAGCTTCCACTTAGCCAAGAATATAGGAACAAACTCATTTGAATTATTAATATCTCCTTAAAGATACGATTGCTGATCTAATCGCGATATAGTTATGGTTATTATCCGATATGGTTCTTTTTATTGAATTGACCAATTAAAACTTTTCATTAGAATTAAAAAATACAAAATTCAAATTTTGAATAAAGGCACATGTTTTAAAAAAGAAAATCTATTAGTTAGTCTAGCTTTATCCCAAAAATATATGAGGTTGTTAATATATTTGGATAAAGATTAATATTTTTTTAAAAAAATTTAATAGATATGTAGATATTCAATTTTGCTTACGTGGGAAAATTGAACTCAATTAGGCCATCCACATAGACGCTTACTTGGATGGCCTTAAAGGTTGTATTTTATTATATATAGATGAAATCAAGTGTTGTGCCACTCAATGCATAAGAAGGTGTTGAAGGCAAAAGATTAATGTTTCATTTGAAAAGGAAAAATTCAAATGAAAAGGGAATCAGATTAAGAAACTTCCACCTTTTCCATTAACTGAATCCACGATTCTTGACTTAAGAATTGAAAAAATGCATTGGCATTTGAATTATATTAATTACCATCCATAATTGCCAATATTTTCCATTATTTCAATCAAAGAGTAATTAATGATTTGAAAACCGAAAAGGTGCAATGGGATTTGGATTAGTATTAATTCGAATTCAAGATGGTTACCAATCAAAAAAATTCTAACTAATAAAAAGAACTCAAAATTCTAGAAAAATAAAATTTTAGTCAACCTTTACCAATTGGGGTCAACGGACCCCTCCAAATATATAATAGTATAGATATAGATATGGATAGATAATATAGATTTTGGATTTTGATGACATTATACACATAGCCTTATGAGCTAGCTATTAAACCAATCTTGAATGTTTTTGTTTTCGTTTTAATTTAAAGAAATAATCAATCTCCTTAATAAATAAATAAATAGATTATAGAATATATCTTTTGCACTGAAAAGTAATTTTATTTTTATTTTTATTTTTATTTTTAAATTCAAAACGAAAGGGATACCCTAAATATCTAGCCCGACAAATCCGAGTTGATAGTTATAATAATGAGTTATAAAAACTTTATCTAAAACTCCATAAAAGAAGGAAGAACCACAAACTTGTGGAAGCTTAAATTCGAATTCAGAACCTCTCACCTAAATTGAGAGCTGTATACTATTAGACCATTCATGTCTTGGGTCACTGAAAAGCAAATTTAATAAATAAGTTCCTAATATTAGAGTAATGATGAAAGCAAAAACAAATTTCTATAAATGTGAACATGAAACCCAAATCACCAATAATTCTCAAACTCAGAATTTATTCCTTTGAGCCCAATATCCAAAACCAATATATATGGGTCGGGCCCCCAATTGGAAAGCCTAGTCAAACACTAGCATTTCAATAGGTCCTGGATCGTACGCCGACTGGGCGTGGACGCGCTTCCATCATACCAATTAAACGCACACGTGTCCGATTCCAAGATGCAACGTGCCTAGCACGTGGTGATAAACTAAATTCTGCCAGCTGGGATTCTCATTCTATTCCAAAGTCGGCTGGCTAAAACCTTGTCCTCTCTCTTTTCCGGGCTATGATAACCTCACCACTCCAAAATCACATTAGTTAACACCACCAACATATAATCTCTCGATGTAAAATAAGAACTTTATAATATGCTTAATCTTTCTTTTACTGTAGTTAAAAATGACAGTTGGGGAATTGACGTACTATGACTACAAGGTCATTGGTTAATTCGTTTTTGGGATAGATGTAGAGGTGTAATCGAATCTAATCTTATTTGAATTTTTAATGAGTTTGAAAATTAAATTAATATTTGAACTTGATTTGATTATTAATCGACTTAAATATGCGTCGAGCTTGAGTAGCTTGATTTTTCTATTATTTTTAATTAATTGAGTTGATCTCGAACCCAACTTTAAATCTTATCGAGCTAAAAATGACATGTCAAGCTTTATTTGTACCCTAAACTATCAGAGTTCAGACGAGCGTTTCACAATTAATATGGAGAAAAATACTTTAAGGCCTTGTCTGTTTATGTTTTTAAATTTCATTTTCAATATCTTGAGTTATAAAAATTCTGAAAAACTATAACACAAATTTTTTTTTATCTAAATTCACCTTTTTTCAACTTAACTTTTTCAATTCCCTATATAACTACCTATCACTCATATCTATCATTTCACACAATCATCAATCAAATCATTTACTCCAATCATTATTTTTCTTTATTTTCATACTTTACAATTTTTAATTTATATTTTATTATTTCTTTATTCACATAATCATTATATAAATAACTAATTCAATCATTCAACAAATGATACATCAACCTATCACTATTGATTTGACAATTTTACAAATTTCAACCATTTTTATAAAATATAAATAAACACAACACACATCACATCATTTTCACACAAATCTCTGTATTGCGCATTTCCCGAAATTTTTTTAAAATTTTAACTCAAAAATATAAACAAACATAGCCAAGTAATTTGATCTGTTTTTCAGCCTTTGATCTATGGGCCATTGTTCTACTTCATTAGCAATTTATTTAGTTGATTCACTCTTTGTCGATAAATAATAATATGTTGATTGCTAATATTCTATAATCGATGCAATGATAAATATATGGCTATGTTTGTGTGTGTTTTTATAGCATTATTTTCATTCCCATTTTCATTTGAAAATGAAAATACACAACTTATATCAATATCAACTGAAAATACACTTATTTTCATTTTTAGTTTCACATTCTCCAATAACTACTTTTTACTTCACCAATTGACACTCACCTTTTTCTTTTTCTCATATCTTCTCCAAAAAATTCATATTTTCGACAATAATTGTGGTGCGATAGTAGAATAAAATACATAGTATTAACCTTTATAGGCTTGTGAAAATTTTAAAACCCATTTTGAATTTTTTTAGTGCTTTATTTGGGGGTCAATTTTTGTCATTTTACTTGCAAAATATTTAATCAATATAATATTATTTGAGGGTAAAGACAATAAACTCTCCAATACAATATAATATTATCTGGGGGTAATTTATCAAAATTCATCACTTTAAATGATAAATTTACCCTTGAATAGTGCACATGCTAGGCACATGATGGAATCTCGGTGGAATATTCCATCGGAATATGCTTTTATATAAGAAATTGAAAATCCCGTATAGTTGACGAGGCAAAGTGAAAAAAAAGAGTTTATATAAAAAGTGCTAAAACGTCAATAGTTTGGTGGGTTTGATGTTTTTATCCCTATTATCTATTATTTTATCTATATTACATACATAATCATTATTTTTAACTAACTCAATCATTCACAGTCACACATGATCAAATCATCAATTCCAACCAATTTTCGGAAACACGACCATACATGTCGTCATTTTCACACAAAAAATAAAAAAAAACTCGTTTTTCCATATGTTTTGGAAAATGACGGTTGGAAATGAAATGAAAACACATCCAAATAGAGCCTACGGCTTTGTATGTTTATGTTTTCTGAAACACATTTTTATTTTCTGGATCACCAAAGAATGAGAATACACAGTACAAGCCAAATTCTATAAAATATACTCAAATTTTAAATCTTACTACACATTCCCCTATAAAACAACTGATTATTTAATCCTTTCAATCTTTTATCATTAACTACTCTAGCTCACTATCCAACTCATTCTCTTTCTTACTTTATCATTTTTATATGATAAAAAATCATATTCATTTTTTTTCGCTATCATCATAATTATATTATGTCATTATCTTTTTTCACTATCATCATTAATTCATACATAGCTCAATCATTTCATATATCAAATGTTAATCAAAATCACCTATATATTACATCTACACTACTTTCAATCATTTTTTAAAAATACATCCAAACAAATAAATAAAGCCAATATTTTCACACTAATTTCGACAATACACATTCTCCCAAAATAACTCAAAATTTATTTTTAAAAAAACAACTATACAGAGCGTGTGTTTCATATAAATAAGAAAAAGTAAATTCTTTTACTTGGTTGAATTCTTACACAATCAAACTATTCTAGTCTTTAGATTACTTTTGATAATACATTTTTCCGGTTTAGATACTATTTACTTTTAAATCTTGATACTATCGTATTATTTTAGTTATCTAATTGACTGCTAAATTCAAACATGAATTTTGACTCCAAGAGGGTGGAAGTATTATTTAAATTCCTCGTAAGTAAATTGATAGGGTGAGAATCTATATATTTTAGAGCCTCATATTCATATTACTTACATTGATTTATGCATGATTTTGGCTACATATGCTTGTAATTTGTGTGGTTATTGAGTAAAGATGGAAAAATATTGTAATTGGGATAACTGAACAAAAGTGCAGAAATTCAGAGTACGTAGAGTCCGAATTTGAGAAAAGTTCCTTTTACAAAGTTGTAGAACTCTGTCTTAGCTTCATGTGATAACTTAAACCACCAAAATCAAAGATCTGTGGAGAAAGTTATGAAGGAAACAAGATCACTGCACATAAGGCAAAAAGTTTCCAAAATTGACGTCCGTACTTGGGAAAATGAAGTTCGGGCGTGGAAGGGGTTTTAAGGACGAACATTGGGAGGCACATCGTTCGGACGTTCCCGTCGGGAGCAGCAGTTTTGGAAATTTCCAATTCCAATTCAAAGAGGATTCTTCCACCCATTGGTTATAAATACTAGATCAGTTCTATAGGGTTTAACTAAAAAAAACACACACACTAAATAAGAAACGAAAGACACATAAAATAGAGCTATAATAGGGTTTAGACTTAATTTGTACATATTCATGAAGATTTGCACAAACCTTTGAAGATGAAGAAATCAAGAAGCATGGAAGGGATGAAGATCGAAGCTCAACCACCAATTATACGAGGGAGTTGCTTAGATTTCGATATATTTTTTTCTATGGTTATGAATCTTTATCAATGTTTCTATCTTTTATCTTTCTTGATGAATTAGATTCTTCAAACAAGGCTATGTTTAGGCTATACTATGAGATTTGAGTTATAAATTGTGTTTTTTGACACGCTAAAAGCTAACGTGCTATGATAGCAAGTGCACTAGACGTATGTAGTAATAAGTGGACAAAAAGTCCGGGTTGTCGAACCACGGAAACTTGAATTTTAGTTTATGATTAATGAAAATGGACAAAAGTAGATTGCAATAAAACGAGTAAGCAAGTGACGAACCAAAAAGAAACGAACTATAGATTAAATCTCACGTATGATAAAATGACTACGGCACATGCTACAACCGAATCTACTCGTCAATATAGATGAGCTACTCTTCGAATTATTAGACTTCTATTGCTTTGGTGGAAATTCCTTAGATAATTATTACCCGATGTCTCGGCACATAATAATCCTATGATTAATTGATGGTTCTCTAAATATGTCTATCCGAGAATCTAATCAATAACCACGTATTAACGTTCTAGAGTTTCCCAGGATAAATCCGGCTAACCACACCCGGAAATCTTTACCTATGTCTAGGGGCAATTCCACATTAGTTTCGGATGATGAGTTGATTCCATTGAACCCTAATCTATCTTCTCTCGAATGACTAGACTAGGCAAGATAGCAAGCATATGGTGATCAAGCACATGATTGTAATAAAAGCTCAAAATCAACACACAAAGCAATATGAGAATTAATACGAAAATTCACTTCACATATATTGATTCATAAATTGGCTTTCACATGGCCTTAGTTCTACAATATTAGCCTCTCATCAAGGCCTTAAGAAAATCTAATACAAACATATACATACTCATGGAAATAAACATGTAAATGCAAGTAATTAAAACTCCCTCAATTGATTGATGATGGATCCTTGCTTTTGAACTTCAATCCTTAACTCCTCTCTCTTTGTTCCCCTCCAAAAGTGATGAAGAATGGTGATGAATGATGATAGGTGAAGAGTAGTGGCCAGCTCCTCCTCCTCCTCCCTCTTCTCATCGGTCCCCAAGTGAAGAAAATGCCTTAAGAAGACCAGAAATTCTGGGCTCCCTAGTGTGTGTCTCCCCTAGTGTGTCCTCCACTACTCTAAAGTGAGTAGTATAAAATTCCATAAAGTAGATCTACTAAGAAACATACTTATGACATCCTCTCCATACATGTGATGACCTCTTGGCTTTAAATGTTCCATTCCCCCATCAAATGATGATATTTTGGCTGAAAGGAATCAAAACTCGGGTGTGGTCACGCCTAGGCGTGGGCCGCTAACAGAATGCTGAAATTAAATGCAATGTGTCCTGCGCAGCAATCGTATTTCATTCATAACTTTCTCCACGAAACTCCGATTTGGATGATTCGAGTCCTCATTTGAAGCTAACACATAGTTCTACAACATTGTAGAAGGGAACTTCATCCAATTCGGTCTCTTAATATACGGAAATAGCGCTCGAACGTGGAAAGTGGTGCAGATACGGCGCCCGGGCGTGGTAAGCAGAATGTTGACGTTATTTGCATCTTGTCCGGCGCCTGGGCGTGGGTGGAAAGGCGCTTGGGCATAGGGGTGCGTAGCAATTTGGCCTAAACTTGTTTTATACGTCGTTTTTCATCCCGTTCTTTGATTGTATCCATTTAAGACCTGAAATCACTTAATGCACGAATTAAACGCAGATGTGGCAAGAATCAAGCGATAAATGAACATAAAACATAAACGCAAAGGGGCTTAAAAACACGTATAAATGACTCTGATCATTTTTCATATTAATTATTTTGTTGCTTTGTGTTTTAAAATTGTTCTTAATGCTTCATATGATTAACTACCATATGTTTGTTGTTATGCTTAAATTATTTGTTTGGGAGAAAGTAATTTAAGGTGCAAAAAAAATTAATAACATCTTGTAAGTTAGTTGCACAACTCCGGATGTTGTTAGCTGGATTTATCCGGGAAAAATATTATTTTAATGCATGCAAGAGAAATTGCTACACCCAACCTAACATAGGTTATCAACACAGAGGGATCGAATTGATAATAATCTTAAGAAAATTTTCACCTTATCAACATTAGTTTAATAATATGAAAACGTGATTTTAACAAGAATTGATTAATTTATGCTAACACATGTGTCGTAGATGCTCTCTTCCATCGCTATCTTGATTTCGACATCTTGTTTCTTTGTTTTGCTTCCAAATTTTTTTAGTTAATTCTTGCTTTTAGGTCAATTTATTGTTTTTAAAATCTTTAGTTTCTTTAAGTTCTTTCTTGCTTTATTTTCTCATAAAACTAAAATACAAGTCTCTGTGGGTTCGACAACCCAGACTTAATTGTCCACTTTATTACTACACACGACCAGTCAACTTGCTGTGCAAACACTTGAGGTTCTAACGTGTCATAAATAGTAAAATAAAGTAATTATCTTGAATAATTAAACTTTTTCCTTTTTCTTTTTTTAAGAAGAGAATTATTTTAATGTTTTTATTTCTTATCTTAATAAAGTATAAATGATATGGGTTAAGATACGCCCACGAAAGTAAGAAGTTATAAATGTTTATTTCAAAAGCCTACTAAAACTAATTAAGGGCATATAATCTAGCTATAAGAAAATATGGTCTTTAGATTCCGGAAGATGAGGTTCACTACACGGTCTCGCGCTATCGGCACCCCCCACTCGGGTGGGATTGGCAGGGACTTCGAGTGCTGATGGTAAGCTATTAAATTTAGTGAATACCAATGTATGCAAGTGCTGGGCTATGCATGAACATCACTACAAATAAATCTCATGATGCATGATCACGATAAAATGATAACAACCGTCAGTGCAATGATCATCAATGAATAAGGAGCGTTCATAACACATAACACTCAAATGTTAGTGAGTGGTTCTAGAGATGGCTTTAGGGTTTAGGATTCAAGGGTATAATTTGGAATCCGTATAGGAGGAGCTTCAGGATTATAATTTGGACGACCTCGATGATGTGGATGACACGCCATATGCACACACGACTAGTGGGATGTACGCGTGTAAGAGTGTTACATTCTTTTAACGGTCTGACCTGTGAGAGATAGTGAGGAAGTGAAGTTGAAAAAATTTTGGCTAGTGAAGGGTGCCTACAAACAAAAGTCCATACTATGGCTTCTTCAACATAATCGAGTGCTTACGAATTCTTACTTGAAGATTGCGAAGGATAGCTCCCAATGCTGAGTGCATGATATGTAGACACCTGGAAGAGACTCTAGTGTACACGCAATACGAGACTGTCTATGGGCGATCGTTTATGGAGCCAACTCATGGATTCGCTGCAGGCCACACTTTTTTCTCACTCATGAGAGCAGATTAGGTGTGTCACATCCCCGGCCTGCAAGCTCGTTGGATGCGATGTATGCGTCGAATCCACTGAGTGTAACCTGAAGTTGGGCATTTAACCCACAACCCAAAATTGATATCCATTGTTACACTTGAATTCTTAGGCAACTTTTTATAAACAATTTTCATTTTCATCATTTATCCCATGTGGGACAGCAATAGGTGGTGGGCATCACAATCATCCTCCTTCAGAATGTTGTTAGGATTATGCCCTCAAATGCCAAAAAGGATTGTTAGTATAGAGCTATCTGATTTGTAATTGACTCTTTATTTTATAATAAATAGGCATTTCAATTGTTTTCATTTAAATCTTTTTGACATCTATAAGTAGTGTACAACGTATAGTCTATGTAATCAAGGCAAACCTTCCATTCCCTAATGGATTAGAAAACTAGGCACCGCAAGGGTTTGGTACTTGATCACTAAACTTATTCGCAAGTCAAAAAGAGTTTCATTTGGGCATTGAAACTGGATAAGACTTGTATGGCATAAGTTTTGACATGGAAGCGTCAACGCTATAGGATAGAGGGAACTTCTTGTTAGAGTAGATGCCCGGCGTGCCAATTTTGGGCGCCATTTTTTGTGTAATACTAAAAGTCAATTTTATTATGGAATTTTTTGTTCTTAAATTGTTATTATATGCTTAGAACGAAGTCCCTTGAATCACACATGACTATGGGATATCATCGGACTGATAGTGTTAGGTGCCCGGCAAGCCAATTATTTTGGGCTCAGCCATTTTAAATGTAAACACTATGACAGTCTTTAAATATATTGAATCTTTTTGTTAATCGTATGCTTCTTTATTGTTATAAATATTGGTAGTATAGATAAGATCTCATGGATTACATATGGTTAGGGGAGGCGGTCAGGGAAAATATATGGAATGCTCTCAAAGACCGTAATCCTAAATATTGTTCCAAATCATAGAGGCTGTGAGATGTGGGATATCACTGGCCTCGTCAAGACTTGTTCATACATGTAACTCATTTGAGAGGTCGATGTGTTCCATTGTCGATGCCTTGAATGGCAATACATGTATGGAGATTCATAATGGATTATGGAATTGAACGGCCCCGCTTAAGGACTCCTATTTGGTGATGTCGAACATGGAGTCCTTGAGTTTCGTAGTGTGAGATTTATCCTTAGACCTTAGATGTCATTTGGAAAAGGCACTACCCACTCTGCTTTGATATGCACGTGCACTCCAGGAGAGTCATACGGTGTGTATGTTGGGTATAGTAGGTAGTGCAGTGGAACAAATGGCAGTCGGAGAGGGATTCATCTAGGGTCACGAGTACCCGACTTTTCCTATGTTGTTGCGAGAATCTAAATGATCATGAAAAACCTTTGATCAAAGCGATTATTTTCTGAGAGGGATTGGTGATCCCGAATCGGAAGACTGGATCATTAGATGTCACAACACAGTCATAGTTTCCAAGGTTATTAGGGTTCGATCGTCGCCATACCCTAGACCATGGACGGAAAATTGATGAAGGATTCCACTCATTACGATCATAACTCGGATAGGTTATTTGCTTTTCATCGTTGACATCTAGGTAGTCGTAGCGACGTTGCTAGACATCGAACCATGACCAATAGGTGCCTTAGATTAATTTGGTGAAATTAATTCAAGGACTAGTTAATTATTTAGAATAATTTATCTAGCCTGTGACGACTTATTGCTAGCTTGACAACGAGCCTGAGGGATCACACCCAATTTTTTGTGAATTATGGTGGGGTTAATTAATTGGATTTAATTAATCAAAGAAAAAAAGAATTAATTTAACTGGTTAATTAATAGTCCTATAATTTAATATTAGGATATTAAATTGGGAAGGGCTAATTAATTAGTTAGGAGAAAGAAAATAAAATAATATATATATATATATATATATATTCACACATAAGTGCACGTGTGGCATGTACATGTGTGTATGTGGATTTGGTGGAAAGATTTATCTTGCTCACCAAGTTTGTAAAATATATATATTAATTAATATTCTACAAATATATTTATTAGGATCTTTAATTAGTTAAGGTAACTAATCTATAAAGAAGGATCTTATTAGATATATGTTAAGATATTATTAGATATGATAATATCTAATTAGTTGGAAAGGAGTCCAATTACTTGTGGAGAGAGAATAAAAGAAAAAGGAAAATTGCCATATATATATATATATATATATATATATACAACACCTAGGGTTTTAACCCTAGGTGGTCTCTATATATATGTGTATTTCCCCCTCTTTAAATGATGATCAAGTTTTAAGAATTGAAAAGGAATTTTGAAAAATACATAAGTCTTTTTCTCTTTATTCTCTCGCAATTTTTCTTTCACATTATTTCTTCAAACTCATGTGTTGAGTGCGAAGAACACTTAAATAATTCCAAACCCTTTTTCCTAAAAAGTTAATATTCGATATTCTCCTTGCTAGCACTGGTGGTGGTAATTGAGGGTATAAGCTAGGGTGTGGATACATCTTAGAGGCGCAACGCTTGGGGCGCTAGGGCAAAGCAATTCGAAGACTGTAGCAGGGTGTAGCTTAAAAAGACGTTGCTGCTTTAAGGTCTACAAGCGGTAAACACGTGTAAACTTATCTCTAGGATAGTTTAAGAATTCGATGGTACCATGTCGACCTAGCCCTAATTTCGTGGATTCCGCTTCATTTTTTAAATTATATGTATTCCGTTGCGCCGGTATCCCCAGGGGTTGACTGCGATCCCAACAGTGGTATCAGAGCCAAGGTTTAGACATGACATATTGGAATTGGTTGGATTTTTTGTTTAATTTTTGGATCCATAGATTTGATATTAATTTGAAAATCGAGGGCAGCGTTTTTATGTTTTAAAAAAAAAGAGAAGAAAAATGAACGGGTCGCCGTCGCACGGCTGCGCTGCTGGAACAGCTCCACCGCTGTGTGACGGTGACAGCAGCGCGCTGTTCGCTGCATGCGCCGCTGCTCAGCCAGGCACCATCGCGTACAACAGCGCACGACGGCGGCTCGTGATTTTGACCTAGGGGTCTATTTTTGTTTTCTCCAATTTCCAAATGTTTTTCTTGATAATTGCGTTTTAGGCTGTGGGTCATTTTTTGCAATTAAATTAAAAGCGCAATCCTAATTTTTTATTTTGTAAAATTAATTTTTGAATCTCAAATTGAAACTTATTTAAAGTTTATTCTAAAATTAGATTTTCAAAATTGGAATCGTTTTATTTAATTTTGAGAATTGAAATAAAATGGAATTTATTAAAATCGGAATTGAATAAAATTGGGTTTTGAAAAATCTTTTTAGATTAATTTGAAAAGTGTGACTTTTCATGGAAATTTCTAAAATTGATTTTTAGAAATTAGAGTCTTTGAATCCATTAATTAATTAGATCATCTTTAATTAAAAACAGTGAATATTAATTCATATTTGCATGATAGCATGTTTGTGTGATTATGTGGTGATCCGAGTCTAGTCATAAAATAGTTGTTTTATAATTTGAAGTCCTTAGATTATAATGTTCAACACCTTGGTGGCTCGGGGTGTTTAGATAATGGCTTGACTAAGATCACATTTACCGCTTTATGCTTGATCACTTATTTTCTTATGTAATGAATGTTATGCATGTATGCATGATTACTTAAGAAAGATAAGTAATTGAAAAAGTGTGAGACCTTGTTTTGAAAAACCCCCTTAATCCATATTAAGTCCTTAAATGGATAAATCGGGGACCAGAAGCTCCTTGATTAGGTCCAGTGCCTTCCATCATTAGATGTCAGAGAGAATAGCTCGGCTTGTCATCATTGACCATGAATCGTGGGATGGTGGCAAAGTTTAGTGTAGTAATCTCACAACTAGCCCTTCTACTATGACAGATGGTCATACTAGAAGTGCACACGGATCTCAGTCTACCCAGGGGTCGACCATGAGTCGTGGGACTCCCTGGGCACTATTATTACGTGAGAATTTGATGGGTCGGACTTAAACATAGATTAGTGTACGGTTGCATCGTGTTCTCAGGACATACATGAAATGTGAGGCAAACATCTCGAGAACCACCTAGAAGTGGATGGGGTTGTTGTGCCTGTTCAATGTCGCCGCCCATTGACCATGAGTCATGGGATGAGGTTGGGGAATTTGATGCTTGAGCCCACTGGAGATTTTGAATTTCTCGTATTCTGTCAATTTGGGGTGATGGATTTCATAAAGTTAAGTGGGAAAACACATGAATATTTAAAATTCTTAAATTGCATGTGAATATATGTTAGAACTGAATGCTAATGGTTGTTTTTCGTTTATCACATTTTACACAGTATTATCATGGATATCATTTATACTTGTCTATGGATTCTCAAAAGAAACAAGTTTGATGGCTCGAAATACACCTATTGGCGTTTGGCTTTAAACGTGTATCTCAGGGTTAAGAGTCTTGACTATATAGTCACAGGAGAAATCCCGCCAAGACCTAAACCTGCAACTCGTGCTCGTACTTTGGAGTACTGGACAAAGCAAATCAACGATGAAGCATATGTTCGATCTTTCATATTGTTTATGATGTCTGATCATATGATTGAGAGATATGGAAAGATAAAACTAGCCAAGGATATTGTTGATGAGTTGGAAAGAACATTTGGAGACAAAACGCTAAAGGGTGATGATTGCCCTCGTTGCCATGGGATGGAACACTTAAGCAAGGATTGTCCCGCTGCCTTCAAAAGCCATAAAGAAGGTGTGTTTATTGTTGAGGTTAATTTGTCGATTAACCATGCTTCTTGGGTGTTTGACACCAGCTGTGGTACTCACCTTTGCAATGACTTGCAGGTGCTGTCTGGAAGCAGAGAGCTAGATGACAGAAACATGGTCCTGAGAATGGCTAATGGAGCGTTTGTTGCTGCGAAGGCTGTTGGAAACGTTGTTTTAGTTCTTGAGGATAGTACTAGGTTAAAGAATGTTTACTATGTTCCTGGATTGATTAAGAACCCTATTTCTGTTTTCGTATTGGACAAAGAAGGTTTTTCTTTTAATATAATTATTATATTTGTTCAATGTTTTATGGTTCTAAATTAATCATGAGAACATGCATGTATAACAATCTTTATGTTTACCCGTATACTAATTCTCTTGCTATTCAAATAATAAACGCGGGGAAGCGTAAATATGATGATCGAACTAATGCACAAATCTGGCATGCTAGACTTGGTTATGCATCTAAGGATAGGATTCGCAAGTTGTCAAGTTTCCTCGAGCTTGATGAAGAAGAGGAACTACCGACTTGTGAATCTTGTCTAAAAGGTAAAATGACAAAGTCACCATTTGGAGGCCAAATGGAACTTGCGAAGGATTTTCTTGAGTTAGTTCACACAGATGTGTGTGGACCTCTCAGTGTTAGTGTATCAGGGAACTATTCTTACTTCATAACCTTTACCGACGATTATTCTAGATATGGTTATTTGTATCTTATTAAGTACAAATATGAGGCCTTTGATAGGTTCAAAGAATTCAGAAATGAAGTAGAGAAACAAACTGGTAAAAGTATTAAAACTCTTCGATCAGATCGAGGAGGAGAATACTTGTTCAGTGAGTTCTTGGATTACTTGAAAAAGAATGGGATTCTATCTCAATGGACACCGCCTAGAACGCCATAGTTAAATGGTGTGTCTGAGCGGAGAAACCGCAGATTGATGGACATGGTTCGATCAATGATGTTGTCCATAGATTTACCGATATACCTCTGGGGCTATGCCGTGGAGACGGCGGCTTATCTATTGAATAGATTGCCGTCAAAGAGTGTACCTGAAGTGCCTTATAAGATATGGCACGACAAACCACCCTCATACAAATACCTAAAAGTATGGGGATGTGCTGCTCATGTCAAGCAGCTAGTAGGAGATAAGTTAGATTCAAGATCTACTTTTCGTAGGTTTGTGGGTTATCCTAAGGATTCCTATGGGTACTACTTCTATCACACCTTGGAACAAAAGGTAATTGTTTCAAGGAACGCTGTGTTCCTGGAGAAGCAACTCTCTAGTGGAAACATAGATAGAGTGATAGAACTTGAGGAAACTCAAGAAACACGAACACCATTGGCAGTGAAAGAGGAGCAAGATGAACCACAAACTGTTAGTACACAAATTCCACCTCCAAGGAGATCTGAAAGGATCCCGAGATAGCCTGAGAGGTACTATGGCCTTTTTCTAAAAAGCAAGAAGGAGAACCTCGTATTAGATGAAGATCCAACGTTTTATGAGGCAATGTCTGATAAGAATTTGGGGAAATGGTCTGAAGCTATGGAATCTGAAATTGAAACCATGTACTCTAACAAGGTTTGGACCTTGGTAGAACCACCACCTGGCATTAAGGCCATTGGTTGCAAATGGGTATACAAACGCAAGTTAGGAGTAGATGGAGAGGTTACGACCTTTAAGGCTCGCTTGGTGGCTAAGGGTTATACTCAAAGGCAAGGAATTGACTATTTGGAGACTTTTTCGCCAGTCGCAATGACCAAGTCAATTAGGATTCTAATGGCTATATCTGCGTATCTCGATTATGAGATTTGGCAGATGGATGTGAAAACGGCTTTCCTTAATGGAAACATTGAGGAAGAAATTTATATGGAACAGCCAGAGGGCTTCACATCCAGTGGGAGCAAGCACAAGGCGTGCAAGCTGCAAAGATCCATTTATGGCTTGAAGCAAGTTTCTCGAAGCTGGAATTTGAGATTTGATGAAGCTGTAAAAGAATACGGCTACATCAAGAATGGTTTTAAACCATGTGTGTACAAGAAAGTTAGTGGGAGAGCCATAAGTTTCTTGATACTCTACGTTGATGACATTCTTCTCATTGGAAATGATGTAGGAATGTTACAATCAACGAAGGGTTGGTTGTCGACCCATTTTTCGATGAAAGATATGGGAGAAGCATCCTACGTTCTTGGTATGAAGATATACTGAGAAAGGGAAAGTAGGTTGCTAGGACTCTCCCAATCTAAGTACATAGAACGAATCTTGAATAAATTTAGTATGGGAGATTCCAAAAGAGGATTTCTTCCATCTGGTCATGGAATCCATCTCACTAAATCGATGTCATCAAGGACACTCGAGGAAAGAGAGAGAATGTCAAGGATTCCATATGCTTCAGCGATAGGTAGCATTATGTATGCTATGTTATGTACTAGACCGGATGTGGCTTATGCACTTAGTGTTGCAAGCCGGTTCTAGTCAAATCCAGGGGAGGACCACTGGACTGCCGCGAAGATGATTCTAAAGTACTTGAGACTTACTCAAGATCTTTTTCTGGTATCTGGCGGAGGAAAATTGAAACTAGAATGCTACACGGATTCCAGTTTTCAGTCGGACTTAGATGATCTTAAATCGATATCCGGATATGTGTTTATACTCAATGGAAGAGCTCCAAGCAGGAGACGACAGCTGACTCCACCATTGAAGCTGAGTATATAGCTGCTGCTGAAGCGGCTAAGGAAACTGTTTGGATGAGGAACTTCGTCCATGAATTGGAGGTAGTTCCCTCCATTGTAAATATGATACTGTTGTACTGTGATAACAATGGAGCTATAGCTCTATCAAAAGAGCCTAGGTCTTACCAAAGATCCAAACATATTCAAAGACGATATCATATCATCAAAGAGATAGTAGAAAGAGGAGACGTTCGAGTAGAACGAGTCGACTCGATGGAAAACGTAGCAGACCCCTTCACCAAAGATTTGAGTCAAAGTGTACTAGAAAAACATCTGGAAATGATGTGACTAAAATACAAGAGCAACTGGCTCTAGGGCAAGTGGGAGATTGATAGTGTTAGGTGCCCGGCGAGCCAATTGTTTATGGGCTCAGCCATATTAAATGTAAACACTATGACAGTCTTGTTTTAAATATATTGAATCTTTATGTTCATGGTATGCTTATTTATTGTTATAACTATTGGTAGTATAGATAAAGATTCCATGAATTACATATGGTTAGGGGAGGCGGTCAGGGAAAACATATGGAATGCTCTCAAAGACCGTAATCCTAAATATTGTTCCAAGTCATAGAGGCTATGAGATATGGGATATCCCTGTCCTCGTCAAGACTTGTTCATACATGTAACTCTTTCGAGAGGTCGACGCATTCCATTATCGATGCCTTGAATGACAATACATGTATGGAGATTCATAATGGATTGTGGAATTGAACGGCCACGCTTAAGGACTCCTATTTGGTGTTGTCGAACATGGAGTCCTTGAGTTTCGTAGTGTGAGATTAATCCTTAGACCTAAGGTGTCATTTGGAAAGGGCACTACCCACTCTGCTTTGATATGCACGTGCACTCCAGAAGAGTCAGCCATATTAAATGTAAACACTATGACAGTCTTGTTTTAAATATATTGAATCTTTTTGTTAATGGTATGCTTATTTATTGTTATAACTATTGGTAGTATAGATAAAGATCCCATGGATTACATATGGTTAGGGGAGGCGGTCAGGGAAAACATATGGAATGCTCTCAAAGACTGTAATCCTAAATATTGTTTCAAGTCATAGAGGCTATGAGATATGGGATATCCCTGTCCTCGTCAAGACTTGTTCATACATGTAACTCTTTAGAGAGGTCGACGCATTCCATTGTCAATGCCTTGAATGGCAATACATGTATGGAGATTCATAATGGATTGTGGAATTGAACGGCCACGCTTAAGGACTCCTATTTGGTGCTGTCGAACATGGAGTCCTTGAGTTTCGTAGTGTGAGATTAATCCTTAGACCTAAGATGTCATTTGGAAAGGGCACTACCCACTCTGCTTTGATATGCACGTGCACTCCAGAAGAGTCAGCCATATTAAATGTAAACACTATAACAGTCTTGTTTTAAATATATTGAATCTTTTTGTTAATGGTATGTTTATTTATTGTTATAACTATTGGTAGTATAGATAAAGATCCCATGGATTACATATGGTTAGGGGAGGCGGTCAGGGAAAACATATGGAATGCTCTCAAAGACCGTAATCTTAAATATTGTTCCAAGTCATAGAGGCTATGAGATATGGGATATCCCTGTCCTCGTCAAGACTTGTTCATACATGTAACTCTTTCGAGAGGTCGACGCATTCCATTGTCGATGCCTTGAATGGCAATACATGTATGGAGATTCATAATGGATTGTGGAATTGAATGGCCACGCTTAAGGACTCCTATTTGGTGCTGTCGAACATGGAGTCCTTGAGTTTCGTAGTGTGAGATTAATCCTTAGACCTAAGATGTCATTTGGAAAGGGCACTACCCACTCTGCTTTGATATGCACGTGCACTCCAGAAGAGTCATATGGCGTGTATATTGGGTATAGTCTGGTAGTGCAGTGGAACAAATGGCAGTCGAAGAGGAATTCGTCCAAGGTCACGAGTACCCGACTTTTCCTATGCTGTTGCAAGAATCTAAATGATCGTGAAAAGCTTTTGATCAAAGAGATTATTTTCTGAGAGGGATTGGTGATTTCGGATCGGAAGACTGGATCATTAGATGTCACAACATAGTCATAATTTTCAAGGTTATTAGGGTTCGATCGTTGCTATACCCTGGACCATGGATGGGGAATTGATGAAGGATTCCACTCACATGACGATCGTAACTCGGATAGGTTATTTGCTTTTCATCGTTGACATGTAGGTAGTCGTGGCAACGTTGCTAGACATCGAACCATGACCCATAGGTACCTTAGATTAATTTGGTGAAATTAATTCAAGGACTAGTTAATTATTTAGAATAATTAATCTTAGCCTGTGGGGACTTATTGCTAGCTTGACAACGAGCTTGAGGGGTCACACACATAACTTAGTGTAGTACCTATTGGCTATTTAATTCTTTGTGAGTTATGGTGGGGTTAATTAATTGGATTTAATTAATCAAAGGAAAAATGAATTAATTTAACTAGTTAATTAATAGTCCTATAATTTAATATTAAGATATTAAATTGGGAAGGACTAATTAATTGATTAGGAGAAAGAAAATAAAATAATATATATATGTACACATAATTGCACGTGTGGTGTGTACATGTGTGTATGTGGATTTGGTGGAAAGATTTATCTTGCACACCAAGTTTGTAAAATATATATATTAATTAATATTCTACAAATATATTTATTAGGATTATTAATTAGTTAAGGTAACTAATTAATAAGGAAGGATCTTATTAGATATATGTTAGGATATTATTAGATATGATAATATCTAATTAGTTGGAAAGGAGTCCAATTAATTGTGGAGAGAAAATAAAAGAAAAAGGAAAATTGCGCCTTCCCCTAATCTTTAGGGAGAGGAGGCATGTACAACACCTAGGGTTTTAACCCTTGGTGGTCCCTATATATATGTGTATTTTCCCCTCTTTTAAATGATGATCAAGTTTTAAGAATTGAAAAGGAATTTTGAAAAATACATAAGTCTTTTTCTCTTTATTCTCTCCCAATTTTTCATTCACATTATTTCTTCAAACTCATGTGTTGAGTGCGAAGAACACTTCAATAATTTCAAACTCTTTTTCCTAAAGAGCCAACATTCGATATTCTCCTTATTAGCACTGGTGGAGATAATTGAGGGTACAAGCTAGGGTGTGGATACATCTCAGAGGCGCAATGCTTGGGGCACTAGAGCAAACCAATTCGAAGACTGTAGCAGGGAGCAACTTAAAAAGACATTGCTGCTTTAAAGTCTACAAGAGGTGTAAACTTATCTCTAGGATTGTTTTAGAATCCGATGGTACCATGTCGACCTAGCTCTAATTTCAGAGATTTCGCTTTAGTTTTTAAATTATATGTATTCCGCTGCGCTGGTATCCCCGGGGGTTGAACGCGATCCCAACACGGACATCGGGAAAGATGATGATAGAATAAGTCTCTAAGTTCGTGATTCTAAAAAATTTCTAAGTCATTAATGGGTCTGTTAAGATGAGGGATATTAACACAGACCTAAAAGACTTGCTTGTGTATATTATTCTTGAAGAACGTGTCTCATTCCATAGGCATAGATGTATACGAGGGTTCTCATTTGGGATAATGAGTGGACTAAACAACCCCGCCCGGAAATTCCTAAAATGGTTATCCTGATCGAATATGGAATTTTCTATAATCACGTAGGCATAAGAGTAATTCTTATGGACCTGAGGTTCCACTAGTTACTTTGAGCATAGTCGATTATACTTTGACTTATCTCATAATTCCTTCGCAAATCGTCATATGGGATATCTTGGGTATAGTATGATTATGTGTCGAGGTACATGAGAGACCAAGATGGGATCCATCACTGATTTAGTGAATCAGACATTTCCTATGCTTTGCTTATTGAATCGATTCAAGGAATCTTTGGCCAAAGTATGGAAATCCAAAGAGGTGGATTGTTTCCTCATTTGGATTGAAAGAATTGAAGTCATGCAATGAAATAGACATAGTGATTGGGTCATAAGAGTTTCGACTAAGCCATTACTCGAGACACCAATCCGGGAAATTTGATGGAGGGATCTTACTTTTGCGAGGATCGAGGTTATGAAAGGTTAAGTATCTTGATATCGTTTGTGTCTAGGTCTTCGAGGCCCGTTGCTGGACAGTAACCTTGATTTGTTAGTACCAATTATTATGGGTAATAATTCATGGTCGGATTAAATCAAGGTAGATTTAATCTCGTACTTTCTAATAGAAAGGTATGATGACACTTTTGGAAAGTGTACTTACTACTAGAACATAAATGAGCCTAAGGGGTCACACACTTACTCTTGAGGTCCCCGCTTATAAGATATGATTAATCAACTTTGGAAGTTGAGGTGAAATTAGGAAAGTTTAGGACTTACCTAAAAAGGAATATTAATTAATTGGTGGAAGATCAATTAGTTAGACTATTTAATTAATCAAGTAAGATTAATCAATTAATGGACCAAGTAGAATACAAGGGTTTTATTTTAATTAGTAGAACAAGTCAAAAATTAAATAAAATTAAAGAAATAATTGGGTAATAATAATTAAGGTTGGACCTTAATTATTATGGAATATTTAATTAAACGGTTGGAATATTTTAAATAAGGAGCAAAAAATGAAATCAAGTTGGATAAAATTTTTGGACTCCAAGTGTGAGAGGGGGCGTGTGGTGGACGGATTTTAGGGAGGAGATTTAATTCCTCTCCAAGTCTTGATCAAGTTGGAATCAAGGAAATATTTAGGAGAGAGAAAAGGAATAAGTTAGCTTGGAAGCCAAGTTCCTTATTTTTAGGAAACTCCTTAATAGAGTTTGCTTAGGATTAGTTGAAAGTCAAGTCTTAGAGATTTGATTTCATCTTGACTTCCAAGTAAACTAAACTTAGGAGTCTCTCTATAAATATGTGTGTTAAGAAAAACACACACACTAATTCTAACCTAGAATTTTCATCCACCACCACAAGAAAAAGAGAGAAAATTTCATCTTCTAATTTTCTCAAGAAAAGTCGCCCGTCATCCAAATTTCTTGAAAAGGTTTTGCTCATGTGTTGAGATTAACCTTTCACCAAATATTCCTACCTTCATATGTAAGCTTAGATTAGATCTAAAATAAATATATAGGCTAGCACCAAATATATATTTATTGGGAACTATACGGAGGTGTGGTATCTTAGAGGCGAGACGATTGGACTTGAAGATTTAAGGAACAAAATGGAGCTCGAAAATTGAAGAAGGAGGCCGACGGTTTTCTTCAAGGTTTCGAGTCAATAGATTATTTTTTGGGTTGATAAGATCAAAAACTTGTACAAGGGAAATAGCGGGAAAGGTATTTTGCGTAGTTAGTTTTTCTCGTTTTTATTAGCTATATTAAACTGGCCAATGTAATCATGTTTCGGGTAGTTGTAAATTTTTAAAGTCCGCTGTGCTAACCTACACCGGGTATAACCTAACCCAACACTTATGTCATGGACACATCAGCGGGACTGATGAGTTTGAACTTGACTCGCATTGGTAGCGTCACATGGGTTTCACTTTATGACAGTCAATGACATAACTGATTAGTTGTGATAGGTACCTGAGGGATCACATCGAAGATGCAACTGTGACGTCAAGTTTGTTATTAGAGTATTAGGCCCAATTCATCCATTGATGGGATCAACGTCGAAGTGCAACTGTGATGGATAAGTGGTAATCTTGATTGTTCACCAAGAGGGGATTTTTTCTTTCATAAGTGAATGAGTAAGTGTCATATGCTGTCATGAATAAATGAAATCAAAATTTTTGGCCAAAGCATTAAGCTACTCGTGTTAGACACAATTGGTAGCTCAACCATCTCATCTTATTGTGACACGTGCATATGGTCAAGTCCTGTGAGTTTGAAGTAACCATGACTCTCACTTGACTTGGATACTAGAATTAAGGTTTATACTCATACGGTGTTCACAACTGAAAAGATTTTGGAATGAACCACTTATTCGATCTTGTTTGGGTTTCTATGTGTGCCATGTGACTGGCTAAGTGGTACTCACATCCTTTGTTTTCCTCCCATTACCAAATAAGACGAACCTAACGAGTCGCGCTTAAAGGTTTTGAAACAATTTTTTTTAAGGGAATTATTTGGGAGACAATTGTAGTGTAATTACTCATTGGATGAGATAATTAAATAAATAAAGTAGATTAATTATTAATTAATTTCTTGGAAAAATAATTAATAGATTAATTAATCTAACCATATAATTGATTAATTAATTAATTAATTTATTGAATTAATAAATATTTAATTAGACACAAAGCCAAAATGAGTCAATGTTGGGTGTCCAAGTGGACGCCTATGTGTGCCGAGTTGGGCATCTCATAGGACGCCCAACATGCGCTTGTGTCGCTTGGTCATCAAGTTTTGTGATATATAAGGATATCTCATGTGACTTTTTGACCTAAGACTTTTAGTATACATTGTGAGCCTCCAAAGCAAGAGATCAAAAAGTCCCCCCCTCTCTTTTTGTCCTAGCCGTCGACCATAGAGGGAATAAGGATGGGTTTTTCTACTGCAATTCTAGCGTGGTGATTTAGAGACAGTGGATATTTGGATGTTCTTATCAGAAATCAAAGAAAGAAGTCAAAGAACTTCGGGGTTTGTAGAAATATCGAATTCACGAAAAGGTATGCTTTTAATTTCGAGGTTTGAATATGCGTTCAGATATGACATAGTTGGGTTATGTTTTCCGCTGTGTATTTATCTAGAACCCCCACAAAAGTGAAATTCTCATTGCGACGTAACACATTTCAGGGCATGTCGCCGGGGGTTGAAAATCTAGGGGTGGCTTCCACGGGCTCAAGAGGTAGCTCCAATGCGCGTAGCACTTTGTGCTAGAACCTCAAGAGGTGTCTCCCACAACGTGTAGTACTTTGACCCGTGTAGCACTTAGCTCCCATGATTCCAGTTGGCGAACATCTCTGATATCATTGTTCATGCCCCAGGCCCTCGAGCCTTTGACACGATGCGTGCCTCTGCACCCACTGAGCGCAACCTAGAGTTGGACATCTAAACCACGGCCCAAAATGAATATCCATTGTTATAATTGAAATCTTAGGCAACTACTTATCAACGAATTCCATTTTCATCCTTTATCACATGTGGGACAACCTGTAGGCGGTGGGAATCACAAGATGGATTGGAATCTCACCATGTTTCTTGTGAGGTAAGATTGGAGTGATGATTGAGATATCACCTTTACTAAGAAATTAACTTAATTTGATAGGAATGAAATGAGGTGGTTCACTGGACTGACGTACATAGGGGTGGTGACACATGTGATTCTTAGCAAGTGTACTAGGTTGTGCAATGTAATAAGGTCGACAATGAGCCCGGGTGTGTATCGTCTCCACAGGGACAATTGAATGTGATGCTCGTAATTGCTCTGTTACCCAACTCTAAGCTAAATCAAAATATAAGATGAGAGATGTTTGAACTATGAAAATAAACTAAGGATAACTATATGAAAAACAAGGTAATATATCAAATGGAAAGAGATGATTGAGCTATGATCCTACTATGTTCTATCTTATGTTCATAAAGGATTCTTAGAACACTCTTGTTATGGCGAAACACCCTAATGTATTCATTACTCAATCTCTTGAAATAACAATCCTATACTAGTTAACAACTTCATTAGAAGCCATTAGATGTAGCTTTTACCTCTTTAAGACCTTTCCAAACTGAATGTGCATAGCTCTTAACCCCCATGAATGGAAGTTTCTTACCAAGAAAGTAACCCACGTCCGTGTGCTCCCATCTTTTCCTTCCCTCTTGCGCAACTTTCCATGATGGACGAACAAAGACATTGCCAATGATAATTTCGAGCTGAATATACTTGAGTGAAATTCAACTAGACTTTGAATATGAATTATTAAATCCATCTTCACCATTTTTGTTCACCTCAATATTGCCAAAGTAAATGTGATCCGAATCTGGACTAAGAGTAGGGGAAAATTCAGTTTCCAAATCTGCCAAGATTTCTTCCTTTTGTGTGAGATTTGATGTCTCCTCAATCAAAAGAGTCTTCTTCTTGTCATGTGTGGACGAAAATAATGTGTTATTTTCGTCCACCACCACCATTGATGAAGAATCACCAGCCATATCACCATATTTACGCACTCCATTCAGTTTTTCACGAATTAAAATGGGTGATGGAGTTATATCTGCAAATTTTGAATTGTTTTGTAGATCCGATAATCAAGATTGATTTGTAATCGTTGCAAGAGCCGATCTTGATACATCCGGATATGGAGTTCACGAAATTCTTCCTCTTTACCATCATAACCATCAACCCTTTTAACCAAATTTAAGAAATCAGGAATCTTAAAACTTTGATCAAAAGACGGAACACGTCGAGTAATAGTTTCAAAATCAGGCGAGAATCGTTGTAATGAGGGAGAGTTTGCATGAATTGATGAAGAAGATGAAAACAAACCACATGTAGAAGATGAATTCGCCATGAACTCACTAGAAAATTCAAAAAAGTTTAGAGAGAGGAGAGAGCATTTTTTCTAGAGAGAGAAAATCATTGTTGTATTTTGCATTAGTATAATTTGACCTTCCCAACCATTTCTTGGCACCAACTGTTACCAGCGTGAATGTTTTCAAGGACATATCCTACGAGAATAATTTTCCAGGCGTGTTTTGTGAAAATGATTCCAAGGAAAACATTCTTTTAAAGAAATTCTGAAAAACTATTTGCTCGATTCAATATTCTATCGTGAGCTAAAACGCTCATTGTATCGTTCCTGATATATGTGATTGCATACTTGTTCCAAATGCATAATTTTTACAAGAATGATTTCAAAATAAACATCAGTTTTATGGATTTCATGAAACTACTCCATCATTTGGTTCTTGTATCGTGACTACATTCAAGTGATACGCGTTGCATGTTACATGGTTAAGTGTCGGGCCCAAGTGTCTGGCGTAGATAGGGCAGGGTTCGGCCGGTCAAGCATGGCCTTGCGATCTTAAACGGTTCCCACTTTCCACGGCCAAATCCCAACACCTAAAGACGGAGTGTTCTGAGTAGGCCAGTCAATCAAGCCGAGCGAGCCAAGCCTGGTCATGCTCACACTCGACTTGATATTATGTGAGCTTTTGTCATTAAGGCTTGAATTTGTATGAGCCTTTTTTTTTCAAAGCTCGGGCTCGGCTTGAAAATTTATACGAGCTTCGACCCAAGCCCAAGACAGCCCTGCACAAATATATATTTATTTTTTAAAACTACAAGAAATAAAAAAAAAATATATATATAAATTAACAAAAAAATAACAGTGCACAACATTAAAAGAATTGACATCATATATCCTCTAATGACAAATCATAAAATTTAAATTCGCAAAGTCAAAACATCTATAATAAATAAAGTAAATTGTATTGCCTCTTGTTAGCTTTCCAATCCATTTCTCTTGCATCAAGACACAAATAAGAATTTATACATTAAAAAGCCATCATCACTTGAAAAAAAGATTTCCTTAAAAACATATTATTAATGAATTAACTGTAGAGAAAAATAATCAAAGAATTATTCATACATAAAAAAAGCCATCAACATTTGGAAAAAAAGTTCGCTTTAAAAAATTATGAATAATTAATTAACTATAAAAAAATAATCAAAGAATTATCTTACAAATTGTAAGACTTATCTTACAGGAAAAAGAATCTCATTCAATTTTCTACTCGTCACAACAATAAGTTGAAATATCTCTCAAGATACATGTTCTTTATAATATTTAAGATTGAAAAATATTATAGATAAATATATTTTTGGTTTACTTACAAGAAAATTGCTTGTGATATCAGAACTATGATGAACAACAGCCTTTTACAGATGAAACTTAGTAGGAGTAGCCCACGACTTTCAATCTCAGTTTATGTACGTGATTCATTGATTTGTGTTAGAAAAGACATAGAACTCTTAGAGTTAGATATGGAGTTTTGTACTTGTTTCAATTATTTATAGACTAATGTGTTGTATAAGGAAAATTTTGGAATTACATAGTGATTGAGTATTTTAAGGATTGTTTTCCCTAATTTAAAATAATGAAATTCTCCATCCAATTTGGAATAATTGACATATTATTAAATATTATAATTAATGTGTGTGTGTGTATATAAATTTACGAGCCTGATCCTAATTCAAGCTGAGCGTACCTTTGCTCACGCTCAGCTTGAATTTGATTTCAAGCCTTAACTTTTGGCTCGGGCCCGGCTTGGGATCTGCTTGCATAAAGCTCAGTTTGAAAATTACAAAGCCGAGCTTACAAGTTTCAAGCCGGCTTGGGCTCATTGATAGTCCTAGTTCTGAGGATGAGTGGTTGGGTACTAGATCGAGTGGCATACCCGGGATAAGACCAAACAGTCAACGAGTATAAGCTCCGGGATAAGAACAAACACAAATTAGCAAGAATTTATAATTCTTAGCTTCGTCTCTATAAAATCAGGAGCCAAAAATATAGGATGTCACAATCCCTCCTTCTTAGAAGAATTTGGTTCCCAAATTCAAAGCACAAACTAAGTTGCGACAAATTTGTTCTCATAATATTCTCTTCCTGTTCCCGCTTAGTATCTCCAAGTTGTGGTTCTTCCAGGAGCTGTGACTAGTAATTCTTAATTGATTGAACTTGTTGTACCTAAAATTCGTTCTAGGAATGGATTTTTTATTGGAATGACATGTTTCATCTCAAATATAGCTCATGTCGGTACATTATGTGCTTTGAGTCCAAGTGATATTTCTATAGTCGGGACTTACGAGAGACATGATAAGCGGTACAAAAAGTCGGTGAAACATATGCACTTCTAAAACACTTGTATGATAAGTTTCGAGCGTTGAAATGGTTCTTCGATGATGTGAGTAAACCTTCCTGGTTTCAATCCTCATGACTAGTCTTCTAGATAAGGTGTTGACTAAGGCTTGAATTCTTGTTCACTTCATACTTGTTTGCGTAGAACTTCTAACTTCCCTCCGTTTTCAGATTTTATGATTGACGATCCTGCTCTTCGCTAGTGTCACTATTCACCAATGCTTGTAAGGTTCTATGAAGATGCTTGTACGATGATCCTTTACATGCGTTAGAATCTGAATAGAACAATGATCGGTATTTCCATCAATATGGTGAGCAGCTGTGTGAATATTGGATCGTGAATGTCATTATAGGTCGCTATATCATGCTTCTGCTGCGCCACTCTGTATTCTTGGCATTATTTGTTGGTAAAATATTTTGGACATAATGACTTTTATAAATGGGCCCAAACTCTCGAGTATGACGCTTTGCTCAAAGTTTGAAGTTACAAGATATAAATGGGTTTATGAAAAAAATATGGTTAAGAATCACTATTGACAGTGAGAGATACACAAAAGGTATAGTCGGCTCATGAACAAGGGTGACGATATAAATGAACAATCTAAACAATAGTGTTCAATTGAGTGGTTAGAATATATGTGCCTCGAGCCAAAAATGTATTATGTTTAAGGATTTCAAGATATGAACGAGATGATAAAGTGGTTCATAAAAAGAGATGACCGAGGAACAAGTATAAGGAGTTCAAAGAGATCAAATATTAAATAAAATTTTCTTATCCAAGTGAAAGTGACTTGGGATACAAAGAAGTTTCACAACAATCAAATCAAGTTTTTAAAGGTTTCATGAATATAGGTCGGTGACAACGAGGGGTTCATCAATAAGAATCCTTTGAAACAATGTATAGTTTGTAAGGAAAATGAAAGAAGAATCTCATTTGATAATAGAAAACAAACTTTAAATAGTCAAAAACCAAATTCCAAGACTAAAGCCATCGGATTTTCGGAATATGGATAAAAATATATTACAACAGGCATGGACTACTAAAAGGAGTGATATAAAATGATTTCTAGTTTAGGAATGCACATTAGAACTCAATGATTTTTGTAACCTTCGTCAATAGTAGTGGGATGCGATATGGTATAATATAAGAGGACACAATAGACATTCTTACCTTGATCACTAGAAGATGGCGAGTGAAATTACAGGTCACGGGATAATTTGGAATGTTAGAATGAGATCGAAGATATGGAGATTTAGCTAGAGAGACAGAGTTTAAATTGTACAAATTGAGTTTTAAATTAACAACTATGATCTTTGACTACTGAAGAACTGGGATAGCAATATTAGGATAAAAGAGACTAGCAGTAGGTACCAGGAAGAGTTGAGGACGTAGTGATGCAATTACCATGGTATACATCAACAATTGGAATATGTATCAAAGAAAGGAGGTCTAAGCAGAGTTCACTCTACAAGAGTTGTAGATAGAAGCTAAATCTTTCTCAGAAAAACAAATAGAAAGATTGAATTTCACAATAAAATGATTTGGTCAAAAGTTAAGATTGGTAATCAATAGGCATTGCAAACTGGCCAGGAAAAAATTACAGAATTAAAACAATTGGAAAAAAAAATTCTCAACTTAGGATCAGCGATCCTTAGACACCCAAGGGAAGCACTGCACCATAGAGTTTTGGAGAAAGTTCAAACTCGGTCCTCAAATGTTTGCAATGGCATTTCGTATCCAAGAATAGAGATTATAATCAAGTTTACATCTTGAGGGTTGACCAAGAGGCAAAAGAAAATATTCAACGATTGGGAGTTTCAGAGCTAAAGCTAATACAAAAGTGAGAATAGGATCATCAAGTATAAATATATAAATAGAAGGTCTTGCCATAAAATTAGATAAACAGAATTCAAAGATTAAGCACGACAGGGTTTTCATATAAATGATGATTACTCTAGAAACAACAAAATGCTTCAAATGTTGATAGTAACAAGATGCAACGAAAATACAGCTTAGAACGTTGTTAAGGTAATTTAAATGAGTAAAAGTCTCAAGACTGACAAGAATTGATAATAGAGAACTTAAATTGGTTCGAGGGATATGAGCTTACTCGCTTCAACTAGCAATTATTACTAACCTAATCAACCCTTATAGAAAATCCAACACTTCAGATCAAGAAAAAAGCATTACCCTTGTTTCATCCTTCTATTTATACTTCTAGTCTTGTCTCCCACCTAATACATCTTCAAAACTCATATCCTAAGCTCAACAAATCACAACTCCATGCCAAAGTCCACAGATCTTATCCTAGTATAGCTCAGGTACTAACCCTCTAGCTCTGATACCACCAACTATAGCGCCCAAGGATCACCTGTTGGCCCACTACACCGCGATGCTAGCTCGATCCAAAAGACCATCCTTTCTCAAGCCAGCGCTAAGAGTCAGAACTATACCAACCCTTCGTCTGCTGAAACTAAAAAATTTCATTCCAATTAAACCAACAATACATTCTTCATCAGTCTTGCACAATTCAACAATAACCCTATCAATTACAGATCTCCAAGTCAAAACATATACATACCCAACGTACATCCCAAAACATCACTCCCTCTAATAGCAACAAACCAATGCTTCCTTTACTCCTCATTTCTCCCTTCGTATCCGACATACTAAGCTTATTTGAAAAGGAAGAAAGAAGAAGGGGTGAGTCTGAATGACTCAGTGAGGTAGGTTAACGGGTTGCTTTACCTTTATCATTGAAACGGAATCTGCAGCGGAAAATTACAAGAGAAGCAAGATTACACTTATCGAGTAAATCATTGGAGAAAACAAACTATCAAAACGATGAATATCAATCACGATACATATAACAAAACCAAAATGAATAATAACTTTAGATTCATGTTATATGATTGTGTTCTGTCTCCCCACTGTCCCATACAAACGGGAGATATCACACCTTTTGAGATTTGCGGGTGTCGGGATTCTAATTGTGGCTCCTACGGGTTCAAGAGGTGGCCCCCGCCTTCGCGTGGCACTTTGTCCCGCATAGCACTTAGCTCCTTTAGCCGACAGAGTAGAACCAAGGAATACAATGGTCTCAATGTGATAAGAAAGATATTGACTCGATATTTGTATGATAAGACTTACAGGAATTGACAACAATTAGACCGAAGACCATTTCGAGGCAAAATATGTACCATAGACATGAAAAGGATACGTCGAGAATCACGAGATATTGATCAGAGCGGGACACTTAAGAACTTACATTCATCAATAAGCAATCATCAAGATATCAATAAGATAGTTGCAAAACGAAACAAGGGAATAACAATTAGGTAAAGCAATTAAATAGTTTCAAGGAAAAGAGAAACCCTCACTGTTACAACTCGGCGTCCTCGCCTCGTGTCATGTTGGAATCATGAATATATCCTGAGGTCCAAATATATTATCATAATCTCAAACTATAACACTTTATAACCCAACCAAATAAAGCAAGATACACATTTTGACTACAGAAATTATTATAAATTCTCATATTAAGATTTTACTCTGAAACTTTTCCATAAAGCATGAATCATATTGAATGATATGCCATAAAATTTCCAGATTCAATTGACATCTCTAATGTCGTCATTCAATCACCAAAATATGGGTGTCGTCAACAAAATTTTTCAGAATAGGCAGTATACTTACAAAGATTTTTAAAACATCACCTGTTGCTCCAAAAATTCCTAAATTTTTTGTACATGCTCCTATTATACGTATATCAGTACAGTAAAATTTTCATAGTAAACTAAAATCTCCAGGTATGTAAAATAATCTTCAAAACAGTGTCCTTTTGAAATCCCGCAGAGCAATCTGGCAGTATTATTCAGAGATTTGTAGAAAAATCCACAAAGCTCCAATTGTTTCAAAACTTTACAAAGAGGCTCAAAACACATTTATGTGTATACAGAAAATTTAACAAGATGAATTTCATAAGTGTGGTCACTTAAATACAGCCTTGAACATCTAAAGCAAAAGTTGAAATTCAGGAAAACTGGTTCTCATGCAAATCATGTGAACTGAAATACATATATGTCAGAATACTTTCAATTTCCAGGCCTTTAAGGTGATCTTCATCTAAAATATAAGCAAATACACACCTTCAATTATATACATATAATATATAAGTTAGCAATTGTATACCTTAAAAGAGAATGAAGAAAAGATGAAGCTCCTAATCTTTGTGTCTCTTCCTTTCCTATGGAATTCTCCGTATTTACTTTCTTGTGTTTGAGAGGAACTATAGATACTGAGTTCTTGAGGAAGACCAAGAGGTGGTTAGAGCTTAAGGATGAAGAAAATGTTTTTGGCAAAACAAAATTCAAGATATATAAAAAGGGTGAAGGTTGTCCTCCTCGTTGACACGTTAGAATAGAAGTACGAGGTGATATGTCTCAACTTGACACATGATCTCCTATCTTCTTTCATTTATGTAATCTACATATATATATTTGTATATTCATGTATAAAGGCATTTACACTCATATCATATGTGTCTTAAATTATCCCACACAACCTAGTCAACAAAGATTTATAATTAATAATAGCTTATTTGACATAGTGTATAATTTTAGCTATGTAAATGAATAATAAAACATATAGAGCTATGTAAAAATTATTAAAATGGAATAAGTTACAAAAATCAAATAATCACCAAACACAAATTAGCAAGAATTTATAATTCTTAGCTTAATCTCTATAAAATCAGGAGCCGGAAATATAGGATGTTACAATCCCTCCTCCTTAGAAGAATTTGGTCCCCAAATTCAAAGAATGGACTAAGTTGCGACGATTTGTTCTCATAATATACTCTTCTCGTTCCTGCATAGTATCTGCAAGTTGTGGTACTTCCAGGAGCTGTGACTAGTCATTCTTAATTGATTGAACTTGTTGTACCTAAAATTCCTTCTAGGAATGGGTTTTTATTGGAATGACATGTTTCATCTCAAATATAGCTCATGTCGGTACTACATTATGTGCGTTGAGTGCAAGTGATATTTCTATAGTCGGGACTTACGAGAGACATGATAAGCGGGAAAGGAATTCGGTGAAACACTTGCACTTCTGAAACACTCGTATGATACATTTCGAGCGTTGAAATGGTTCTTCGACGATGTGATTAAACCTTCTTGGTTTCAATCCTCATGACTAGTCTTCTAGATAAGGTGTTGACCAAGGCTTGAATTCTTGTTCACTTCATACTTGTTTGCGTAGAACTTCTAACTTCCCTCCGTTTTCAAATTTTATGATTGACGATCCTACTCTTCGCTAGTGTCACTATTCACCTATGCTTGTAGGGTTCTATGAAGATCCTTGTACGATGATCCTTTACATGCGTTAGAATCTGAATAGAACAATGATCGGTATTTCCGTCAATATGATGAGCAACTGTGTGAATATTGGTTCGTGAATGTCATTATAGGTCGCTATATCATGCTTCTGCTGCGCCACTCTGTAGTCTTGGCATCATTTGTTGATAAAATATTTTGGACATAATGACTTTATAAACGGGCCCAAGCTCTCGAGTATGACGCTTTGCTCAAAGTTTGAAGTTGCAAGATATAAGTGGTTCTATGAAAAAAATATGCTTAAGAATCACTATCAACAATGAGAGATACACAAAAGGTATAGTCGGCTCATGAACATGGGTGATGATATAAATGAACAATCTAAACAATAGTGTTCAATTGAGTGGTTAGAATATATGTGCCTCAAGCCAAAATGTATTATGTTCAAGAATTTCAAGATATGAACGAGATGATAAAGTGGTTCATAAAAAGAGATGACCGAGGAACAAGTATAAGGAGTTCAAAGAGGTCAAATATTATATAAAATTTTCTTGTCCAAGCGAAAGTGACTTGGGATACAAAGAAGTTTCACAACAATCAAGTCAAGTTTCAAAGGTTTCGTGAATATAAGTCGGTGACAACGAGGGTTTCATCAATAAGAATCATCTAAAACAATGTATAATTTGTAATGAAAATGAAAGAAGAATCTCATTTGATAATGGAATACAAACTTTAAATAGTCAAAAGCCAAATTCTAGGACTAAAGCCATCGGATTTTCGGAATATGAATAAAAATATATTACAACAGGCATGGACTACTAAAAGGAGCGATATACAATGATTTCTGGTTTAGGAATATACATTGGAACTCAATGATTGTGTAACCTTGGTCGATAGTAGTGGGATGCAATATGGTATAATATAAGAGGACGCAATAGACATTGCCAACGGGCAGAGTGTCGCAGCTTCTCACATTGGATCAACTTCTTTATGTTTATCTGGACATGTTTTAAATTTAGAGGATGTTTTGGTTTTGCCCAACGGGCTTAAGAACATTATTTCAATTCCTATGTTGGTTAGGAACAATTATGTTTTTAATTTCATTGACAGTACTTGCAGCATTTTATTTCATGATAATATTGTTGGCACTGCTACTTTAGTCAATGGCCTCTATTATTTAAACATGCAAAATGAATGTGCTGTAAACGTTATCTCAAAGAAGTGTAATAGGCATAGTACTAACCTAAGCTTAAAGTGGAATCTAAGACTAGGTCATGTTAGCGAGGGAAAGATACACAAGATGGAGAAAGATGGGTTAATTGACCCATTAGGATCGGATCCCTATCCAACTTGTGAATCTTGCCTCAAAGGCACAATGGCTAGATCTCCCTTCACCGGGACTTTTTAAAGAGCCACTGAAGTATTAGGACTTGTGCACACCGACGTTTGCGGACTATTTGGAGAAATGGCCATTCAAGGTCTTTCACTATTTCATTACTTTCATTGATGACCATTCAAGGTATGGTCTTGTGTATCTAATGAAATATAAGTCCGAATCATTTGATAAGTTCAAAGAATTTAAGGCTTTGATGGAAAAACAAACTGATCATCATATAAAGACACTAATCGGATCGTGGTGGTGAATATATGAGTGACGAGTTTGATCAGTTCCTAAAGGAACATGGGATAATATTGCAACTCACACCACCAGGAACTCCACAACTGAATGGGGTAGCAGAGCGTAGGAATCGAACGCTTTTGGATATGGTTCGAATATGCTCAGCTACACTGATTTACTCATTTTCTTGTGGGGACATGCACTCCTTACGACTGTTCATATCTTGAATAAATGTCCTTCCAAATCGGTTCCTAAGACTCCATATGAGATGTGGAGAAATAGGAAACCAAACCTTAAATACATTAGGGTTTGGGAATGCCCTGCCTACATCAAAAAGACAAAGGCAGAGAAATTAGAAGCGAGGTCCTTAAAGGACGTTTCGTCAATTTTTTCAGAGGATTCTATGTCATAACCCAAAACTCCACTTTTCATTAAATCATACATTAGCATAAATACATGCATTTTGATAGTTTATACTTGATAAGTCCATATTTTACAGTATTTTATGCCCTATTGTAATATGATTTGATCGTTACTTTGATCATTTTTTATCCCTCATAATGCTTTGATTGGTATAGATTTTGTTTTGTAGGATACAAGTTGATTTACACATTAAATACGAGAAAGGAGATCCAAATTGAGCTCGAAAATGAAGAAAGAAACAAAAGAAGATAGTTGATGAAAGATTTACACAATGCTCATATAGACACGAGATTTTCGTCAACTTACAGGCCGAATCAGATTAAGGTTTCTTATCCAATATTGTAGAGATTTGTCTTAGCTTCGCGTAGCAACTTGAATTACTCCAATCAGACATTTGTAGAGATAGTTATGATCAAAGTACTAAAGCTGCAAATATGGCATCAGAGGACCGCGGTCCAAAAATCCAGTGCCAAATTGGACCGCGGTGGTAGACCGCGGTCCGTTTTCCCGTGCCCTAACTTTTATATCCGCCGTTTTTGGACTTTTACAAACATTCTTCACTTACCTAAAGGCTGAAAATGCTCTAAAACACCAAGGGGAAGCCATGGGAAGTCCTAAGGAAGTTTGAAGAGTCATCATCATTCTCATCATCATCATTTTCATCATCAAAGCTTGGATTCACACTTTGTAATAGGGAGTAATTCAACTCTTTCTCTTGATTAGTATGTCAACTATGTCTTGTAGAGTTATTGAGTCACTTGTTATTGTAAGTATGAGCTAAGTACTTATTTGATTGGGTTATGTGAATACTTTGTGATGTTTTGTGTTTAATGAATCATTAATTTCCGGATTTATTACATTCTTGTTACATGTTTGATTTTATGCTTAATGCTTGCATATGCTTGATCACCATTTGTTTGATAAAATGCTTTGTCTTGAGACCGAGAGGAGATAGATAAAGGGAGATCGAAAAATCAAACATCATAACGTAACAATTGACTAGAGATAGAATCGATTGCGTTGTGTGGCTTTTTGTGATAAGATGACCCGATTTGAATGTAGGATCTTCGTAAGCAAGGAATTCCTTTGAACCTAAATGCATGTTAGTTAATTCAATATTCACTATAGAGATATAGGAAGTTATTAACTAGTATACGCTTGTTATTTCAAGAGATTGAGTAATAAATACATTAGGGGGTTTCGCCATAACAAGAACGTTCTAAGAATCCGGATAATTGAGAAGTTCATTAGCATAGGATAGAACATAGCAGGATCATAACCCAATCATCTCTTTCCATTTGATATATTATCTTGTTTTTCATATAGTTATCCTTAGTTTATTTTCATAGTTCAAACATCTCTCATCTTATATTTTGATTTAGCTTAGAGTTAGGTAATATAGCAATTACGAGCATTGAATCCAATTGTCCCTGTGGAGATGATACACCCCGGGCTAAATAGTCCACTTTATTACTTTGCACGACCTAGTATACTTGCTAGGATTTCACGTGTCAATACTCAATTATAATAGTTTTGCTATTTGCCACCTCGTGCTTGCCACCTCATGGTTAGAATTTTAAGCAAGCTCCTCGTCACAACCGTTAAGCCACCAAATGTTTTTCTTAGCCCAAAGAAAGTGGCAACACCAATTATCACAATTCTTAGGGACCAAAGTGGCAACACCAATTGTCACAGGTTTGCTCTGTTGGGTGACCGGTGGAGATTTACCCTGGGATTTAAAAAAAAAGTGCAAAATAACATTTCTTTTATGTCTTAAGTCGGCCAAGGAAACTTCTAGAGGCTTAGGGAACGAAATTAGAGAAGAAAAATAGGCAAAATCACTTCAAGGTTCTTTCATCTTCTTCAAATAAAGAACCTGTCTGGTAGTTTCTGTACATCCAATCTTTTGGCTACCAAACCAGGTCCAAATTGGGATCTCCTTAGTTTAAAAACTCTTCCTAAGACATCAAAGAACAATCCTATGGAGACTAAACTTCCTTGATATTATACAAATTTTTAGAATTGCCCAAAGTGAGCTTCGATCCTAGAACCTCAATTCTACCAGCTGTTTTGGAATTATGTCTTTTTTAGTGTTCCTCTTAGACATACACTAAGGTAAAGTACCCTAAACTTTTTTTAGTATAGATATTTTCATGTTATAAACTGTGTCTCCAAATTTGGAACTTTTTGTAGCTTCGTGGAATTTCTTAAAATTCTTTGTTATAATCTGCCAGTTGGTGTTGCGAGATTGAAGAACTCGTTGTTTTAAGCTTAATTATCATACTTAGAATTTTTTTTTTGCTTCTGAATTTTAACGGTGTAATTATAGATGTGTTAGGAGCATTTCTACCAAATTTGGGGAATATTGAAATTTTATTCGCTTTTATAAAATTCATTCAAGAAAACTGCCAGTTTGTTTTCAGATTTCACAGTGTTCTGTTTTGAGCTTATTTAGTATTTTCAAAGACTTTACCTCATATTGAAACTTTTACTGTAATATGTACATGTATTAGGAGAGGTTTTAACCAAAATTTGGAATTTTCTAAGTATCAAGGGAATTTATAAAAAAACAATTGTTGGAACTGCACTGTCTATCCCATAAAGGTTCCTGGTACAGATGTTTTGGTGACTAAATCGCCAACCTAGTAAATCTGGAAATATTATGTCATATTATTCAATGTGTTCTATCAAAGGTAGTTATGCATTTGGATGTGTTTAATAGGTCGAGATTCCAATAGAGGAGCAGAAAACGCCAGCTAGACGAAGACATCTCGATGAGCCATTTTTGTGAGTATAATTTGGTGGCTTGATAATTGACCCATCCATTACTCTGATTGATATTTCTAAATGAATCCTTTATTTGTCTACTTGTGTTGATTGGGAAGATTATGGTGTTGGGAACGTGGGTATGTGATGATTGGGTGATGAAAACGAATATTGTGAATATAGGTCATTGTGTAATATATGTGAACTACATGAACTTTAACAAGGGGGAAATGTTGTTGAGACTTGATGATGAAAATGAGATATATGATACGAAAATGCATTCATCCGAGATAAAAGGTTCTGTTATGGCTGCTAATAATCCTAAGCCATGTGTTAAAGAATTTCCAATATAACTGGACCACAGAGTACCGTACGGCCACCCGAGTTCACTGAACTCCCATGTGTTATATGAATTACAGAGTGCTATGGCCATTTTCATGATCACGACCTACTCTTGGTTATGCAAGCCACTAACAGTAAAAAAAAAGACTAAGCGCGTGCATCATGTGTTTCTGAATGATATGAATTGAATGTGAAATGATTATGGATGATGTTCTTATGTGACTTCAAATGATTGATTGGTTACTGATTTTTGTGTGCTTATAGGATGTTAAATATCTCGTACTTGATTATACTTGCTGAGTTTGCGACTCACCAAACACAATGTTTTCTTTTGTTGCCGTAGATAGAGTCGACCCGTGAAGTTGTATGCATAAGGCTGAAGTATGGATCAAAGGTCGGCTAGCTGGTTTTCAAGTCCTTTTCCCTCAGCTCATCATTTGCACATCATATAGGGCTTCTTTTTGGTCTCTTGTAAAGGATAATTCCTAGATGTGTGTATTTTTTTCCTATGTCCATGTGTGAGGGTTATGCAACTAGTGAAGTGGATGCTTCCGCTTGTATATGATGGTCGAATGGGTAACATATAAATGTGTGCTATTATTATCTATGTGGTTCGTGTAAGGGTGTTGCATTTTAGTGGCATCAGAGTCCAGGTTGGGGTTCTGTAGATAGCAACATGACATGTGCATCATCATTTTATGTTATATGTTGGCATAAGTAACCATCTATGTAACATCTTAGGCAAAGCATTGCGAGTCAACAAGCACGTGTAGTAAATGATGAGCATAGTGTTCATGGAGGGGAAGGATCAGCTGACCTAGAGTCTCATTCATCTCATCCGCCTCTACCCCCTGGGCATAGAGCTGCTAATTTTGTGTATCCACAACACTTACCAGTACACGGCCCTGAAACACGTGAGCTGAGGTATGATAAATTAAGAAAAATGGGAACCGTTGATTTTGTGGGTTACTACTAGTCCAGCAAAGGCAAAAACGTGGTTAAAATAAACTGAGGGGGTTTTCAGTTTGATGTAATGTACTCCAGAAGAAAAATTCGACTACGTAGTATCACTTCTTCAGGGGGATGCATATGCTTGGTGGGAGACTATACCTGATAGCACTGCTCAGCCACATGTATTGACATGGAATAACTTCCTTAGGGAATTTCATGACGCTTACGTGCCAGAAGTATACAAGGATCAGAAAGAAAAAGAATTTCTTGAACTTCAGCAGGGGAATAGATTAGTTGCTGAGTATGAAGTGCAATTTAATCAACTTTCTCATTATGCCTCACATATGATAGCTACAGAAAAGAAGAAGTGCACCATATTTGAATCTGGACTTCAATTCACTATCTAAAACCGGATCACACAAACCGATTTGGAGTCTTATAGCAAGTTAAAAGCTGTTGCGATTCGTTTGAGAAATTAAATTCAAAATCAAGAAACTTTCAACTCAATAAGAAGAGGCACAATGAGGAAGCGGGTGGATTCAGGGATAAAAAAGAATTTACTTCGCCTTCACAAAGAGGCTTCCCAAGCAGCTCTCAAGGTAACAATTTTAGGAGCATAACATCAAATACTATGAGTGTTGGTTCCGCATCATCCGCTGCCGCATGTGCACATTGTGGGAGGAATCATCGTGGAGAATGTAGGCTACTTACAGGAAAGTGATTCAGATGTGGGGAGCTTGGTCATAGAGCAAGGAATTGCTCAATGCCACATGAGGAAACCACCATTGAGCAGAGCAGATTTAGTGGGTTCAATCCTAGTAAAGGTAGGGGTCGAGGAAGATTTGGTGCAGGCAGAAGAGCTGGTACAGAAGGCAGCCAAGCTAGCAAGGAACAACCTCAAGCTCGAGTTTTTGCTATGACACAAGAAGAAGCCAAAGCCACACCTGCTGTAATTACTAGTAACATCTTTATTTTTTGTGTAAATACCCATGTTTTGTTTGATCCAGGAGCAACACATTCATTTATATCAAAATCATTTGCATCATATTTGGGTAAGCCAGGGTTTTTGGGTTATGATTTACTTGTTCGAACCCTAGTCGGCAGTGTGGTTATTGTCAATACCATGTATCGTGGGTGTATATTGTTGATTGAGGGTATTGAATTACATGCTACGATGCTTGTTATGCCATTGAAGGATTTTGATGTGATCTTGGGTATGGATTGGCTAAGTGAACACCATGCTAAACTAGATTGTTTCACCAAGGAAATTGTGATACAACCTTCTGATCATACGTGTATAGTATTTAAAGGGGAGAAAAAGACTCTGCCTGTTTGAACAATATCTGCATCAAGAGCATTTAAAATGATTAGAAAGGGGTGTGAAGCTTATTTAGCTCATGTCGTGGACACAAGATTAAGTAGTTTGAAACTTGAAGATATTCCTGTGGTTAAAGAGTATCTAGATGTGTTTCCAGACGACCTCCCGGGGTTACCTCCGAGTAGGGATATAGAATTCACCATCGAATTACAACCAGGTTCTGCACCAATTTCTATCCCTCCGTACAGAATGACACTTATTAAATTGCAGGAATTGAAAACACAACTGCATGAATTACATGACAAAGGGTACATCAGACCGAGTGTTTCACCATGGGGTGCACCAGTATTGTTTGTTAAAAAGAAGGATGGCACCTTGAGATTGTGTATAGATTATCGACAGTTAAATCGAGTCACAGTGAAGAATAAGTATCCAATACCTAGGGTGGATGATTATTTGATCAGCTGCAGGATGTTAGCATTTTCTCGAAGATTGATTTGAGATCCGGGTATCATCAATTAAAAATTGCAGAGGCCGATATCCCAAAGACAGCTTTTCGAACCAGGTATGGCCATTATAAGTTTTTAGTGATGCCCTTCGGTCTGACTAATGCACCTACTGTGTTCATGGCATTGATGAATAATATATTTAGACCCTATCTGGACAAATTTGTGATTGCCTTCATTGATGATATTCTAATTTATTCTAAATCTCCTGAAGAGCATGAACAACACCTGAGAATTGTACTGCAAATCTTACGTGAGAAGCAGTTGTATGCGAAATTGAGTAAATGTGAATTTTGGTTAGACCAAGTCATCTTTTTGGGACACGTTATTTCAGGTGATGGTATTAAGGTTGACCCGCAGAAAATTGACGCAGTATTTAAATGGGAAAGTCTGAGAAATGTTACAGAAGTTCGTAGTTTTTTGGGTTTGGCGGGGTATTATCGACGATTTGTTGAGAATTTTTCTTGTATTGCTGCTCCAATGACCAAATTGTTACAAAAGGGTGTTCCTTTCATATGGACAAATCAAAGCCAGAAAAGTTTGAAGAGTTGAAGAAACGACTTACTACTGCCCCAGTATTGACAATTCCTTCAAGTAATGATGGTTTTGTTATTTATAGTGACGCTTCTTACCAAAGTTTGGGATGTGTTTTAATGTAACATGGCAAGGTTATTGCGTATGTTTCCCGGCAACTTAAACCACATGAGATGTGTTATCCTACTCATGACCTTGAGCTTGCTGCGGTTGTTCTCGCTTTAAAAATATGGAGACATTACTTATATGGTGCCACATTTCAAATTTTCAGTGACCATAAAAGTTTGAAATACTTGTTGAGCTAGAAAGAGTTGAACATGCGACAAAGAAGATGGCTTGAATTGCTGAAGGATTATGATTGCACTATTGAGTATCATCCTGGGAAAGCTAATGTTGTTGCTGATGCTTTATGTCAAAAATCCTATGGTACTATTTCTTATCTTTCGGTGGATTCTATACCGTATTTGCTGGACTTGAGAAAGATGAATGTTAATGATATGGGTGTCTTATATGTTACAATTGGTGTTCGTCCTACTATGATTGAAAGAATTAAAAAGGCTCAATTTCATGGTGACAAGATGACTAGTATTGCTGAAAAAGTGAAACAGGAAAAGAGTGCAGCTTTTGTTATCAATGATGATGGTAGCTTAACAATCAACCACAGAATTTGTGTTCCTAATGTCGATGGCCTAAGGCATGAGATAATGGAGGAAGCTCACACTGTACCATATGCCATGCATCCAGGTAGTATAAAGATGTATCAAACCTTGAAGACTCACTATTGGTGGCCCAGAATGAAGAAAGATGTAGCAGAGTATGTTTCTAAATGCTTGATATGCCAGCAAATTAAAGCAGAACATTAGGCACCCATAGGTAAGTTGCATCCATTACCCATTCCGGTTTGGAAGTGGGAGCGTATTACTATGGATTTTCTTTATGGTCTACCAATGACACGGAGGAAGAGCCATTTGGGTTATTATTGATCGGCTTACAAAGTCGGCTCACTTTTTACCATTCAGATGGGGTTCTACTCTGGAAAATCTTGCGAAAAAGTATGTGGATGAAATTGTGAGATTACATGGTGTAGCTTGATCTATTGTGTCGGATCGTAATCCTCGTTTTACATCGAGATTTTGGGGTAGCTTACAACAAGCATTGGGTACTAAATTAAATTTTAGTACGACATTTCACCCACAACGGTGGACAATCAGAGAGAACTATTCAGACTTCAGAGGATATGCTTAGGGCATGTGTTCTTGAATTTAAAGGCTCTTGGGATGATCATATGGCACTTGCATATAACAATCAATATCATAGCAGCATTGGCATGGCCCCTTATGAAGTATTATATGGTAGGAAATGTAGGAGTCTGGTATGTTGGGATGAAAACGAAATGCGATTGTTAGAAGGACCAGATTTGATTCAAGATACCATTGAAAAAGTGAAAATTATTAAAAATCGATTAAAAGCAGCCCAAGATAGACAAAAGAGTTATATTGATCAACATAGACGGGAAATGGAATATGAGGTTGGTGAAAAAGTGTTCTTACATGTTTCTCCTTGGAGAGGTATTCTCAGGTTTGGCAAGAAAGGTAAACTGTCTCCTCGTTATATTGGCCCTTACGAGATACTTAAAAGAGTTGGTCCATTAGCATACTATCTGGCAATGCCACCAGAGTTGTCCCAGATTCATAATGTATTCCACATTAGTGTGCTTCGCCGGTACAGATCAGATCCTTCTCACATTCTTCGAGATGATCCAATTGAGATTTCTGATAATTAAAGTTATGTTGAAGAACCAATGGAAATCATAGGCCACAAAGACAAGCAGCTTCAAAGTAAAACAATTCCATTGGTGAAGGTGTTATGGAAGAATCATTCGATACTAGAAGAAACTTAGGAGACAGAACAACACATGAGAAAACAGTATCTGTGGTTATTTAGCGATACAGGTACAAATTTCGAGAATGAAATTTTTTTAAAAAAGGGGGTGAGGATTGTCATAACCCAAAACCTCACTTTTCATTAAATAATAAATTAGCATAAATACAAGCATTTTGATAGTTTATACTCAATTATATCAGTTTTGCTATTTGCCACCTTGTGCTTGCCACCTCATGCTTAGAATTTTAAGCAAGTAGCTCATCGCAACCGTTAAGTCACCAAATGTTTTCCTTAGCCCAAAGAAAGTGGCAACACCAATTATCCCAATTCTTAGGGACCAAAGTGCAAAATAACCTTTCTTTTATGTCTTAAGTCGGCCAAGGAGACTTCTAGAGGCTTAGGGAATGAAATTAGAGAAGAAAAAAAAGGCAAAATCACTTCAAGGTCCTTTCATCTCCTTCGAACAAAGAACCTGTCTGGCAGTTTCTGTACATCCAAGCTTTTGGCTACCAAACCAAGTCCAAATAGGGATCTCCTTAGCTTAAACTCTTCCTAAGACATCAAAGAACAACCCTATGGAGACTAAACTTCCTTAGATATTGCAAAATTTTTCAGAATCGCCCAAACAGTGAGCTTCGATCCTAGAACCTCAATTTTACCAACTGTTTTGGAATTGTGTCGTTTTTAGTGTTCCTCTTAGACATACACTAAGGTAAAGTACCCTAAACTTTTTTTAGTATGGATATATTCATGCTATAAACTGTGTCTCCAAATTTAAACCTTTTTGGAGCTTCGTGGAATTTCTTAAAATTCTTTGTTATAATCTGCCAGTTGGTGTTGCGAAATTGAAGAACTCGCTGTTTGAAGCTTAATTATCATACTTAGAATTTTAGTTTCACTTCTCAATTTTAACAGTTATAGATGTGTTAGGAGTATTTCTATCAAATTTGGGGAATATTGAAATTTTATTCTATTTTATAAAATTCATTCAAGAAAACTGCCAGTTTGTTTTCAGATTTCAGAGTGTCTCAGTTTTGAGCTTATTTAGTATTTTTGGAGACTTTACCTCGTATTGAAACTTTAGGAGCGGTTTTAACCAAAATTTGGAATTTTCTAAGTATCAAGGGAATTTATAAAAAAAATTGTTGGAACTGCACTATCTATCCCATAAAGGTTTCTGGTACAGCCATGTTTTGGTGATCAAATCGCCAACCTAATAAATCTGGAAATATTATGTCATATTATTCAATGTGTTATATCAAAGGTAGTTATGCACTTTGATGTGTCTAATAGTCGAGATTACAATAGAGGAGCAGAAAATACCAGCTAGACGAAGACATCTCGATGAGCCACTATTTGTGAGTATAATTTGGTGGCTTGATAATTGACGCATCCATTACTCTGATTGATATTCCTAAATGAACCCTTTATTTGTCTACTTATGTTGATTGGGAAGATTATGGTGTTGTGAACGTATGTATATGATGATTGGGTGATGGAAACGAATATGGTGAATATAATTCATTGTGTAATATATGTGAACTACATAAACTTTGACAAGGTGGAAATGTTGTTGATGACTTGATGATGAAAATGAGATATATGATATGAAAATTCATTCATCCGAGATAAAAGGTTTTGTTATGGTTGCTAATAATCCTGATCCATGTGTTAAAATTTTTCCAGTATAACGGGACCATAGAATATCGTACGGCCACTCGAGTTCACTGGACTCTCATGTGTTATATGAATTACAGAGTGCCATGGCCATTTTCGTGATCACGATCTACTCTAGGTTATAGCAGACCATTAAAAGTAAAAGAAAATGACTAAGCACGTGCATCATGTGTTTCTAAATGACATGAATTGAATGTGAAATGATTATGGATGATGTTCTTATGTAACTTCAAATGATTGATTGGTTGCTGATTTTTGTGTGCTTATAGGATGTTAAATATCTCGTACTTGATTATACTTGATGAGTTTGTGACTCACCAAACGCAATGTTTACTTTTGTTGCAGTAGATAGAGTCGATCCGTGAAGTTGTGTGCATAAGGCTGAAGTATGAGGGTCGGTTGGCTGGTTTTCAAGTCCTTCTCCCTCAGCTCATCATTTGCACATCATATAGGGCTTCTTTTTGGTCTTGTAAAGGATAATTCCTAGATGTGTGTATTTTTTTCCTATGTCCATGTGTAAGGGCACAACTAGTGAAGTGGATGCTTCCGCTTGTATATGATGGTCGAATGGGTAACATATAAATGTGTGCTATTATTATCTATGTGGTTCGTGTAAGGGTGTTACATTCTATGGGATACCTATTCTACATGTAAGATGATCAAAGGATCATTGTTGCACTGCAATCGCACTTTCTCGAAGATGACTTTATTCACGAAGGTGGTGCAGGTAGAAAGATTGTTCTCAATGAACAAGATGAAACACCCAGAAAGACGACTATTCAAGAAACACTCATTGAACCAGATGAAACACAACCAACATTGCGAAGATCTTGTAGAGTACCACATCAACCTGATAAGTACTATGGGTATTTGCTATAAGAGGAACCGGGTGTCCACGCTATAGCAGTGGGAGTTCAAGGGGACGACCTTTCTACTTATGATCAAGCAATGATGGACATCGACTCTGCAAAGTGGCAAGAAGCTATGCAGGCAGAGACAGACTCAATGCATTCCAACCAGGTCTGGACTCTGGTAGATCGCCCTGATAGCATTGCACCTATGGGATGCAAGTGGATCTACAAGAGGAAGATAGACCCGGATGGAAAAGTTGACACATACAAGGCAAGGCTTGTAGCAAAAGATTATAGTAAAAAAGAAGGAATTGACTACCAAGAGACCTTTTCACCTGTGGCAATTATCAAGTCTATTCGAATTCTGATCGCAATAGCTGCACACTTGGACTATGAGATATGGCAGAAGGATGTAAAGAAGGCGTTCCTAAATGGATTACTCAAAGAGGATATCGATATGGAGTAGCCTAAGGGCTTTGCATCTGGGTCTGATATTCATAAGGTGTGCAAACTTAAGAGATCCATTTATGGACTTTAAGCAAGCCTCTAGGAGTTGGAATCTACGTTTTGATGAAGCTGTCAAAGGATTTGACTTTGTCAAAAATGAAGACGAACCATGTGTTTACAAGAAGGTTTAGTGGGAGTAAAATCACTTTCCTTGTCTTATATGTGGATGACATTCTACTCATAGGAAATGATGTAGGAATGCTCACAGCAATCAAGAGATGGTTTTCAAATACATTCTCTATGAAAGACTTGGGAGAAGCGACCTATATTCTAGGGATTCGTATCTACAGAGATAGAACAAATAGAATGATAGGACTTTCCCAAGCCCTTTACTTGGACAAAGTCCTAAAGAGATTTAGGATGGAAGACTCTAAGAAAGGTTTCTTGCCCATGAGACACGGGGTGCACCTTTCAAAGTTTATGTCTTCTCAAAGTGAGGAAGATAGGAAATAAATTAGTACGGTGCCTTATACGTCTGCAGTGGGTAGTCTGATGTACTCTATGTTACGTACACGTCCAGACATAGCGTACGTAGTAAGCATGGTGAGTTGTTTTCAGGCTAACACGAGGAGAACATTGGACTGCTGTCAAAAATATCCTCAAGTATCTGAAGAGAACTAAGGATATGGTCCTAACATATGGACATGGAGATTTGAAGGTGGATGGATATTGTTGGTTCTAAGTGGCATATTAAAGGATCTAGAAGGGGGAGGGGGTTGAATAGACCCTAAAGTCTTTTTCGACTTCAAAAATTTCGTATTCAACTAAGTTTTGGACGCTTGAAAATGTAGGCGCTTGGCTGAGCGTCTACTTGAAGACTATTTTGATATAGTTAACTTAGACTCAAGATTTGAATACTATAACCAAATAGGGTTAAGCATTCAGTTCTTTAATCAAGGTTGACACAACAGAATGATTTTAAGTCTTCTTTTTGAAAGGTTTTAGCGTCACAAAGATTTTCCTTAGTTGCTTATCTTTAAATGATTTTATCAATGTGTTTACTTAACCGATTATGCAATGATATGACAATAATAAAGATGACGGTAAATTAAAAAACACAAGGTTGAAAGGTTCATTGAGTGTTGTAATCCCAACTACATCCTTCTTCTCCTTTGAACACTTGGAGGCAATCCACTAAAATGATTCTCGAAGAATCACACAGAAACTTCTACAAAATAGGGAGAGATGGATACGGATGACTTGAGGTCCTTGGTCACACAAATTTCTGGTACAAGACACTTCTATCCTCTTGCTTCTTTCACCCAGAAATAATGCAAGTATCCAACTTCGACTTCACACAGATTGCGAGGCTTAGACGGGGTTTTTGTCTAATGGTTTGTTTGATTTTTGAAAGTTCAAACAACTTGGAAAACCTCAATATTAATGAGGGTTTCTTCTAGAAAAATATGCTTGAAATATTGGTTGACTGTCTCAGGGATTGAAGAAAAGCAAAGAGAATGTTTTCTTTGAAGGTTTGTACTTTTCCGAAAGTTTAAGGAATTTTGAGACTTCAATGCAACAGAGGTTGGACTTGTAAGCTTCTTGTCATATATATTGGCTTGTTGCTGAAGTCCTATTTATAGACTTTCTTGGGTAAAGTGTCCGTTTGACACATGTTCAAGCACGTGTCTATCAATTTCGCGAGTGAACAACTTTTGTCCGTTTTCCCTGAAAACCTGCTACAGAAAGTTGGTGTGGCAGTCTTTGCAAAGTTGACAATCCAATGGGAAGAGTTTTTCGTACGTCCTGGAGTACTTATTACATTTAATTCTCTTATCAGCCTTTAATGCATTTGAAATAAATGCCCGTTGGCAATTAATGATCCGAGAATATTTGCATTAAACTCCTTCTGGACTTAGAATTAAATTGAGGTGAAATCTAATCTTTGATAGACGCTCATTCACTACTGAATGATCCCTGACATTTAATCAACGCTTGAACGCTTGGAATATTCATCTTCATTCAGACTTCAGACGCTTGAATCTCCAGACCTATCTATTGATAAACTCACTTAGAATTATATCAGACGCTTAGTTCTAAGATCACTTGGCCTAACAGTCTAAAATAAAAATAAATAAAGCCTATACAAATCTATTGCTCAAAGCCTATACATATATTCTAATAAAGAATCAAACTTACATATTTTAGGGCTAACATAAAATCCTAATTGTCATCATCAAAACATCTAACAAGAAATTCCTAAAAATTTCCCCCTTTTTGATGATGGCAATACTTACTCTTTTATAGTTCAAGAGTTAGACAGCCAAAATACAAAAGTTAGCTTTGAAAGGTTAGATAAAGTTAGTTAAGGTTAGTTTAAGCCTCAACGAGATGTTTTAGCTGAAAATGCACTTCATTATATATCAAGAACAATACAGGCATTTAATACTAAAATATCAAAAAAAAAATATATAAAGAGACAGGAATATAGATAATGAAATGTAAGAATTCTTAATGTCTTGATTGAGCGTTGAATCTCCTAAGCATTTCAGGTTTGATCGCTTCAGAAAGATTTTCTTCAAGTGTAATCATTGCAGCATGATCTTTGTCTATCGCGGTTCGATTGTCTCTTTGGACAAGCCACAAACTGCTTATCCCATTCAGTGCCTAAGACATATCCTGAACGCTCTGTTGAATTCTGTCATCTTCTTCTCCTTAGCTATGAGCTTGGGATCAGTAGGCTTTGGAAAAGGCACTCGTTCAATTGGAACGTCAAATTGTTCAAGATACGCTTGAGAAGGCACTGGCAAATCGGCTCTAAATGCTATTGGAGGGAACCCAGACATTCTACTAGGTACTCCAAAAGCAGGTACCCATGATGGATATCTTGTTTGCATGCTAAGTGGAGGAAGAGGAGGAAGAATTTCTTGACGCTTCGGCGGAGGACTCTGAGCTCATGAACTTGAAGCTTTCCTCTTTTCCCCCTTATTGCCATCATCAGCCTTAAGGAAATGTTTTGTGAGAATATTGACCTGAATGGCAATTTGAGCCATAGAAACCGCTAGATCATCAATGAGTTTGTCAAAATGCTCCTTCATAGCAATCTGATTTGCACGATTAGCGTCAGCAATTTCCTGAAACGCTTTAAGGCTATCAGCAACCACAACATGAGCATCTCCACGCATATATGGACAATCTGAGTGTCCATATTCTGAGATTCAATCTTTGAGATATCGTCCTTAATCCAGTAGAGAGCCTCTGCATTTTGACTAGCTTGATCGCGAACTTCTTCTAAAACTTCTTGCAGGAGCGGACCAAACTCTTGACCAACATCAGAAGTAACCATTTGAGAAACCGGCTGTTTAAATTTGGATGAGATCTTCAATGATTCAAGAGATGGTTGATATGCTGGATCAAACACTGTGCCTTGCACTTCTATTTGAAGATCAGCAACATCAGGAACATAAGTGCCAGGTATAGACTCTGGTAGAGAGACGCTTGAACAGGTTCCGCTGCACGCTCAGAAACACTTGCCGCTTGAGGTGCCGATTCTATTTAAAGACTTGGAGCAGGTAAGTCTTTTTGAATTGCACGCTCAGAATCAGAATCTGCAATAGACTGAACAGGTACTTCCTCAGGCGCTGACATCTTGTTGAATAAGTCACCAAATTGAAATTCATCCTGGCAAACGCTATATTGTCGTAGAAGTCAGATGCACCATCAAGAAGTTCATAAAGACGGCGAATTGGTAAGCAAATGCCTTGAACAAGAGTGCGGAGAGGACTATCCATGGCCCTGACCCACATTGGATCCATGATATCCAGCACCTGATTCTGAAAAATCCTTGACTGCGCTTTAGGAATCTGAAAAAGCACATCCAAGCACTAATGCAGAAAAAAGCTATAATCTGATCAGTTGGAAGACAACGAATGTGATCAAATTTAAAAACATATGTTCGGTAATATTCTTCCAAATACGGATAAACGGCTTGAGCGATGCCCTGATTTTGTTCCACCAACGAGAGCACATATGAATAGTGTTCACTCAATTATTTTCTGATAGATGGGAGCAATGGATATCCTTGAAAAGAACGAATTCAGGGGCCGTTTGGTTTTTGCAGATTGTTAGTGAAGATTTTATCAAAATGCAGGATTGGAGACATGATCTTGATCATCAACCTCAAGTTTTCATCATAGTGGCTGGGAGGGATGGTCAAATCCGAAACTGGTTTACTATCACTGCTTGATGCTTGGCTACAGAAGGGGAGAGGAGTTTCTACAAGCCTATGTAACGCTTGTCGCAGAAATCTCTCAACTGGTTGGCGAATGCTTGGCAACTGATCAATTGGTCCCACTCTTTGTTGATGCTTTTCCAGGCAATACTTGGCAAACTGACGCTTCTTGTCATGCATGCCTATGCCGAATAGATGAGGGGCGGTAACCAACTCTTGAAAAGTGTACTTGTTACCCACATACGCTTCACACTAGGTCACTTCATTCAAGTAATACTCTACTCTAGCATTGCATATAGCCTTTATGCCTATGTGGTGAATGTCTCTTATCGATTCAAATCGATGTTTGTCTGTTTGATAGCTGGCATTCCATACACAACTGAAATAGTCACCAGCTTCTTCTTGTATCAAATCAATAAGAGACGCTGAACGGTCACCAACGTAAGTGCGTTTGTTCTTCCATAGATGAAGTGCGTTAGCTGAACTCATATTTGCAACGCTGTGCACCACTTCTAGAAAATGGGTATATCCTTCTCTATTCAAAAGTTCTTTAGAAGGATTGAGAAACTCCACGGGTAGATGCTCGTAGACACGGATTTTGTAGTTTCTTGGAGCGAAGCCAAATGGTCTGCTATGCCCCATATCCATGAAGTACGCTAAGTCTACATCAGCAGCGCTAAGAGTCCTGGCATCTGTACGCTTCTCATGAATCAAAATTGAAGCAGGAATCTGATCTACTGGTTCATCATTTGCAATGGCTAACTAGTATGCACGCTCGACATCTGTCAATTCCGAGCTGAACAACATTTCACAAATAGAGTGATCACGCTCTATTAACACGACCACTTCCTTCTCCGCAACTATGTAACGCTCTTCATTGAATCCAGCGGGAATAAAATCTTCTTCATAAGTTGGTGGCATACAATAGACTTGATTGGATTCAGCTTGAAGAACTGCCTAGATTTTGTAATGCCCTCAACAATACTCTGACCTACTGAGCTTGCCTTTGTTATAACCTTGGAGGTGAGTGATGGTTGGACCCCTTCTGTCATAGTTTCCTTAGCATCCACTACAACGCTTAAACTTTCAACTAGCACTTCTGTTGCAAAGTCTTTGGCAATAGCCATCACTTCCTCTAAGTCGACATCCAGGTGGACATCAACAGGTGCTTCAATAGCAGCTGTAACAAGAGCTGTAGCACAAGATATATCCTCTATGAGAGCAGGATCTTCTACATATGTAGGTAAAGGAACGGTGTGGGAAGAAATAAACTTACCCTGAGAACTTTCTCGACAGCTAGTGTTCCTTGAGCGCTTGGCTCAACAGTCTCAGGCTCTTCAGGAGCAAGAGCAGATGGACGCTTCACTGTTCCTCTGGGTCTCTTAAATATCTTCTTTACAATGGCCCCTTCGATTGGCTTGAGAGTCTAGACAAGAACGACAGTTGGTTCTTCTTCAAAGTTGATTTTCTTAATAATTGTTGCCAACTTCTGCCTTTTGATTAACGGAATTTTATCCTCCACGTCCTTATCGTTCTCTTCTTTATCATCATCATCCTTGGGAGGAGATGAACAATTGGAGCCTTGGGCTTTCTGGGAGCTCTCTTCTTCTGAACAGCTGGACGCTTTACAGCTTCCTCTTGAACAGGACACTCATCTTCTTCATCTGACGCTTGACGCACAACTTGGCGCTCAGATAAAGGTCTTGCAGCACCACCAACTCCGGGAGGGTTGAGAAGATTAGTCACTATCCTCTTCCCTAAAAACTTGGCTCTAACCAATGCTTGCCCGACAGAATTGACACACTCTGCTGTAAATAGTAAGTCACTAAGAATAATTTCATAGGGTTTGTTTGTGGCTGTTAAACAATCCCTAAACCTGCCGAACACATACTCACTCCAGTTTATCTTGATATCCAAGAGTACAGCAGTCATCATCTGAAATTGCAGTGGGTTGACTTTGTCAAAAAAGTCGAATGTTCCCACTCTGCACTTGATTATTTTGCTTCAAAAATATGCCATCAGTCTGTATTTCGGAACATTGTCTTTCTTTTCAAAATGGGGCTTATATGCTGCATCATCTATGCACGCATCTTAGACCACACTTCTTCAATCTGGTTGTTAGTGACACATTCCAAAGCTTCACCCTGGTTGGACAACTTGAAGTTCTGGGCTATGGATTCAGCAGAAAAAACGAATTCTTTTGGAGAGGTTTTCTTTGAAAAGGAGAAGAGGCAAGAAATGGACATCTTGTCCTCTGAAAGTTTGGCATTTTCCAGAAATAATTTACTTCATCAGCAAAGAAGTATGATTATTTGGTCAGAAAAGTCTGAAGCCCGGCCTTGGCAACAGAATCTAGCATGTTCGACATATTGATTTCAGTTTGGTCATTCAAGTACTTCCAATCCACAACAAGGCCTTCAGTAACCTTGATGGTATCCTCAACAACATTTATAGATTTCTTTGGTGCCATTGAAATTCTTCGAAAGAGAGAAAGAAAGCAGAGATTCTTTTTGAGAGAGAGAAAGAGTAGTTTGCAGATAGCTGGTGTAGAAAGTGAGTAAATTTTTTGCAAAAAATTGTTTTAAATGACACAGTTTGAAAATTTTGAAAATTGTGTTTTCTCGTCTCATTACGATTTTGACACGTGTAAAGTTAATGAATCTCAGCCATTATTATTATTTTAACTGCGGACGCGAGTTCTTGGAAAGTAAGTGAAGTTACATTTGGTAACCCCATATATAAAGGTTTGACGTCCGAGTAAAATTTTAAAAAACGTTTGGTATTTTAAGAGTGTGATGCACGCGCTTATGATGCATCGACGCGTATATAAACACGTACTGACCCTGAAACGTCACTTTGAAAAGTTTTTAATTACCCGCCAGTTTGATGTGATAGGAGCGTGTGGATAAAGGTCAAAATAGATCTTTGAGTCTATCCATCATGTCACTAGTTAATTTAAAATTATGCATCATTTTTATAAAAGTTACTATTAAGTGTTGAAGGGGATATGTTTAACACTTAACATTCTTTTGTTAGAAGATTTATGTTGAGGCTTGAAATTAAATTCTTTTTATCTTTGAGCGTTCAACAAATCATGCACAAATAATAATAAACATAGATGATCTATGCATATAGAAAAATAGTTTTTGATCATTGACGCTTACAGATGTGTACAAATGAAATTTCAAGGTTCCTCCTAAATTTGATGACTTGTAACACTTTTTCAAGAATTTTTTTAGACATAAATAAAGTGGATTCCCCCTAAATTATATGTTTAATGAAAATATGATGCACAATGATTAAGCGCTTAAATCAATCATACCTAGTTCACTTCTTAAAGTGAGAAAGCATTGTTCGTTGAGTGCTTTGATGAAGATATCTGTCAATTGTTTGTCAGTTCCAATAAAATGCATGGAGATATCTTTCTTTTGAACATGGTCACAAAGAAAATGGTATCTAATGTCAATATGTTTGGTTCTAGAATGAAAAACAGGGTTTTGAATCATGGTTAGGGCGCTTTGGTTATCGCAATGGATAGGGGTTGGACCTAGGATTATACCATAATCTCTAAGTTGTTGCCTCATCCATAAAAATTTGTGCACAACAACTTCCTGCAGCTACATACTATGCTTCAGCTGTAGAGGTAGCTATTGATTGTTATTTCTTAGTATGCCATGAAACTAACATATCACCTAGAAATTGACATGTACCACTAGCACTTTTCCGGTCAATTTTGCATCCTACAAAATCTACATCTGAGTAACCAATTAGTTCAAAAGGAGAGTCCCTTGGATACTATAAGCCTACATTTTGTGTGTCTTTTAGGTATTTAAGGAATCTCTTGGCAGCAATTAAGTGTGACTCTCTAGGATCGGCTTGAAAACGTGCACACATGCATACCGAAAACACTATATCAGATCTACTAGCAGTAAGTTAAAGAAGTAATCCTATGATACCTCTATAATTAGTGATATCAATCTTCTTCCCACTTTCATCTTTATCTAGCTTAAGCGTTTGGCTCATTGGAATTTTTTAAGATGATGCATTTTACATACCAAATTTCTTAATCATATCTCGTGTATATTTAGCTTGGTTAATAAATATGCCATTATGGAGTTGTTTAACTTGTAATCCTAAGAAGAAAGTTAATTCACCCATCATGCTCATTTCAAATTGTTCTTGCATCATTTTCGAAAATTTCTCTCGCAGACGCTTATTAGTAGATCCGAAAATAATATCATCAACATATATTTGGACTAAGAGAATATCTTCGTCATTGGTAATTTTGAATAACGTTGTATCAACGCTGCCTTTTGAAAAACCTTTACCAATAAGGAAAATAGAAAGAGTGTCATACCAAGCTCTAGGTGCTTGTTTTAGGTCATAGAGTGTCTTATCTAGCTTGTAGATCATATCCACGTTGTTGATGAATCCTGGTGGTTGCTCCACATAGACTTTTTCTTGAAGTTTACCATTCAGGAAAGCACTCTTTACGTTTATTTGACACACTGTGAATTTGTTGAACGCTGCATACGCTAGAAATATGCGAATTCTTCAAGATGGGCTACTGGAGCATATGTTTCATCAAAACAAGTACCCTCTTCTTGGCAATATCCTTGAGCGACGAGTCTGGCCCTATTTCTTATCACAATGTCATTATCATCCATCTTATTTCAATAAACCCATCTAGTTCCAATAACTCCTTGGTGAGTTGGCTTTGGTACTAGCTCCCAAACCTTACTACGCTCAAACTGATTAAGGTCTTCATGCATGGCCTCAATCTAACTTGGATCGCTTAGCACTTCATCCACTTTCTTAGGTTCCATTTGAGATAGGAAGCTTGCAAACATGGCCTCATTAAATGTAGCGGCCCTAGTCCTCACAGGCGCTTCAACATGTCCAATAACTTGCTCTAGTGGATGATCACGTAGCCATAGTCTATCTGGTTGGAATGGGTTAGGAGGTTGATCAGATGCTTGATTTACTTCCTCAGGCGCTTGACTACCCTCTTGCATAGGCGTTGCGCTGCCAATTCACAAATCCTATTTTGCTCTTGATGATCATTCCTTTCATGATCATCAACAAATCTAACATGATTATCCATAATTTCACGAGTATTCTTAGGAGGGAGCACTAAGATTTCATCATTGTCATCACTTTCATCATCAATAGTAATCTTTGACACTTGATCACACAAATCTTCAACTCCTACATTATTAACATTAACCTTACTCGGTTCTTGATTAGCATCATAAAAAATAACATGAATATATTCCTCAACCTTCGATTTGATCTTATTAAGGATGCAATTTTTTTTTTCATTTTTGGCATAGCTTAGAAAGATTCCCCCATCCGCTTTAGGATCAAATGTCTTTAGACTTTGGGATCCATTATCATAACCAAAGATGTGAAAATATGAAACATTTGGCTTACGTCCCTTCCATAGTTCATATGGAGTTTTTCCATGTTGTTTGTTGATCATGCAACAGTTTTCAGTGTAACAAGTAATGTTGATTGCTTCGGCCCAAAACCTAGGAGCAAGCTTGGACTCTGCTAACATCATCCTAGCGGCTTTCTTAAGCGTTTTGTTCCTGCGCTTAACAACACCATTCTGTTGAGGAGTTCTAGGAGCTGAATACTTATGATATATTCCATTTTCTGCACAAAACTTCTCAATGTTAGCAAATTCAGTACCGTGATCACTCCTTATTCTTGCAACCTTAAGACTTTTCAAAGTTTGAAGTTGCCGAATAAGCTTTGTGAGCTTGTCACATGTTTCATCTTTGGATGAAAAAAATTCCACCCAAGTAAATCGAGAGAAATCATCTACTATCACCAAAGTATACTTTTTACCGCTCACACTGATCGTTTGAACGGTTCCAAACAAATCCATGTGAAGTAGTTCAAATATTCTAGAGGTAGATAGACAAGGTTTTCTCTTAAAAGATGATTTAACTTGTTTGCCCATTTGACAAGCGTCACAGAGACGATCCTTATGAAATGGTCCTTTAGGTAATCCTTCTACAAGATTTAACATTGTAAGCTGAGAGATTGTCTTAAAGTTGAGGTGATTTATTTTTCTATGCCATAACCAACCAGTTTTAGATTCATTTATAGCCACAAAGCATGTAGGGTTGTTATCTATTGTTGAACCCCAATCTACCAAATAAATATTATTTGTTTTTTTTTCTTTTCAGTTTAGTAGATTTAGTCTTAGCGTCGTTTATATAGCAACAGTCACTTGAAAATTTAACTTCAAAGCCTTTATCACAAAATTGACATATGCTTAAAAGATTATGCTTAAGACCCTTAACACAATAAACATCACTTATCATGATGTTCCAACTATGCATAGTACCTATACCTTTGGTTTTACCTTTGGAGTTGTCACCAAATATAACCTGAGGACCATTGGTAGCTCGATAGTTAATCAAGAGATCCTTGGAGCCTGTCATGTGAGTTGACGACCCACTATCTATGTACCAAACAGATGTATCGACTCTAGCTCTAGGTACCTGCAATCAAAAGGGCAGTTCTTATTCTTCTTAGGTACCCATTTTGTCTTGGATCCTTCAACATTAGTAGCTTTAGTTTGAATTAAAACTTTCGAAATCCATATTTTCCTGGTCTTCATTAAGGGAGGACTGGCCTTCTTGAGTTTCGGCTTGTGTTATGTGTGCATCTTAGGTGTATAATAATATCCTCGATTATAATAGTAATCATAGTCGTAATTATAATCATAATCAGCAGAGTATCGATAATATGATCTAGATCTTTGAGGATATTGACAACGTATTTTCTAGGCACTGGCTTAGGAGTCGCTTTTGATGATTGACGCTTAGCGTTTGATTCACTTGTAGAAGATTTATCCTTAGCCTTTTGAGCATTTGGATGGACCTTCTTTTGTGAATCATTCACTTTCGTCTTTTCCTTGCCTGAGTCAGTATTAACTTTCTCATTTGGCCTCGTACCATTGTCTTTCGGTTCATTAGGTGTTTGACTCTTTGAACCTTTCTCAACAAACAATACACTCTTTCCTTTGTTGTTTGCCATAACATTGGACTTGTTTGGTTGTTTATCGAGTTTATTGTATCTTAAACCGGTCTTTTCACCAAACATTCTTGTTCCTTCAGTAACATTGTCTAGCTTTCTTGATGCTTTAGACAACGATGAGATGAGTTGCTCTGATTTAGCAAGTCTAGCGATCAGCTCAGCTTCTCTCTTGACTATTATATCAAGATCACTTTTCAATTGAGTTATCTCACTCTCAAGTGATTGGTTCTTCTCAATGAATTGTCACATTATCACTTTTGAGCGCTTATATGATATTGAAGTGATTTTGATATAATTTGGTGGCATCTTTACAATCTTTATAATATTTTTTTACTTTGTCAAGTAATTCTTCATAAGAGAGAGGATAAGTAATTTCAGTGTTTACCTCAGGGGACACTTCATCATCTCTGGCCATGAGACAAATAAGCGCAGAGTCATCCACTAGCTCATCATCATCACTACTCTCTTCTGAAGACTCCAAATCTTCAGGTGCGGGCGGCGCTGATTCTGATTCCGCTAGCAAACCTTGTTGACGAAGGTTGCTCCTGAATTGGTTTCTATCTAAGTAATCCTGCCTTGATGGCTTAGATACATTTGGATAAGGGCAATTTACCTGGTAGTGCCCTAGTTTCCTGTAATTATAACAAAGATTAGTTTTTATCTTTTGTTCATTTGTTAATCTTGCAGTTTGTGGTTTTGAGACCATTGGCACTGAGAGATTATGTGGAGAAGACGCTTGGTACTGAATCGGCACTGAGGGAGAAGGGGTAGAATATTGAGGCGCTTGATACTGTTGTCGAATTGGAAAAGGCACTTGGAAAAAATTTTGTCCTTGATGCTTAGGACCTTTTCCTTTCTTTTCATATTTTAAAAACTTTCTAAATCTATTCAGTAGCGCTAGTTCTTCATCCTCACTTATATCTGACATTTTTCCTTTGTTACCCCTATTTACTCATGATCTGATATCCAATTGCTCTAGCGACTCATTTGGCAACATCTTAAAATCATTAAACTTTTCCTTCACAATCAAAAACTTGTTCTCCTTGATTTGCGCTGAACCACCACATATAGTAGCTAGCTTATCCCAAATTTCCTTAGTCATAGAGCATGACTTAACGTTGTTAAATAAGTTATCGTTGTCACCAATGGCTGTATATAGAGCATTCTGACCAACATTATCCAGATTTTCTCTTCGACACTCATCTGGAGACCATTCATGCTTTGGCTTCTCAACATAACAATCTGGAGTCGCTTTTGTGGCTCCAGGCGCTCTAGTGAAGACCTTAAGAATTTGGATTGGCCCATTTGAAATGATATCACACATTTCATCATCACATGAACATAGATAAGTAAAAGATTTGACCTTCCATGAGTCATAATTTGACTTGGCCAACTTAGGTACTTTTGAAAATGCCATGAAATTTTTTTAAAGCAACTAAATTTCAAAGGGGGTCTAAACAAGTAGTAATGCTTGGAAATTTTAAAATTTCAACTTCAATCGCTCTGATATCACTTGTTGGTTCCAAGTGGCATACGAAAGGGTCTAAAAGGAGGGGGATTGAATAGACCCTGAAGTCTTTTTTTACTTCAAAAATTTTGTATTCAAATAAGTTTTGGACGCTTGAAAATGTAGGCGCTTGGCTGAGCGTCTACTTGAAGACTGTTTTGATAAATTTAACTTAAACTCAAGATTTGAATATTATAACCAAATAGGGTTAAGCGTTCAGTTCTTTAATCAGGGTTAGCATAGCGGAATGATTTTAAGTCTTCCTTTTGAAAGGTTTTAGTGTCACAAAGATTTTCCTTGGTTGCTTATCTTTAAATGATTTTATCAATGTGTTTACTTAACCGATTATGCAATGATATGACAATAATAAAGATGATGGTAAAGTAAAGAACACAAAGTTGAAAGGTTCGTTGAGTGGTGTAATCTCAACTACGTCCTTCGTCTCCTTTGAACACTTGAAGGCAATCCACTAAAATGATTCTTGAACAATCATACAGAAACTTCTACAAAATAGGGAGAGATAGATATGGATGACTGGAGCTCCTTGGTCACACAGATTTCTACAAGACATTTCTATCATTTTGCTTTTTTCACCCAGAAATAATGCGAGTATCCAGCTTCGACTTCACACAGATTGTGAGGCTTGGACGGGGTTTTTGTCTAACGGTTTGTTTGATTTTTGGAAAGTTCAAACAACTTAGAATATCTTAATAATAATGAGGGTTTCTTTTGAAAAAGATGTTTGAGATATTGGTTGACTGTCTCATGGATTGAAGAAAAATAAAGAGAATGTTTTCTTTGAACGTTTGTACTTTTCTGAAAGTTTAAGGAATTTTGAGACTTCAATGCAACAGAGGTTGGACTTCTTATTGTTGAAGTCCTATTTATAGACTTTCTTGGGTAAAGTGTCCGTTTGACACATGTTCAGACGCGTGTCTATCACTTTCGCGAGTGAACTTTTGTCCTTTTTCCCTAAAAACCTGCTACAGAAAGTTGGTGCGGCAGTCTTTGCAAAGTTGACAGTCCAATGGGAAGACTTTTCCGTACGTCCTGGAGTGCTTATCACATTTAATGCTCTTATAATCATTTAATGCATTTGAAATAAATGACCGTTGGCAGTTAATGATCCAAGAATATTTACATTAAACTCCTTCTAGACTTAGAATTAAATTCAGGTGAAATCTAGTCTTTGGTAGATGCTCATTCACTACTGAATGATCCCTTACATTTAATCAACGCTTGGACGCTTGAAATCTTCATCTTCATTCAGGCTTCAAACTTCAGACGCTTGAATGTCCAGACCTATCTACTAATAAACTCACTCAGAATTATATCAGACGCTTAGTTCTGAGATTACTTAGCCTAATAGTCTAAAATAAATAAAGCCTTATACAAATCTGTCGCTCAAAGCCTATACATATATTCTAATAAAGAATCAAACTTACATATTTTGGGGTCTAACATAAAATTCTAATTGTCATCATCAACATCTAACAAGAAATTCCTAATAGATATACTGACTCATATTTTCAATATGATGTAGATGATCGCAAGTCCACTTCAGGGTTTATATTACGCTCAATGGTGAAACGGTGACTTGGAAAAGTTCCAAGCAAAGCATAACCGCTGATTCCACCGCTGAGGCAGAATACATAGCAGCTTCAAAGGCTGCTAGAGAGGGTGTTTGGATGAGGAAGTTTCTTGGAGAACTTCAAGTGGTCCCTAGTGTAGAGTTGTCATTGCCACTTTATTGTGACAATAACAGGGCTATTGTACAAGCAAAGGAACCAAGGTCTCACAACAAATCCAAGCACATAGAGAGGAGATATCACATAATAAGGGAAATCGTTGGAAGAGGAGAAATAGCTGTTCAGAGAGTAAATTCAGCAGACAACATCGCTGACCCATTGACCAAGCCTTTGACACGGGCAGTGCTGGATCGACATCTTGAAAAGATGGGTACTAGATACCATAGTGATTGGCATTGAGTACAAGTGGGAGATTGTTAGGTCAATGTCCTTAAATTCCACTAAAGGATTAGTAAATGAGAGGACAATATCAATTTGTAATTGTTTTTAATCAATCAATAAAAGACTATTAATTATTTACTTTTATATTGGCATTTATATATTGTAATCATCTATAAGTCCATGAACACAAGAGTTAGCTCTCTAAGGCTAGAGGAGTTTGATACTTGTGTAAGAAAATAGTCTGCAAGTCAAAGATTTTCAATTGGGCATTGAAAATCATGAAGACTTGAATAAATGAGTTTTCACGAGAAAGGTGCCCGTCAATCACTAGGAAGTAGTGAAGAACTCATATCATAGGTGCATTGATGGAGATAGTGCTACTCAGACATGACTCGCATCGATTCTGTCATATGGGTTTTCACTCTTTGACAGTCAATAACAGAATTGATTAAGTTGTACTAGGTGTGTCTGAACTTTAGACTTGAGGAATCGAGTTGAAGATATACTTGTGACATTAGGTTCGTCATTAGAGTAGTTAAGTCCAATTCACCCGTTAGTGGGGTCAACCTCAACCTGCAACCTAATGGGCAAGTACTAGTTTTAACTGATATCCAAGATAGGATTCGTTCCCTCGAAGGTGAACGAGGAGTTATCCTATGCATTTATAAGTAAGTTAGATCTTAAATTCTTTGGCCAAAGCATTAACTGATCTGAACTAATTATAAATATAGCCTAGTGTCAAGTTAGTGAGTTTGACTAAAAACCATGACTCTTACTTGACCGTGATAAGTAAACGAAGAGTTTATATTTACACGATATTTACAATTGGAAAGGTAAAAATGATCTAATCATTTCATCTTATTTGGGTTAAAATATGGACCACTTGACTGGCTAGATGGGACCCATATTCAATGGAATCCTCCCATTGACAAATAGAGATGAACTTAAAAAGTCATGCTTAAAAAGAAAAAATTGATAGAAAAATGGAATATTTCTTGTGGTAATATTTTAAGTATTGGATACTTAAAGTTAATTAAATGGAATTAATTATTTAAGGAAATAAGTTAATTTATTTATAGTTTAATTAATATATTATTTCTTAGAGAAATAAAATTAATTAAACATATTATCTATTATTTAATTAGATTAATTAATTAAATAGTAGATTTAAACTCAAATTGGTGCGCCAAGTGGCACACTAAAGCCTAAGAGGGGCGGCCACTAGGCGCTTTTATTGGCTTAATTTGAGCCCAATGTAATAACTTAAGTGATATAAATATATCACATTAGTTAATACCTAGGTCATAAGTTGTAATTCATTAAGCCACAAGAAATGGAATTCCTCTCCCTCTCTCTCTCTCTCTAGCCGTCGGTCTACATCAAAGAAAGGGGAAGTTTTTTCTCATCAAATTTTTCTGGCGAGACAATTTAGAGGCAGAAAATTGGACTGCTTGGATCATCAAATATTCATCCAGAGTATTTTTGCGAAGAACTTGAAAAAATCAGGCTCGTGAGATTTTTCAACCACTTAGGTACAACGGGTAAAGTTTGTTTTACCCTATCGTACATACGTGTGATAAAACCCCGGGATTGATCTTGTTATGGGAAAATTCCAAAAAAAAATTAAATTCCATCTTCCGCTGCGTTTGGTTTATTTTCCTCAACAGGCTTGTCCGTACTTCAATAGTGTTTATCACGTTTAATGCTCTTGCCAAGAATTTAATGCATGTGAATATGTTTCCTATTGAAAATAAATGCCCGTTATTGATTGCATTTAAGTCCTTTATGACTTCGGAATTTATTTCAGTTGAATCTTGATTGCTTGATCGATTGGTCGTTAGTCGATGATTCAGAAATCCTGAAATGTCTTTCGCGTTTGATAGATGCATAAGACACAATCTTCATCTTCACTTTGATTTCAGACGCTGATTTTCAACTTTCTCTTTGATAGACTCACTTTGAATTCGCAATAGAGTTTCCAACACTTGGTCTAAAATCTACAAAAATAAAGATATAAGCCTAACAAAATAATAAAGTTTCAACTATTGTACAGTTTTTCTATAAAAGCATTAACTTACATTTTATTGGGGTCTAAAATAAAATTTTATTTTGTTATCATCAAAACATTAAACATGAAATTTACTAACAAAGTATTTTAATTTGCAAAAACAGGAAAAAAGAAATCTCAATCTTAAGCATAACAAGTAATAATCCACGAAGTTCTCTCCATGCACCTATAAAAATTCTCTCTAGGGTTTTGAACTTTTCTGTGCCTTCCTTTGGCTTTGTCCCTCGGATCATCGGATGTCTTCGCCGGCTGGGCTGCGGCCCGGGGTGGACCTACCACCCACCAGTCATGTGAATAAGAAAGTGAAAATGGTTGAAGATCCAGCTCCCGAGTCCATGGATGCAGATTCCCTCTCGAATCAAGAAGAGTTGTCGTATCTCCAAAAACTTGTTGGCCAAAAAAAGAGCAAGATGGACCTTCGTTTCAAGGAAGAAGGAATGAAAAATCTGCATCATGTCAGTTGCTGTGCGCCCTCTACCGAGTGCCCACGAAACCGTATTTTATTAGCAACTGAATATGTGGAAACTATTCGATCATCATGGGAGGAAAGTCTTATCCTGAAGTGGGAAGGAAGATTTATTAACTATCATATTCTGGCAGCGAAAGTAGACGCTTTATGGTCCTTGCATGGAAAATATGATTTGAGAGATCTTGGCTCAAACTGCTACATTCGGAGGATTGAGCAAAAAGAGAAGATGGAGCATATCCTCACTAATGGCCCCTGGATGATTTTTAATAACCACCTGCGAGTTAGAAAATGGTCCCCGAGTTTCAAAGTGTCATCGGATAAAGCCACAACCGTGATCACCTGGTTGAGAATTCCTGAACTTGCCATTGAATACTACCAAGAAGAAATTATCTTTTCTATTGCAAAATGTTTAGGTACCCCGATTAAGATTGACCAAAATACTTTCTGGGCTTCGAGAGGAAAGTTTGCTCGATTCTGTGTCCAAATCGACTTGGCACTTCCTTTATAGAGTGAGATAGAGGTCAATGGCAGCATATACAAACTTGTCTATGAGAATATACCAGTTATTTGCTTTGAGTGTGGAAGAATAGGACATAGGGCCTTGGAGTGTGGTTTCAAAAAAGCTGAAGACAGTCGAAAGGAGTCGCCGAAAAATGGTGTAGCAGACGGTGGACTAGGACAGCCAGAGGTACAAACTGGGCTTGCCGGATAAGGGTAAAGAGGGGGCCCTTGAGAATAGTGACAAATCTGTGGGTACAAACTATGGAGCATGGATGATAGTGTCAAAGTCGAGACCTAGGGGGAAGGGTAAGAGGACATAGGTGGGATTAAAGGTGTAAATTGGGCTTGCCAAAAGCCAAGGCTTGCCAAGCCTAAATAAGCCAAGCTTTTTGGGCTTGGCTTATTTAAGGCTTGGCTTGTTTAGGCTTGCAAGCCTAAAAAGCTTGTCAATGTTTTCACAAGCCAAGCCAGCTTGGCTTGTTTGCTCTTTTGTCTTGTTAATTGAAGGTCAACAAGCCGAAAAAGCTTGCCAAGCTTTTTCACAAGCCAAGCCGGCTTGGCTTGTTTGTTTCACAAGCCAAGCCGGCCTTCTTAGCAAACAAGTCAAGCTTTTCGCAAGCCAAGCCGGCTTGGCTTGTTAGGATTGTTTGACACCTCTAGGTGGGATCAGGAAAAGGAGTGGGCCATGATAAAAAATTAAATGGCCAGCCTAAAGAAAAAAATTCTTTCTCCATTTTGGCTACTGGTGACCGAAAGCATATGGAAGGGAAAACTAGTTATGTAATGGCTGATAGTGATGGGGGACCTCAAACCCTCATGGGGAGAATAAAAATACTAAGAAAAGAACTCTTTACACAAAAGTGCTTGTCACTCAAAAGGAGACAACAAAATCAGGGTATGGAAGAGGTAAAAGTAAGTCAAACAAGGAAGGTGGGGCACGTTATGCATGCAGAAATTCGGCTGAGGGAAAATATGGTCATTTTGGACCGTTGGTTATTCAGGACTTGGAGAAAAATAATGAAAAAAATAAATTTAAGGTTGGGAAAGAAGTGGAGCTCACTGCTGTTGTTATCCCACATAATTTTTCCTTCTCTAGCTCCTCAGAACCAGAGAGCTTAAGTATGGGAAATGGAGTTCTTGATGTTCTCAGTGAGGGAGAAAGAGTACGCGGATCGTCTGTTTCACCCCCAGATCGGCTATCTCCTCCAACAAGAAAGGATGATGCAACCTTACCACTTGACCCAATTCGACCCGAGGTGCAAGCTGGTGAGAATAACGAAAATCAATCCATTCTTTTGGCAAATTTTAGCAGAGATAAGTCAATTTCGAGTGGGGATGGCAAGAGAGAGACACCACGAATTGGAGATTCAATTGAGTGCTCCCGAGATGGAGAGACAAGAGGTGGTAGCAAGGAGACTCGTCACGCAAACAATGGAGAGTGTGAGGAGATGGAATATTGAGAGTCCTATTGGACTTATTGACGTATTCACTTCATCAATGAAGTTACTTTCATGGAATTGTCAAGGTGCAGGTAAGTCCGCCTTTCGTAGTAACCTAAGGGAAATAATTATTCATAATCCGGATATTGTCTACATCCTTGAGACTAAAGTTAGTGAGGAACAAGCCCTCTTGATTTCAACGTCCTTGGGATTTTCGGGGGTTAGACGTGCACCCACTATTGGTAGAGAAGGAGGGATTTGGATGTTATGGGACATGGATCATATCCACGTGCAAATCATCGAGTCCAACCCTCAAGTCATACATGCAATTATTGGTCCTCCTAATGGCGATAGATGGCTGTCATCCGGGTGCTATGCTAGCCCGGATCGTGAGACTCGGGAATTATTGTGGAACGAGTTGGAGTTAAGAAGCAATAATGTCTCATTACCTTGGTTTGTAACCGGGGATTTCAACGAAGTTTTGGCGGCACACGAGAAGAAAGGAGGGAGAGTGGCTAGCCTTTCTAGATGCAACCGATTTTTGGATATGATGGATTATTGTGGGCTTATGGACCTCGGATTTCAAGGGTCAAAATTCACATGGGTTAATAAAAGAGGGACCTTACTCACGATTAAGGAGAGGTTGGACCACGCCCTTGCAAACAATGATTGGCGTATTAAGTTTCCGGAGGCCACCGTGATCCATTTACCGAGGACTTGCTCGGATCACCATCCAATTTTAACTCATTGTTTGGGGCTTCCGTTGGGGTCAAGGAAAGAGAGGCCCTTCCGTTTTGAGCTGGCGTGGGCTACTCACCCGGAGTGCGAAGGAGCTATTAAGGATATTGGGAGGGTAAAAATAATCTCTTTAAAGCTCTCAATATCCTTCCGAAAACAATGAGAAAGTGGAATAAGGACTCCTTCAGTAATATATTTGGGAGGAAAAAGAGAACTTTGGCAAGACTTGAAGGTATTCAAAGAGCTTTATCGGATAGGGACTGCCCCATCTTGGCAAATTTGGAGATTGAGCTTATTAAGGAATATAACCTCACTCTTAAACAAGAAGATCTCCTATGGTATCAAAAGTCAAGAATTAATTGGCTCAAATTTGGGGATAGTAACACCCATTTTTTCCACGCGTCCACTATCGTTAGGAGAAGGAAAAATGCTATCAATTTGCTTAAAATCGATAATGTGTGGACTTCGGACCCGGCAACTTTAAAGGAGCATGTTTTTGGTTTCTTTGAAAAATCCTTGGCAGGGGAGTGTAATGGGAATCTGAACCTGAGGGAGGTTAAGGTGAGTGTGTTCCAGAGACAGCTCACTAAGGAACAATCCAAGCAACTTTTGAATCTTCCAAGTCTGAAAGAGATTAAAGTGGTGGTCTTTGATATGAGCCCTTTCAAAGCCCCGGGACCGGATGGTTGTCAAGCTTCTTTTTACCAAAAATTCTGGAATGTGGTTGGGAAGTCGGTTTGGGATGTGGTCCTCTCGGCATTTCAGTCAGGCCATATAGATGAGGGTTTAGGAGATTCCTTTATGGTACTCATACCTAAGGTAACCAACCCAGATGTGATTTCAAAGTTTCGCCCGATTTCTTTATGTAATGTGATTTATAAGGTGGTAACTAAGACCATTACTAGCCGAATGAGGTATATGATGAAAGATATTGTCTAGCCTTTTCAGAGTAGTTTCATCCCCGGGAGAGGGACTCATGACAATATCTTGGTTATTCAAGAGTTAATTCATACTCTAAAGAAGTCGAAAAGTAAGAAAGGAGGAATGGTACTTAAAATTAATCTTGAGAAAGCGTATGATAGGGTGAGTTGGGCTTTTTTCAAACAAACTCTTGAATTTTTTAACTTTCCTTCAAGGTTAACAAGACTTATTTTGGAGTGCGTTTCCAGCTCTAGGCCGCGAATTTTGTGGAATGGGGAACCTCTCCCCCCTCTTCAAGCTAGTTGTGGGCTAAGGCAAGGGGACCCCCTATCCCCTTACCTTTTTGTCTTGTGTATGGAAAGATTAGCTTACATGATCGAAGAGGCGATTGCATCCGGGTCGTGGCAACCGATTGCTATGTGTAGAGGGGGACCAAAAATTTCTCATCTTTTCTTCGCGGATGACTTAATTCTCACGACTAAAGGGGTGGAGTCTAATGCGAGAGTTATCAAGGACACAATTGAGCATTTTGACAAGATATCGGGACTAAAGGTTAACCTTGAAAAACAAAAGTCTTTTTCTCTAAATTTATGCCAAGAAGCAATAGGAGGCTGATTGCTGGAATCCTTGGTTTTGGGTGTACCAATGATTTAGGAAAGTACCTTAGTGTGCCAATTATACACCATCATTCGGACCCTAAGGAATACAGAGAGCTTGTGGACAAAGTTCAAAATAGACTTTCAACTTGGAAAGCAAAATTGCTTAACATGGCGGGGCGACTTACTCTTATAAAGTCGGTGACGGCCGCTATGCCATCTTATACAATGCAAACCGTGTGGCTACCTTCTTCGACGTGCGATCAACTTGATAGGCTTAATCGTACTTTTCTATGGTCTACCGAGGGTAATTGTCGTAAAATACATCTTGTTGGGTGGAAAGATGTGACTAAGAACAAGAATGAAGGAGTTTTGGGGATTAGAGAGACTAGACTAACAAACATTGCCCTTCTTGTGAAACTTGGTTGGAATATTATTAGAAAGAAAGGGAATATTTGGGGTGAGATTATGGAAAAAAAGTACTTAAAAAAGAAAGAGATCCTTGACGTGGTGGTTCGGTCTTATGACTCGGCCCAATGGAAAGGTATTGTGCGAAGTTTTAAGAAAGTGGAGAGTCTAGTGCGGTGGAGAGTCGGTGACGGGAAAGACATCTCCTTTTGGTTTGATCAGTGGTGCGATAGTAACTATATTTGTGATTTGATAGACAATGACGTTGCTCAAGAAGATTTATGGTTAAGTGTGGCAGATGTTGTGGATGAGCTGGGGAGATGGAACTTTGATAAGATTAAAACACCCCTGCCCCAAAAAATAAAAGAGATGATTGGACAAATTTATGTTCCTTATTCGAGAGACACAAAGGATTCAAAAGTTTGGTCCGGTACGTCTAACGGACTTTTTACATGCAAATCAGCCTTTGAGTTCTTGCATGGAGAGGTTTTGAATAAGAATAGTGACCTGGATAGGACAAAATGGGGATGGATTTGGAAAATTAAGTGCCCACCAAAGTTCAAACTGTTTTTTTGGCTTTTACATCATGAAAAGTTGGCAACCAAAAACCTGTTGTTCCAAAGATCAATCATTAACTCGGGTTTGTGTCCTAGGTGTGAGCAAGAACTCGAAGATGCAACTCATGCCCTTCGAAACTGTAAGGAATCTTCGAAAATTTGGGAGTATGTGACTGTTCCGACGAGATTCTTGGAATTCATGAACATCGACCCGCTTAACTGGATTAAGTTCAATTTGGCGAATGATATGGAGAACACAGTTATCTCGGAGTGCCCTTGGAAATTTGTATTCCTGGCAACCATTTGGTGGATCTGGCGGGATAGAAACTCATTCCTTTTTGAAGGAAAATCTAATTCCATACAACAAGCGATTCACAAGATCAAGAGTTTGGCTATTGAGTTGGAGGAAAATTTTTCTAAAGCAAACTTTAGCAAGGTGGAAATGCACCAGATTGTAACGTGGATAAAACCGGATCATGGGTGGGTGAAATTAAATACGGATGGTAGCTTCCGTTCAACGTCTAATAGAGCAACAGCAGGCGGTTTATTGAGAGATGAATTTGGAAAATGGATTTGGGGTTTTGGCTGGAATTTGAGAAATTTCACTATTACAGAGGCGGAGTTATTGGCGCTCCGAGAAGGCCTTCACATTGCATGGGAGAAGTGGGTTCCTCGTATCGTCGCAGAAGTGGACTCCGAGGTAGTTTGTAAACTAATTCTCAATGGAGATGTGGAGAACCACCCTCTCGGTAGTATTATTCGGGATTTTAGGATTTTTCTTGGTAAACCTTGGAGTAGTTTACTACGACACACGAAAAGGGATGGGAACAAGGTGGTGGATAGCCTTGCGAGTATTGCACACGGTTTGAGCGAAGGAATCTGCATGTGGGATCACCCACCTGATGAATGCTTGGAAATTTTGCAATTGGAAATGTAAACCTTAGTTTTTTTTATTTCCCATGTAACAAAAAAAAAAATAATAATAATAATCCACGAACCACGTACAACATGGGTAGTCATTTACAACCCCACCCACTAACAAAGTAAGCAGTTAAAAAAGAGTATTTTGGATGGAAAATAAAAATAGAAAAGAAAAGAAAAAGGCATTGTGGAAGATAATTTTAGAAATAAATATAGTCTCTCCATTGACTAGAGGCTAGAGAGAAAGAAGTAGAGCACGTAATATATATAATATAATAAATAAATAGCAACAAGAGAGAGAAAGAAATATTTATTAGGACCCATCATCAATCTATCCAGCAAGGGAAGTTAACAAATTTAACCCCCAATTGCATATCACCTTACAAATTTAGACCTTTTCAAAAAGACATTACAAATTTAGACCCCTATGGGACCCATGAGCTTGAAAAGTCCAAATTACCCTTACTAAAGTCAAAAGATGGATAATTGCAAGCTTTCACCTTGTTCTATCAAGAAATTGCTCAAGACTCCCTATACAATTTAAAATATTTCGTATGGTCCCTATACTTTCAATTTATTTACCTTTAGTCCTCGAATTTTGAAAATAGTTTATTTTGACCCCACAAAACAACAAAAACATCAAAAAATCCATAAGAGTAATTATACATATTTAAAGAAAAGGGAATCCCAACCCGCTTTTATAAATCTGCATAAAAACTTTTTATTGCCTTCATAATTTACATACATGCCAATTCCTGCTCATATTTTAAGTACTTTTATTGATTGTCTTAATACTTTAGAAAACTTAGATTATACTAATACAGAATTAATATTAGAATTACGAAATCAATTAATAATTAGAAGAGAACATTGGGTTAATAATTATCTTAACATACCTCCTAGATTAAGAGATCACGAAAACTATATTAAGTACCTTTTAATCTTGAATATATTAATAGCAGCCTTTTATTAAAATAGCTTCTTCTAATTATAAAAGATTAGAATATCTAGATTTAGAATATAGTTTAGCCGATAGAACCATAATCTCTTTAGATAAACATAAATTTATTTGTAGATTTGATTCAAATTTTAAGCATAATTTACATTCAGAAAATAAACATTTAAATAGTTTAACAGATTTATTTATATCGTTAGCATCAAACTTAGAAATAAATAACGCTAAACTTTGTAAAACGTTAGAATCATTAAAAGAAACCGTTTTAATAAATAGAGAAATAATAAAGAAGGGTGAAAATAATAATTTAGATTATATTAAACAACAATCTGAGGAAACTCTAAAAATAGTTAAGAAATATAATAAGCTTTTCCCCACTAAAGACGAAATAATAGAGTTAAAATATAGCTTGGAAAGTAATAAGCTAAAACAATTAGAAATTGAAACTAAGAAAACTCTAAGCCAAGTAATAGAAAAAATAAATAAACTTGAAGCTCAAAACTTAGAAACAAGTAAAACGCTAAAAAATATAGAACGAATAGTTAGTGGATGAATAATATAGAAAATAGATTAGAATATAAAAGAGCCATTGAATTAGCAAATAAATATCTATCTACCGAAGAAGGATTTACTACCTATCAAGGAACTAGTAATTCAGATAAATTATATCCTAAACTTTGGAATATTCAATTCGCTTTAATTCTACAAATATTCGAAAGGCTAGATAAATTAGAAAATAAGTTAGAAAAATTAAGTACTAAAATAGACACAGTATCTCAAGTGATTAAAGGAGATTTACAAGATAGTATAGAAGAAAGATTATCAAATTTAGCACTAGAAGAATCTGAAAAACCTAAAAAAGAACCTAAAAAATATATATATTGGTAAAAAATGATGAGATCATTTAGTGGTACTAGTAGAACTATAAGTGAATCAAGTAATAAAGAAAAAGAGAAAGGAAAAATAAGTAATACTTTCACTAAACGAATGTTTAGAGGATCAGGAAGTCAAAGCTCAGCTAGAGAAGTAGAATTAGAAGAGATAATAGACGTAGAAGAAAATCTTAATTTATATAATAACAAGGGAATAGATAAGTTAAAACCTAAAACATTATACAAAGTAGGAAAAATGGATTTTAACACACATTTAATCAAGAAATTTAGAGAAAAAGAAGTAAAAGTTACAACAAATGCTGAAAATATAAGCTTAGTTAGCCCGGAATGTATAAAACAATTAAAACAATTAAAGCAAAAGTATATACATTTAGGATTAATTATTGTAGGAATAAAAGGATTAACTAGAAAGGGAACTGGTGGAAAGGTTTTAGTTTTATTATTAGATAAGAGTTGGTCTGATGCTAGGAGAGCAGTATTTGCTAGTATGGAAATAGATATGACTAATAATGTAGGAATATTTTATGTAGCTCCGAACATGATGAAAAGTATTAAAGATATTAATAAAATTACGATAGGATTACAAACTAGAGGATATGAAACATATGATGGTAACAACTTAGTAGTTTCTATAGCATTTTTAGGAAGAGTAACCAATAATAGTTTTCCTCAATATAAAATTAATATAGATGGGATAATAGATGGATTAGCCTCAGTAGGAGTAAAAATGATTAAACCTTTAAATATAGATAATAACGATTTAAATGGAGAAGAATGGGAATTAACCAAGCATTTAGAAGAAAATGAGACTGTCAAAGTTTCAGGAGAAAGTGTAATGTATACAAATAGTAGAGGTCAAACTTCTATTAGATTCCTTAATTACCAAAAACAAAATCCCAAAGAAAATTTAGAAGACCTAGAAGAAGAAACTGATAATGAAACTGAAACAAGCTACATGAATATTATAGAAGAAGAAGTTAGAATAACTAGCAGATTTGCTAATTGGGAAATATTATCTAATATAGAAAGCGAAGAAGATGAAGAGGAAGAAAATATAGAAGAAATAGATGAAGAGATTAGACAATTAGAAAGTCAGCTCAAAAATGATTATAGACCAAAAAATATGGAAGAAATATTAAGAAAAAATTTTGAGATAAATAATTTAAGAGAATTAGTAGATGAAATGTATTTTGAAGCAATGAATCTAGATATCAATTTAGAGTCAGCCGAAGAAGAATTTAAACAATATTATAATATTGATTTAGTTGATGATATATGTTCAGGAAAAATAGAATTTGAAAAGTTCTTTAAAAATAAAGAGAAAGGTAATAACGAAGTAGCTTTTATGGCAGATAGTCAAGCAAGTACTAGTAGTAATATAGGAAAAAGAACTAGAGTAGAACCAGATTATAGTGAAGTTCCAGCTAGAAATGTAGAAATGAGTGGTAGACCAGAATGGAAAAGTCCCACATATGAATATGGATCAACCCAGCCAAATAAATATATAGGATCAAGACAACCCATAGGAAAAACCATGAGTGGAACCATGTTAGTAATTGAATTAGGAAGTCCACAAATGTGGCCAGAAGAAATAAATATATGGGAACAATGTGTAGTAAGACATTGGGAAATAAATAAAAAAGCAGATATGGATATGTTTAATTTTTTAGAAACCTGTTTAGGACCTACAGCATTATCTATCTAGCAAAGCAAGAAGAAGAAAGATCCTAATAGAATTAATGAAATAAAGGCCTTAGAAAATAATCCTTATAATTTTACTAGTTTTATTAGAACATTAATAATAGGTATAGATCCAGGAAGAGAAAATACATTCATACAAGATACAGCACTTAGAAACCTAGAACAACTCACTATAACAGATATGAAATATATTATACCTTTTAGTCAAGATTTTACAAGATTAATAGGAGAAGCTAATAAAACATTTGATGAAGAATTATGTAATAGATATTTTACGAAATTACCACAAGATTTAGGAAAAAGAATACATGAAGAATGGATAAAAACTAATGGCAATCTTACAGGATCAGGTATAGGACCTAGAGTACAATATACTTTCTTTAAACTTCAGGAATGGTGTAAAGAAGAATTTATTAGAGAACAAATTAGAAAGCAATCTTATGAGTTTTGTCGAAAAGCTATATACACCCCACAACAATATGGACAGAAGAATTACTTTAAGCCAAAACGCAAAATATTAAGGAAATCAAATAAACCAAAATCTAGTTTTAGACAATATAGGCAAGGAAGAAAGCCACCTAATTATGTTAAAAAGCCATCAACAAGAAAATGCACATGTTATATTTGTGGAGATCCTAAACATTTAGCTAATAGATGTCCGAAAAGACAATTTAATATGGAAAGAGCAGCCATAGCAGAACAATTAGATGAAGACGTAGTAAGTATAGATGGTAATGAAAGTGATAATGAAAGCATATTTAGTATAGTAAGTGAAGAAGGACCAGAAATTCCTAATATAATAGAATATACCTATATGAATAATTCATGTGAACATAAATATATAAATGGAAAAGGAACTATGAGTGTAGCCTGTAGTATTTGTAGATTATATCCTGATATGCATTTAAGATATCAATGCAATATATGTTTTGACGAGATTTGTTTTATTTGTGCTAAAGACGCATATAATATAGAAACAGATGTATCGCCTAAACCTAGTAAAAAACTAGAATCTATAGAAGTTCTAAGCCATAAAATAGAAAATTTAGATTTAAGAATACAATTAATAGAATTAAAATTAAAAAATAATGAAAACATAAGTAGTAATCAAAATAAAGGAAAAGGTGTAATTATAGAAGAACTTGATGAAATTAATCAACAATTAGAAGAAACTCATTTACAAAATACAGCGTATGAACCCCAACTACAAGTACCCTATACTAGTAGTCTAATACTTTTAGATTGTCGAATATGGTGTAATCAAGAAAAATATATTGAAACTAAAGCCATTTTAGATACAGGAAGTACAAAAAGCATGCTTAGCGCTAGTCTTGTGCCGAAAGAATTTGTAACACAATTAAGTTATACTGTTACTAGTAGAACTGCAGAAAATAGATTAATGAGAATAACAAAGGAGTTAATTAACATAGGAATACAATTTAAAGATTTTTCAGGAAATTATAGTAGCAAATATACATTAGGACAAGTCCTTATAGCACCAGAAACCATAAATAGCCACGAATTCCTTTTAGGGTTAAACTTCATTTGTGCATTAAATGGTAGTATTTTAATAGGAAAAAATTATATTACTATTAGCAAACATAATTATACTTTTCCAACTAATAGATACATTAAACAATCAGAGTTGACTGCGAAGCGTGGTGGACATGGTAATAATGAACTCGATTTTTTCAAAGAATTAGAACAAAATAATATAGAACCTGAAACTATAGATATCCTATTAGATGAAGAAATTAGAGATATAGGAAAGGGATTAGAAGTTTTAAACCTAGAAAATGAAAGAATTTTGCATAAATTAGAAATGTTAGGATTTATAGGAGATGATTTAGCTAAAAACAAAGTAAACTATACTTTTAAACTAAACATATTAAACCCAGATATAGTGATAAGAACAGCAGCTATAGAATATACTCCTGAAGATATAAAAGAATTCAAAACACAAATAAAAGAAATGTTGGAAATCGGTGTTATAAGAAGAAGTGATAGTCCTCATAGATCAGCAGCCTTTATAGTAAGAAATAATGCAGAAATAAAAAGAGGAAAACCTAGAATAGTATATAATTATAAGAGACTTAATGATAATACAGAAGATGATGCTTATAGAATACCTAATAAAGATGAGTTAATTAATCTTATACAAAATAAAAAGATATTTTCAAAATTTGATTTAAAAAGTGGATATAATCAAATTAAAATGGTAGAAGAAGACAAAAAATGGACAGCTTTCAGCTGTAGTGAAGGACATTTCGAGTGGAATGTTCTATCTTTTGGTTTAAAAAATGCTCCAGCAATATTTCAAAGATTTATGGATAATATATTTAAACATTTAGATTTCTGTTTAGTATATATAGATGACATTTTAGTAGCTTCTGAAACTTTTAAGCAACATCAAGATCATTTAAAACAAGTGTTTAATTTAATAGAAGAAAACGGAATAGTAGTATCTAAAAAGAAAATGGAACTTTTTAAGAGAAAAATAAGCTTTTTAGGTTTAGAAATAGGAAACGGACAAATTAAATTACAACCTCATATAGCTCAAAAAATTCTAGATTTCCCAGATAAATTAGAAAACTTAAAACAAATACAAGCGTTTTTAGGAATATTAAACTACTCTAGAAAATTTATTCCTAAACTTAGTAAATTAGTCGGACCATTATATAAGAAAACAGGAAAATCAGGTCAAAGACATTTTAATCAGGAAGATATTAACTTAGTCAGAAAAATTAAAGAAGTTGTTAAAGATTTAAAACCTTTAGAATTACCCTTAAGTACTGATTATGTTATAATAGAAGTAGATAGCTCTATAGAAGGATGGGGAGCAATATTAAAATGTAAACCTCATAAATTTTCTCCAAAAAATGAAGAAAAAATATCAGCTTATTCCAGTGGTAATTTTAATAAAACAGGAAGTAATTGGACTAGCCTAGATTATGAAATAGCAGGGATAGTTAAAGCAATAGACCATTTTAGACTATATTTAAATAAACCTTTTACCATTAGAACGGATTGTGAAGCTGTAGTTAGATTTATTAAAAATGAAAATTCTAGAAAACAAAATAATAAAAGATGGTTAAATTTTAGAAATGCAATAGAAGGTAATGGATATAAAGTAGAATTTGAACATATTAAAGGATCAAACAATAGCATAGCAGATTTATTAAGCAGACAATTAACTTTAATTTTGGGAAACAGATCATGGCTTCCAACGACCAAGACAACCAACAAACAAGACCTCCCTCTGCAGCTTACAACCAAATAGTCCGAAGACCAGTTTTCAGGCCTAATTTTCAACAAACTAGCCAGAATAGACCAGCATTCACAATAGAAACTCAGTTTTTCAATCCAGCTACACAAAGCGTTTTTCCTAGACCAGCTTTAAAAACCTTTGGTAAAATAGCTCTTCCAGTCAGACATAATTTCAAGCTTCCAAAAGATACCCCTCATATAACCGAAGATCAAAGTATTTTACTCAATGCGCTATGGGAAGCTCATCCTTCAGCTGGCAAATTAACAGCACTAAATGCACTTTGTTATTTCTTTGAAAAGGAAAACAAAAATTTTCCATTAGACGAAGCAGCAGTTTATCTTGTTATTAGAGGAGAACCAGTGGGAATCTTTGAAGATTATCAACGAGCGATACAAAGCATTCAGAAGGTAGCCAAGGGATACTTGGAGCCCTTTAAACATTTTCATGAAGCAGTAACAGCAGCAAGAAGAATTTTAGGCCCAAATTTTTACATACAGCCTAATGCCGAAAATGCAAAGCCCAAAATACTTTCAAAGGGAAAGAGACCCATAAACCCAGATGTAGAAGCACTCGAAGATGACTTAGAGACTATAACTAAACAATTTACCAACCTTAACAAATTTTATCAAGACCTTTTAGCCCAGCATCAAAAGTTATCAGCCCATGTAATAAACCCCAGACAAAATGATGTTCCTAAGGAGATCAAAAATAAATCCTACCAATTTTTGTCTGTTCGAACTTTTTTTAACCCTTGCCAAACAGTTCTAGCTTTACCTGAAGAAATTCAGAGTATCATTTGGCAAAAAGCAGAAGATAGCTTTTACAAAAGAATGTTAAAAGTAGCCCAAATTATTATCAATCAGCAGATAGAAGGAATAATTTCAAAGACTCGCCTACTACAATGGAAGGGAGAACCTATTCGCCACGAAGGATCATTAAAATTCTACACCCTAAAATATTTTTCATGGCCTAATGTTCATATAGATGCATCAGTTTTTAGAGAAGGATGGATAGATGAAGAATTTATCAGCGTTCAAAGGTTATTAGACTATGGTTTCATAGCCAAAATATTTGTATCAGATCCAGTACAAGTGACTCATATAGGTCGACATATTTCAGACGCTGTCAATTTTATATTCGAGCAACAAGCAGCAGAAAGTCTCAAGCTTGACGTAGTATCTCTACCTCCAATTTGGAACACTACAGGAATAGAAATAGGACATTCATTCTTTTCGATAACAGAAAATTATGAAAAATGGGAACCAATGTCAACATTGTGGAATTGTCCTGAAGCCATAAATCCTTTAGCCAATATAGAAGAGCTCAAATTAGCTTTGGAAATACGAAGGAAAACGCAGCGACAATATATGATGCCCAATTCAGATTCAGACCTCAAGCTTATTTTTCAGACAATTCATCATAGCATATTTATTCCGGCCAAGAACAGATGCAAGATTCGCCTTACTACTCTAGGAAAAAGAGCAATGACAAGTGTAGAATACCCACCAAGATATAATCCTGATATGTATAATCCGGATTCAGAATATAATCCAGATCTAGAAGGAACCAGTCGAGAAACATACTAGAAGACAAAAGCTTCAACAGTTCAGCAATACCAATAATTCAGCTACAAGACAAACTTCAAGAGACAACATTCAAAGATTCAGCAAAATAATGCATCTCCCAGACAAAAGCCATAAATGTATCAGCAGCAAGGACAATAATTTGCAGCAATAATTCAGCTATCAAACAAGGCACTGAATTCAAAGCAACAATCTTTAAATAATTTCAGCAATTTTTGTACTGTTCACTATTGCCACCTATGTACTTTTTTACTATTAAGATACTGTTTGTAATAATGGCAGTTCGGATGCCAAATCTCTCTTCAAATTGTTGTAATTTCTTTCATGTCCGAGGCCTATATAAGGACCTCATTACTCATTTTGTAAACTCGCACCTTGACATTCTCCAACCCACACTTCTTGGTTGCTAGAGAATCTCTCATCTTTTCTTGTAATAAAATATTTTCTTTGTGTGCAATAATATTTTGTAAGTTTTTATATGTTTTATAATGCATAGTGAGTAAACTCCCCCAGGGACGGGATTCCCCTACTATTTAAAAATGTTATAACTCTCTCATGGTCAAAAAATACAAAAACATTAAAAATCGAAAAACCAAAAACATTAAAAATGCTCAAAATGATGATGAACCTGTTTCATCTTCTCAAAAATATGTTTCCGCTGTACAAATTATTGTTTTCAATAATATCTGATACTGCTTTGGGAAGATTTTGTTTACCGTCTCGGTGTTACTGGTCGGGAGACAAAATGTGCGGGATAATTCCCCCCAGTGTGCAAGCAAAATGGTATCAGAGCTTGAGTATTTTGAGTATGCTCTGTGGTCGCAGTTTATCTGATCTTCCACATCAGAAAGGTTTTCTCGAGCTATTTATCAAAACAAGGTTACTAAGTTTTTAAATTTTTTAAAATGAATCAAGTTTACATTTTTAAATTCAAAAGAGTAAGATAGGTACTTCATTTTTGTCCAACATAAGTCTTCGTTGATGAAGCAACCGGATTTTCGGAGCAACCCTCTTACTTGAGAATGATAAAATGTGAATTTTAATTCATAATCTAAAAGGTGAACAGTAATCTTGTTTAATTTCTGTAATTATTTTGTTAATAGCTCTTAATTTATGTAATTACTTTATTTAATGACGTTTTTCATATATTAGGGACTAAATAAACCAATTTTAAATATTAAAGGACCAAAGGAACTATTCTTAAAAATAAGGGACTTAATTTGTAAATTCTTAAAAATGCAACAGTGATAGGGGCTGACAAAACAGGGATATTTTGGACCTTTCTCTTGATTTAGCCACAAAAAATAAAGAGAAAAGAAAAAACAAACATAAAGGGTCTAATATTGCAACCCCTTGCAATTGGGGTCTAAAATTGCTATCATCCCATCCAGCAAAAAGAACCAAAAATTATCCAAAAAAAGAAAGAAGAAGAAACCATACAGAATTGGGTTTTTTCCGAGGGCATCCATCCATCCATCCGATCCGCATGGCTGCAGCGACCACGATAAACGACCTCCCAGATGTGATCCTGTCCAACATAATCGGGGGCGTAAGTGACGTCCGGAGCCGTAACTCGTCGGCTTTGGTGTGCCGCAAGTGGTACATGTTAGAACGCGGCAGTCGGTCCGCCCTCACTCTCCGCGGCAACCTCCGTGATCTGTTCATGCTCCCCACCTGCTTCCCCTCCATTTCACATCTAGACCTCTCTCTTCTATCCCCCTGGGGCCACCCCCTCACCTCCGCTTCCGACCCTGCCCTCATCGCCCACCTCCTCCGCCACGCCTTCCCTTGTCTCACCTCCCTCACTCTCTATGCACGAAACCCATCCACCATTCAGCTCATAGCTCCTCAGTGGCCTAATCTCAAACACCTCAAGCTCGTCCGTTGGCACCAGAGACCCCCCATCAACTCCCCCGGCGATGAGCTCCAGATTTTGTTCTCCGAATGCGGCCAACTTAATTCTCTTGATCTTTCCGCGTTTTACTGCTGGACCGATGATGTCCCTCCTGCTCTTCACTCTAACCCTTCACTTGCTTCCAATATCACTTCCCTCAATCTATTGAACCCTTCTTTTTCTGAGGGTTTTAAATCCGATGAGATTAGGATAATCACAAAGGCTTGTCCCAATTTGAGGGAATTCAAAGCCGCCTGTATGTTTGATCCCAGGTATATTGGGTTTGTTGGAGATGAGGGTTTGGTTTCTGTATCAGTCAATTGCCCCAAATTGGCGATTCTTCATTTGGTTGATACTTCCGCTTTATCAAACTCGCGAGGCGATCCCGAACACGAGGGCTTCACGGAAGAGGATGCCAGGATAAATGCAGCCACATTCATTGAGGTATTTTCGGGGCTTCCGCTGCTGGAAGAACTCGCTTTAGATGTTTGTAATAATGTCAGAGTCAGTGGCACAGCACTGGAGGTCATCCATTCTAAATGCCCTAAGTTGAGGTCACTTAAGTTGGGGCATTTTCATGGGATTTCCGTGCCGGTTGATTCGAAGCTTGATGGCATCGCCCTATGCCAAAGGCTCGAGTCCTTGTCGATTAGGAATGTTGGTGATTTGACTGATATGGGGTTGATTGCAATTGGGAGAGGGTGTTGTAGATTGGCAAAGTTTGAGGTTGATGGTTGCAAGAAGATTACAATGAGGGGGATGAGAACGTTGGCTTCTTTGCTTCATCGCACGTTGATTGACGTGAGTATAACTTGCTGCAAAAATCTCGGTGCAGCTTCCTCTTTGAAAGCTTTGGAGCCAATAAAGGATCGAATCCAGAGGCTTCATATTGATTGTCTTTGGGATTGTGCTGAAGAGCTTGATGGTATTGAAAGCAGTTTAGATCTCAATAGTTTGGTTGAAAGTGAAGCATCAAATAAGCCTGCAGTAAATTTTTTCACAGGTGATTATGATGGCATGAGTAATGTGAGCAAGAAGTGCAAATACTCTTATGATCTGAATTCTTATTTTGGAGGAGGAGTATTAACATCGGATGATGTTAATGGAAATGGATCTGGTGGGAAGACATGGGATAGACTGACATATCTTTCGCTCTGGATTGCTGTAGGGCAGCTTTTGACTCCTCTAACAAGTGCAGGACTTGAGAATTGTCCCAGTTTGGAGGAGATTCGGATAAAGGTGGAAGGAGATTGTAGGGAGTTGTCGAAGCCGTCAGAGCGTGAGTTTGGGTTGAGCATTATGGTGAATTACCCAAAGTTAAGGAAGATGCATTTGGATTGTGGTGAAACAATTGGGTACGCACACACTGCACCTTCGGGGCAGATGGATTTGAGCCTTTGGGAAAGGTTTTATCTGTTTGGTATAGGGAATTTGGATCTGAAGGAGCTCGATTACTGGCCTCCACAAGATAGGGATGTTAACCAGAGGAGTCTATCACTTCCAGCAGCAGGATTGCTGCAAGAATGTCTTCAGCTTAGAAAACTTTTCATACACGGGACGGCTCATGAGCATTTCATGATGTTTCTACCGAGAATACCAGACCTAAGAGATGTGCAGCTGAGAGAAGACTACTATCCAGCACCAGAGAATGATATGAGCACTGAGATGAGGGCTGACTCATGTAGCCGCTTTGAGGCTGCTCTTAATGGACGTCACATTTCTGATTGACCACCACACACATTTTGTAGGATTGATTTCTTGCTAAACAATTTTTTGTTGTTGTTGTTGTTCCTCTTACATTTTTGACCTCATATATTCGCCACTGAGAGTAGAAGAAAATCATGCTTTGATTGCACAAAAACGATCTATGTTTTTCCGTTTGCAAGTTCTATCATGTGAAACGAAAAGACACTATTCTGTTATTCAAAGTTCACTTCAAAAAGTTGACAATTTGAGCCGAAATGTATACATGGTAAATGTGGCTGTGTTGTTTATCGATTCAATTAACACATTGCATTAGCAAAGCTGTGAACTTTTCTATTGCCCTAATTCTGCTTCGGGTAATTTGGGTAGGAAGTTTTCTTATTTTTTCGGGTATCGGGTAATTTCTAACCCGAATCATAGTTTCGGGTCGGGGGTCGGGTAGGAAACTCCGACCCAATAGGTACCTGACTATTTAATTGGGGAAAAAAAATAAAATTAACCTGAAGTTAATGGATAAAGCATATTGCGTTAATTTGATGTTTATTTCGTGTTTGACTTGATGTTAATTTACTCGAATGAGTTACTTATTGTTAATTTTTATTTTATTTGTTGTTGATTGTTGATTAATTGTGAATGGATTAATTGTTAAATCCTAATACAATAAATAATTTTATATTTTAGTTGAAGTTATGAAAAGGGAAAAAAATGTAACATTGGCCTTGCAATTGCAAGGAGGCATAACACAGGCTATTTTAGCCTATGTTCTGTTGCCTGCATCACTTCCTTGCAGTCTGCTTCTAACATAAACAACATATTGCAAAGGCCGGGTACCCGATTATCAGGTACCTGATTTTTTGGGGTCTTTATTGGGTAGCAAAGATTGCTACCCGAATCACCCAATACCCGATACCCGATCTGACGCCCACCCCTAAATGGCACTAGCAAACATGTAAGCGCTTAAAACAGTCTTCTAACATAATCTCGTAAAGATTTAAACGTGTATGTCATTCTCATGGGAGAATACCTTGTTCCATGGGAATTGATCGAGGGGTTTGTTGGGAAACTATGATAAAAGCAGCAGAAACGGTATAACAATAATTAATTTAAGTATTCAATACTTAAAATGTTACTACAAGATTAACTCCACAATTTCCATTTAACTTTTTTTAAAGCGCGACTTTTGAAGTTCAATTTATCCAACAATGGAATGAAACTAAAGGATGTGGGTAACACCTAACTAGTCTCGTGACCCACATCGTATCCCAGATAAAAAATGAATGATTGGGTTATTCTTAACCTTTCCCGTCGTGAATACTATATGAGTATAAACCCATCATTCTATATCTCAGTCAATTAAGAGTCATGGAGACGTCAAACTCATATGCTTGACGTTATACCTAAATAAATAAAGAGTCAAGCTCATCTAGCTACCTCCACATCTAATATGGAGAGCTCTAATCCTTCACCTGAAGTCTTATCATCACACTTATTTATTATAGCATAGGATATTAGCTCGCTCACTTACGCGAGAACGAAATTCCTCTTGGCTATCAGTTAAAACTACTACTTACCCATCAAAGTCGCACTTCGAGGTCGGCTTCACCAACAGATGAACTGGATCCAACTACTCTAATGACAGGTCTGATGTCGCAAGTATATCTTCAACATGACACCTCAGGTCGAAAGTTCGCGCATAACAATCACAACTCAATGAATTCTGTTATTGACTGTCAAAGAGTGCAAATCCATGTGACAGAATTGATGCGAGTCATGTTTGAGTGCATTGAACCCATCAATACACCGATAATATAATATAAGTGATATATGTTATTTTTACACTAGTTTTCCCCCGTTTATCGACTTAGTTTTGATTGTTGCCTTGATAATTTGATCACATATGATGCTTTGACCCTTGTTTTCTCATATTTTATAGAATAACATAACATTTAGAGGAAAAGAACAAGGATTGAGGGTAAATCATGCATAAAGATACAAACTGTCTGCGCAGTGCTAGATTTTATGGAATAGATTTCTCTACCCATGTCCAAATTACACACTTCTTATACCAATGGAAAGATAAGAGGCAAAGGTACATTTCTTATGTTGAAGACAAAGATCAGATATGTAGGGAAGGAGGTGAAAACGTCATCGGAAGAGACGTCTTACGATGGAGTTTTCTCATTCAGTGACTTGTGAGACAATTTTGTCATCTTTAACGTTTGATTTAGGCCCTAGTGTCTTCTGGAGAGTTGTAGATCTTTGTTTTAGGATTCTGCAGCAACTTGAATCAGTGAATTCCAACATCGGTAGAGAAAGTTATGCGAAGTTTACCAAAATTGGCTGGAGCAGCAGGGGACGAACGCCGAGGCGTTCATCCACGAACGCCGCGGCGTTCAAATGCAGTAGCCAACGCCGCGGCGTTCGAGGCAGCGGGTTGGTCTATAAATACCCCTTTTTGCCATTTTTTACCCTAACTCACCTTGGATAGCAGCTGTCACACGAAAATAGAGAGAGAGGGAGCTTAGAAGAGAAGATTGAAGGTCAAAACATGGAGAATTCAACAAGGAATCCACATCTCTACAAGAATTAGGGAGTTTTTACATATTTGTTTCTTGAATTTGTTCAAATCTCCTATGACTTGTATGATTTATATTTGCACTTTTGACATGAATATGAGCTAAACTTGTTTGATTGAGGCCATGGATAGGCCATTTATGTTATTTTGATTGTTGTTTTGTTGGTGTTTATTGGATTAATTTTGGTTTTAGCTATGTATTCAATATTTGATCTCAATGCTACATTTGCTTGATCACCAAGTGTTTGATAAAATGCCTAGGTTAGAGATCGAGAGATAATAACCTAGGGAAGATATAAACATTGAATACCCTATAGTTAAACCGACTAGAGATAGACTCGGTTTCTTTAGGTGGCTTTCCATTCACGTGGGGAATTCCTAGACCTTAAATGCATCCTCGTTAATCGGGTTTTCATATAGAGATATATAGGAAATCGTTACCAAGGGTAGGGTTGCTATGCCAAGAGATTGGGTAGTACGTACGTTAGGGAATTTCGCCTTAGCTAAATCAATCTAATAATCCAATAGAACCTAAATCACAATCGAAATGCATAATTGGTTGAACCATGTGTCTTGATCGCTTCTCTCTATTGTTTCCTCCCTTTATTTGGTGTGACGTTGCTTAGTTTATTTTCTTGTATTTATTAATTAGTTAATCAACCTTTCTATCGACCGATTTAACTTAGAATTGAGTAATATAGTAGTCTTGGTACTTAGATTATAGTTGTCCCTGCGGATACGATAACCTCGGACTTAGAAATCCACTTTACTACTTACGCGACCTAGTTCTCTTGCTAGGATTTTGTCGTGTCAATAAGCTCCAACTATCCCATAGTGTTCGGTTGGCACATCTCGTGTCAACACCTATATTATACAAGTCTTGACGAGTCTCAATGCGCAATTGAGACTTTACGACTTGAGAACTTATGAAGTATACAACATTGGATTCTTCCACTGCTTATTTCTTTATCTTATAAGGAATGGAAAGTCTACTCTTGTATACATGGACTTCACGTTGTGTACTACTTATAAATGCTTATAAGATTTATGTAAAGCAAAAAAAAATGCATTTTTATTAAATAATTAAAGAGTTCAAATTACATCATTAATGCCCTACTCTAATCTATCCTCTGTTGGTGTATATGCCCTCAGATGCCCAAGATGATGCTTGTAAGGGCATAGTATCTTGTATTTAAACGTCTTTCATATATATTCATTTCCATTGTTTAACTCTTGGCATATAGTGAGCATGGGCAATGGATTGGTCATGAGTCAAGGCGAAGCTTCTACTTCTTATTGGTTCAATGAAACTAGCATGAAGCTTCAGTACTTGTCTCTAAACTCGTTCGCTTATAGAGAGTTTCGAGTGGACACTGAAACGTGATAAGATTATACGACATAAAGTCTGTCATGGAGTACTATCTACCACTCTGGCGGCGAGTTATGTCTTAGACACATCCAGTGGGACTATTGATTCGAACGTCGACTCGTATCGATCTTATCACACTCACAGGGGTTTCAATCAATGATAGAATTGATTTGTTGTATATATGCGCGTGAATCTCAGACCTAAAAAATCACGTGTTAAGATGCCTGTGATATCAAGTTATCTCATTAGAGTATTTAGATCCATTCACCCGTGGTGATCGACCTCTAAGTGCAAACTGATAGGCAGTGTAGTCTCACTGACTGATTCCAGATGGATTTATTCCCCCTCACCAGTGTAATGAAAATATACACATGAATCATAAGTTAGTGGATCAAAAGTAATTTGGCTAAAGCATTTGAAGCTACTCGTGTTAGACACTTCAGTAGACTCAGTGAGCTTGACTCTTAATACTCTATCAATAGTTTTACTTACATGACAAATAATATAGTAGTATGGTAGGACGAAATGAAGAATTCCGCATTCACTATGTCAACTTTTTCCGATTTATTAAAAAAGTGAGCTTGTACGACTCAATGCACATTTATTATTTAGTTCGTACAATTACTTATCGATGCAAAGTCACCCAGGGAGTCATCTTTCTTCTGCTCCTCGTATTAAAAGTGTCATTGCCTCAATGCCATGATTCAAAGTAGATTATTCTAGATTAGGTTCTACAACCCTAGCATAGCATCGTAAAGAAAGGGGTAATCCACGATATCGATTGATTTACGTGACAAAAGCCATTTGGCCAAGGATCGACAAAGAAACCTACCAAATAGGATATTAAGTCAATTTCAAGAACAAGGATGCCTTTGGGATGGGACGAAGAAGGAACTTGCATTCACCAATGCTTCCTTTAAGAATGAGATGACATTTTAGCCTTGAAGTTAAAGAGTGAATGGCTCGACCTAAACTCAAGGGACTATATGAGTTTAACTAGATGAAATGATTATCTGCACTCATCGCATAATTTGTGAAAACTATTGACACTATACTGTAATACTTTCTATTAGAGTTCGTGAGATTCCAAACTTCGGAGTTATTTCGATTCCTGTAAACTTACTCTAATTATTAATCTAGAAAATCAGAATTATCTTCCATCTAACACATAATATTATCTTCTAGTCACTTAAATAAGGCATCTTTCTCCAAAAAAACCAATATAATTCAAGGAACTCATCTCGACTTCACGAAAGCATGTATCGAATGCGTCCAAGGAATTAACGTCCATCAATTTCATAACATAGAGAAACTAATATCCTTCTCCACAGTCCAAAGATCTTATCCCGGTATATCTTAGGCACTAACTTGGCTCTGATACCACTCTGTCACGCCCCAATTTTTTTAGCCCTAAAAGGGGCCTAAACTAAAAGCGTGAACCTTTCAATTAAGTAGTCCAATTCAAAATCTGAGCCACTTTGACAATATATCTAGTAGTGTGTCAAGACCTTAACGTCAACCAAACATATTAAGTAACTTACTATTCATGGCTCAATCTACAATACTCACCTCTAGGATTGTCCATATCTACACTCATGATCCTCCAAGCCAGTCTCATTGCTCAACTCACCTCTAATTGGAAGGAAGAAAGTGAAATACGTAAGCAAAGGCTTAGTGAGCGACAATGTTCGTGTGAATTAACCCCAAAATCATAAGTTAATGAGGTGAAATCAATAATAGTTTTTATTTTTTAGAAATCATTGAAATAGTTAAAATGACATTTGCGTTCATGATAGCAGTTATGCAATAGGCGATGTGACACCAAAACTTTAGTATAAACACTTAGTATATGCATTCAATCAATAGGCAGTTACAGTAACTTTACATTTCACATTTAAGCAGTAGGGGGCCATGTTAGCAGTAGCATCGCGTCCGATGACTTTGCTCATAGCACTTTGGGTCCCGCTGCTTCTTCCTTGTCACCCCTGAACAATCGGCTTAAAAGCCATCACCTTATGCCTCCCCACTTAGGCTCGCGAAGCTCGTTTGGTCATATCCCGAGAATGCCACAATTCGATTCCTACGACCCACTCACCTTCAGAACACTTTGTCTTTGGGTGTTGGGATTTGGCCGTGGATAGCGGGAACCGTTTTAAGGCCGCAAGCCCGTGCCTGTCCAGCCGAACCCTAGCCCTATCCACGCCCGACACTTGGGCCCGACACTTAACCATATACATTATGCAATCAAATAATTTCACATTTGATACAATAGTGGCCTTTTGTCTCATGATACAATAACCAGTCAATTTTAGTGAATAAGGGTCAAACATGTGTTGAAGATATACCTTCTTGGAAATCATTTTCTCCAAAATATGCATTTAAAACGATTCATGACTTTGGAAAAATGTACAATGCAATGGTTTAGAAAAAGTTCTTTATATATTATTTGGAAAGCACTGAAAATCATTTTCATTTGATAAAAGATTAAACAATGTCAAATGCGTATACATATATATAGGACGTAGTAAAACTTCCATCCAGATTTGAAATATAGTTTTGCGAGGCAACTCACCTCGTCCAATCGAATACCAAGCTCAAGTCGAGAATTCGAGTGATGCTCAACCTATCTCATAAGCGCAATTACCTATTCCAAATAACTATACTCATCAATACGATCATAATATCAACTCAATTGATAGCCCTTAGTTTGGTAATTTCACATTATTATGATTCTTAGTACAATATCAAGTTCTACAAGTTTGACTAAACCATGGCTCTTACTTGATCGGGTCACGTCGATAAAGAGTTTATACACATATGGTATTCGTAGTAGTTAAGGTTCGTGATGACATGATCATCTCATTTTCAATCGGGTTATGATTTGGTTCCACGGTGTTGGCTAGGTGACAACCTTATCCTTTGGAATCCTCTCATTGCCAATTAAATCGAGCCTAAAGAGTCGCGCTATGTGAAGAAAAGGAATATTCCCTTTAGCTAAGGGTATTTGGTATAATCACATTTGATGTGAATTGACTGACAAAATAAATTAATTAAATCCAATTAATTCATATGTTAAATTAATTGGAAATATTTTAATTGGATTAATGTAATTAATTAATTACCAATTTGATTGGACTTGGGTTTAATTGATTACACATGGCCTAACTGAAAACAAAGCCCGAAGCCCATCTGGAAAATGCCAATTCGGCCGCCCCTCATTGATTAACCCTGGGGGGAGTGTCGGTATAAGTAATCAGTCAGTGTCAGAACTCCACACAGACAAATCATTGTTTTAGAATCTGACATTGAGCCAAAATAAACCTGGAGCATTAGGAAAGAAAAATCCCTCCCTCTCCATCCACTTGAGCCGAAGAGGAGATCGAGCTTTTCTTGGAGAATTTTTCTTCTGCGTGATTATCTAGAGGCAGAAAAAGATAATTCGAAATTCAATAGACGAAAAAGATAATTCGATTACTCTTGTCAATTCTAGTTAATTGATCTATATGCTAATATCATGAATATCCCCGAATTGAAATCTCGGGTGTGATTCGGATTAAAATTTTATTCCGTTAGACCGAATCACAAGAGTGGAATCAAAGCCAATGTTCGGAAATATCATGATATTCGTTGTATGTTTATGTGTTCAATTGTTATAATGTCATAAACATGTATTTATGTATTGTATGTAAATTCGGGTAATTTATATTTGTAAAATTAATTTTTCATGAGTTGAATTGGATTTACTGGGTAAAACGAAAAAATTGAATTGGATTCGTGATTTTAAGAAAATTGGATTTTTAAAAAATCCAAGTGGTGTGCCATCGCCAGAGCGGTAGCAGGTGACGACAAAGCCATCACTAGCGCCATTGCCATGGAGCTGCTGCTGCACAGCAAGGGCCGGCGACGGCTGGGGGTGTTGGGGTTTAGCCCAACACATTAGGGTTGCGTTTGGCTAAAGCCCAACACCCGTGTGCACAGGAGCCTAGCGCAGGCTCGAAAATAGCGCTGGGCTAAATAAATAGGGAAGTGGATGAATGGAAGCATGATTGCCCTAAGCCATCAGCTGAAAGCAAATCAGGTATAGAACTATATGTTTTTTAAACGAATTGTTCTATGATGATATTTTCTACTTCTTGGATTCTAGATTCCGGAGTTTGTGCTCTTATTTGTGTTTTGAACCAAGATCTGGAAACAAGTAGAAAGCTGGTTGAGAACGAAGTGATGATCAATGTAGGAATCGGACACAGCGTGGCTGCAACTCACATTGGAATTACTTCTGTTTCATTAATTTTTGGACATCAAATTAGAATAAGGGCTTAAGAATATTTTATAGGTAAAATTGCATAAGGCCCCCCTGTGATATGCAAAACCTGCTCCAAACCCCCTGTGTTAATTTTTTTGCGAATAACTCCCATGTGTTATTCTTTATTCTGCATATTTCCCCTTTTTTGGTTTTTTTGGTGTTTTTTTTCCATCATAAATGTTAATCCAAATGCATTTTTGCCCCAAACATGTTTACAATAGTTAAATAATTTAATTTGGGTTGGATCTAGAACATTTATGGTGGAAAAAAACACCAAAAAAAAAATCGAAAAAGGGGAAATATGCAGAATAAAAAATAACACAAGGGGTGATTCGCAAAAACATTAACACAGGGGAGTTTGGCGCAGGTTTTGCATATCACAGGGGGGTCTTATGCAATTTTCCCTATTTTATATTCCTGTATTAGTGAGGAAAGGATATTTGTTTATTTTTAAACATAATTCTTGCAATATTTATTTTGGAAATAAATGTATTGGCTCTGCTTCTTTAATTAATGGTTTATACTATTTGAATGTCCAAAATCAATGTATGGTTAATATTATGACTAGAAAACGTAGTATGAATGGAATGAACCAAAAACTCATATGGCACCTTAGACTAGGACATGCCGGTGATTTTAAGATTCACGAGTTGGAAAAACGTGGGCTCATTGGTCCACTTAAGTCTGACCCATATCCGACTTATGAATCGTGCCTCAAAGGCAAGATGACTAGGTCACCATTCATTGGACATTTCGAAAGGGCAAATTAAGTTTTAGGATTAATCCACATTGACGTTTATGGGCTCCTCAAGGATGCGGCCCTTGGAGGTTTTCAGTACTTTATAACCTTCACAGATGACCACTCTAGGTATGGTCTAGTTTATCTAATGAAGTATAAATCCAAAGCACTTGAAGGGTTCAAGGAATTCAAAGCTTTGACTGAAAAACAAACTGGGCACAGTATTAACGCACTGAGACCTGATCGAGGTGGCGAATACATGAGTGTCGAGTTTGACGAGTTCTTAAAAGAACATGACATAGTATTACAACTATCTCCTCCAGCAACCCCACAACTCAACGGAGTAGTAGAAAGAAGGAATCGCACTCTATTGGACATGATACGCTCCACACTTAGCTATACCGATCTACCCATCTTGTTGTCGGGACATGCTTTGCTTACAGCTGCGCACATTCTGAACAAATGTCCCTCGAAATCTGTTCCCACTACACCATATGAGATATGAAGCGGTAGGAAACCTAGTCTGAAATACATAAGAACATGGGGTTGCCCAGCATATGTAAAGAAGACCAAGGTAGAGAAACTAGAGGATAGATCCTTGAAAGGATCATCGTGGCCATGCAAGCCCACTTTCTTGAAGAAGAATTCATCCGAGAAGGTGGTGCAAGTAGAAAGATTGTTCTGAAAGAACAAGATAACGTCCCTTCGGAGACATCAGTTCAAGAATCTGAACCGAACTTGACAAAACCGTCGCAGCGACGATCTAGCCGAGTATCTCAGCCGCCTGAGGGATATTGCTATCTGCCCAAAATGCAGGATTACTTGTATGTCGTTGCAGAAGGAAGCTATGAAGACGATCCCTCTGAAAGCAGTGACATATATATATATTCCTCTAAGTGGCTTGAGGCTTTGAAAGCAGAGATTGATTCGATGTATTCGAACCAACTCTATAAGCAAAAGATTGTTTTGGATGGCAAAGTGGACACCTATAAGGCCAGGCAAGTGGCAAAAGGTTATAGTTAAAAGGAGGGCATTGACTATGAGGAAACTTTTTCGCCAGTAGCCATAATCAAATCTATTAGAATTCTGCTAGTCATAGCTGCAAACTTAGACTATGAAGTCTGGCAAATGGATGTAAGGATTGCATTCTTAAATGGACACTTGGATGAGGACATTTATATGCAACAGCCTAGAGGCTTTATATCCGAAGTCGGCTCTCATAAAGTTTGTAAACTTAATCGGTCCATCTATGGACTGAAGGAAGCCTCTCGGAGTTGGAATCTGAGGTTCGATGAGGAAGCCATGAAATATGGCTTCATCAAGAATGAAGACAAACCGTGTGTCTATATGTAGATGGCATACTACTTATAGTGAATGACATAGGCTTATTGACTTTGGTCAAGACATGGCTCTCAAGTACATTCTCCATGAAAGACTTGGGAGAAGTGGCCTACATTCTAGGAATTCGTCTTTATAGACATACAGCGAATAGAATGATTGGTCTCTCCCTAGCGCTCTACCTAGAGAAAGTTCTTAAGAGATACTGACACACAAAAATCCTAGCAAGTGTACTAGTTCGTGCAAGTAATATAATGGGTTTGAAGTCCGGATTGTCGTACCCTAGAGACAATTGTACTCAATTACTGAAATTACTGTATTATCTAACTCTAAGTCAAATCAGATGATTAAGGTGTGAATTATGCAATAAAATAACTAAATTGAAATTTACCAACTAAAGAAAACAATAAAACTTGAATTATTATCAATGAGAGAAACGACTAAGACACACGATCCAGCCAATTGTTCAATTTGGTTATGAATTCTATCTTTTTTTTTTGGTAAAAGGTCAATTTCATTAATAAACAAAATAAAGGTACAAGAAAACGAACAAGGATTTGGTCCTTGCCGTACCAAGATAGTTAACAACGACCTAACTATCCCCAACACCCACATCTACATAAAATTAAATATTACATATTACAAGAAAATTCACTACCAAGCTATACGCCAAAGCCTTCTCAATGCTCGACTATGAATCGAATCCTCTAGTTGCATAGAGATAAGTCTAGCCTTCACAATGTTTAGTGCTTGAGCACTCACAAGTTCCGGTTGATGACTCTTTCCTTCAAAGATACGAGAATTTCTCTCCTTCCATATCATGTAGACAAGAGTAGCAAGAAGTATACGGTATGAGCAGTTAATGATATGCTTTCCTCTCCATCTCCGGGCAGCCCATTCTATACCTCGTTCCCAATTATGCATCGGCCAATTGAACTTGACCTCCTTCTTCACAATCGAAACACATCGGCTAGAAAAGACACACTCAAAGAAAAGATGATTGTGTGTCTCGATCACGTTTTGGAGACAAAGCACGCAATAACAATTCCCATTACCAATCCAAGGCTTATCCCTCGTAGGAAGCCGTTGCTTTATGGATAACCAAAGTATAAAATTATGGCGTGGAATCTTCCCTGACCCATGCAATAAACTCGCCCAAGTAACCTTTGGAACCTGAGGTTTGAATATCATAAAGGCAGATGCAGATGTGAACTTACCCGACTTTGTTAACCCCCAAGACACCCAATCTGATCTATTCACATGTATACAAGGTAAATTCGTTGTGATTTGTTGAATTTCAAACCTTGTGTTTGATGGCCACACCCAATCTAATCCTCTAATAACCGAACTCACCGTTGAGTCAATAGGCAGCCCTGTAAGGAGAGGACCATTACCATATTTCACAGTAAGCACTCCTTTAGGATGCCAGGGATCTCTCCAAAGAGCAGTGTTTAACCCCGAACCAATATTATACTGAAAAGCATGTTGAATGTGAGGGCGAAGTTTAAGAATCTGACGCCAACTCCATGAACAAGATGATGGAATATTCATACTCCAAAAAGAATTGTTACGTAGCTTATTCTCCTTAACCCAAACAGCCCACACGGAAGCCGTTTCATCAGTCAAAAGTGCCCAAACATGTTTAACCATGAGAGCTTGATTCTTTGGTAATAGAGGAGTAATACCGACCCCCCTTTATCCACCTTCAGGCAAACCATGTCCCATCCAACCTTTGCATAACCCGAAGTTGAACTTCCATACCACAAAAATCTTTGAAACTTGTATTAGGGAGTTTTATAGATGCGTATTTATAGATGCTGAATTTTGACCTAATAACGCGTATTTATAGATGCTGAAATCGGCCCCTAGCCGCGGCTAAAAAGACGGTAGCCACGGCTAAAATCTGTTGTTCACGTTTTTTTGCCTATTTTAGCCTTGGTAACTTCATATCTTCAAAGCACAAAGGTTCCTTCATGATCACCATGGCTAAGGGTCTTCATAGCCATGGCTAAAGGAGTATTTTGAGAATTTCTTTGATCTTTTCATTCATTTCTGCTCAAATTCTCAAATAACCTATAAAAACACAACCAATCACAAAATCAAAGCATATGTGGCATAAATACACTCAAGAACTCGTCAAAATACAAGAAAAGAGGCGCCTAAAAGGTGTAAAATACGAGCTTATCAGATTCGAAATGCATAACTCTATGGGAGGACTTTTGCCCATGAGAGCATTCATTTTTCCAAATCTATGAGTCCGCGGTGGGTAGTCACATGTACACAATGTTATGCACGAGGCCAAACCTGGCACATGCTGTGAGCATGATCAGTAGGTTTCAAGCTAAAATGGGAGAGTCTCACTGGACAGCAGTGAAGTGTATCTTAAAGTACTTAAGAAGAACTAAAGATCTGCTACTAATAAATGGGATTGAAGGTGGATGGTTAAACCGACTCAGATTTCCAATCTGATCCGGATAACCTTAAATCTACCTCTGGGTACGTTCACACTCTGTGGAGGAGCAGTGTCTTGGAAAAGTCCCAAGCAAAGCACAACTGCAGACTCCACAACGGAGGCAAAATATGTGGCAGCCTCTGAGGCAGCCAAAGAAGTTGTTTGGATGAGAAAGTACATAGCAGAACTTGGAGTGGTTCCTAGCGTGGAAATGCAATTGCCACTATGGTGTGACAACAACGGAGCAATTGCGCAAGCTAAAGAACCAAGGTCTCACAACAAACCCAAACACGTGATGACGAAATATCATAGAATACGAGAATTCGTTGGAAGAGGTAGCCGTGCAGAAAATAGCCTCGCCGAAAACGTGGCTGACCCACTCACCAAGTCATTATCACAGGCGGTGCTAGATAAACATCTTGAGAAGATGGGAATCAAATACCATAGCGATTGGCGTTAAGTTCAAGTAGGAGATTGTTAGGTGTATGCCCTCAATGCCTGTGAGAAATTAGATTGTGTAGGGTTTAGATAAGTTATTTGTACAAAACATTTGATGTTTCTATTTATAGAATAAAATTTTTGATGTTGTTGATATAAATCTAATGGCATTTAATGTATTGAACAAATTAGTCCAAAGAGATTTCAAGATAGACTTTCCACCCATACCAGAGGAGGCACTGGAACAGTCCCATACTTAATCACTAAAACTGGGAGTTCGTAGTTAACGAATATTAATTGGGTATTAATATTCGACTATATGACACCTTTTTTGACAAGGAAGTGCCAATTGTACACTCATTAGATAGTGGGAGTTGATGTCATGAATATGATTAATGGAATTAACATATTTGAACTCGACTCGCATTAATCCGGTCACATGGGTATTTACTCTTTGACAATCAATGATTGGGATTAAGATTGCGATAGTATGTGTGAACTTTAAACTTAAGGAGTCATTTATAACATGCTTGCAGTATTGGATATGTTATCAGAGTTTTTAGACCCGTATCACCTGGCAGGTGGGGTCGACCTCGAAGTACGATCCAATAGGACATTCGATGTTATAAGATAACTTGCCAAAACGGGATTCATCGTCTCAATAGTAAACGAGTATTTGACCTGTACGATCGTAAATAATTGAAATTGTAAGTCTTTGGCCAAAGCATATAAACTATCCCGTGATTGTCACTGAGGTTAGTTTGGTAATTTCACATCATTATGATTCTTAGTACATATCAAGTTCTATGAGTTTGACTAAACCATGACTCTTACTTGGTTGGGTCACGTCGGTGAAGAGTTTATACACATATGGTATTCATAGTTGAGGTTCGTGATGACATGATCATCGCTGTCAATTGGGTTACGATTTGGTTCCACGGTGTTGGCTAGGTGACAACCTTATCCTTTGGAATCCTCCCATTGCCAATTGAATTGAGCCTAGAGAGTCGCGCAAGGTGAAGAAAATGAATATTTCCTTAAGCTAAGGGTATTTTGGTAAAATCACATTTGATGTGAATTGACTGACAAAATAGATGACATGATTTAATTAAAGATAATTAGGTGGATTAAATAAATTAATTAAATCATATTAATTCATAAGTTAAATTAATTGGAAATTAATTTATAAGTTGAATATATTAATTGAATTAATGTAATTAATTAATTACCAATTTGATTGGACTTGGATTTAATTAATTACACATGGGCTAAGTGAAAACAAAGCCCGAAGCCCATCTGAAAAATGCTAATTCGGCCGCCCTTCACTGATTAACCCTGGGGGAGTCTTTTACTTGGTATAAATAGTTAATCAGTGTCAGAACTCCACATGGACAAGTTATTGTTTTAGAACATGACACTGAGCCAAAATAAACCTAGAGCATTAGGAAAGAAAAATCACTCCCTCTCTATCCACTCTAGCCGCCTGCAATAGTTACTGAGGAGGAGATCGAGCTTTTCTTGGAGAATTTTTCTTCCGCCTGATTATCTACAGGCAGGAGTCCAGGACTACTGTTGATAATTCGAAATTCAATAGACGAAAAAGGTAATTCGATTGCTCTTGTCAATTCTTGTCAGTTGATCTATATGCTAATATCATGAATATCACCGAATCGGATTCTCGGGTGTGATTCAGATTAAAAAAAAATTCCGCTACACCGAATCACAACAGACTTTACCTGGTGGCATAGAACGAAGGTTGCTCTAAAATTAGCACAATTCTCGACATATATATCCCTGGACAAAACTGGGAACAAGGCCTCTAGTACTACGCAATATCAGTGCAGCTCATTTGCTTACACTTTTGTTTACTATTGCTGACAATTTTGAGACTTATTTGCTTTCTGGCGTCATATGTCTCATGTTTATGGAATACATGCATAGGATTGGAACCCAAAACTGTACGACTTTGTCATGATTAGTGGCGGCATCGTGTATGAAAACTCAAGCCCTCTTGCGTTAAATAATTTTCATCCCATATATTTTATAAACAGTATTGAAACAGTATTCCATGATTATTGGCGGAATCGTGTATGACACTCATGACACTTCTACTTCTATTTATACTAATCTACCTCCCTAATAAACGGTGGAGATTCATTTGATCCTACGGATGTGAGAGAGACTCTACAGAGCTCTTCGAGAATATTTCTTAGGAAATTCTCTATCCAAAAAACTTCTTCATATTCACATATTTCTAGAGATTCCACACATCTTTACAACATTCTGCATACTTCTACTACCATCTAAATTAATCTAAGACATTCTACACAGATTTACATTGTTCTAGAGCTCTTCGTAAGGATCTATTCTCTTCTAAAACATTCTAGTACTTTGAAGAGCCTTCTAGACTTTTTTTCGAATTTCCTAGACCTTTCTAGAATACTCCAAAAGCCCCTAGACTCCCATTTATGGAAAAAATGACACGTCTCGATCGCCTCAAAATATTTCAAACTGTCAAAGTGTGATAGTACGCCTAGGTTGTTTTAGCCAATTAAGTTCGCAATTTATCACTAGATAAAAATTAGTTCAATTCATGTTTCCAGATGACTTTACCTGGTGGCAAAGAATGAAGGTTGCTCTAAAATTAGCACAATTCCTGATATATATGTCCATGAGCAAAATTGAGACTTATTTGCTTTCTGGCGTCATATGTTTCATGTTTATGGTATACTTGCAAAGGATTGGAACCCAAACCTGTACGATTTTGGCATGATTAGTGGCGCCATCGGGTATGAAACTATTTCCATGCCCTGCTGCTTTAAATAATTTTCATCCCATATAAATTATAAACAATATTGAAATAATTTAAATTTAACATAGTCCGATAATGAAAGAAAATTTTAGTTATTTCCGTTTTGTTTGCTTAATGACCATTCTCCATGTGTGCTTACTAGTATTCTTAATCCTGAATTTTTATTTTTTTCTGGGTATATATGAATATGAAATCCGTACAAAAAAGCGCATAAGGGTATGGCCTTTACCGCACCATAGTAGCTAACATGCTAGCTATAGCTACTCCATGACTCCAAAAGCATAAACTACACAATACATAGATTTTCAGAAATTGAAATTGAAAAAAATCTACCAAGATATGTGTCACAATCTCTTTACTGCCATTCTTTGTAGCGAATCATTCTACGATAATGATAGCATTTTATCTTTGACTAGGTATAGAACTTGGTCAGTTACTACCTCCGGAGTGCTCTTCTTTTGTTAAAATCCAAGTGTTTCTCTCCTTCCATATCATGCAAACCAATGTACTCAACAAGATTCGATTAGAACAATTGATCAAATGTTTACCTCTCCATCTTCTTGATGCCCACACAACTCCTCGTTCCCACTCCAATGTTGGCCACCGTGAACTTGACTTCTTTTTTTAGAATAGATAAACATCTTTGTGAGAAAGAAGAATCAAAGAAGACATGATTATAATTCTCAATCTGACTTTCATCACACAATACATATTTATATTCCCCATGTTCGATCCACTCTTTGTCACGCATTGGAAGTCTTTCTCGAATAGCTAGCCATAGTATAAATAAATGTCTTGGGATTTTTCCCGGGCCATGAAACAAAGCGGACCATTCAGCCCTAGGCATTTCATTATGAAAAATTGCAAGTGCTGATTTCGTAGTGAACTTACCCGACTTGGTTAATTTCCAACTCACCCAATCTTTTCTAGTTGGAGCTGTAGGAGGAAGCGATTCCGTTATTTGCTGAATCTTGAAACGTGTAGAGGACGGCCACTCCCACTCTCCTTGAGCTAGAACACTCGATAATTTTGCATCCATAGGTATCCCCGATATTAGCGGTCCATTCGGATATTTGTTTCCAAGTACACCATGTTTATGCCACAGATCCCGCCAAAGAAAGTACGTTGATCCATTCCCAATATTAAGTTGGAATGCATCATGCACTAGTGGCCTCAATTTAAGCAATTGCCTCCAACTCCATGGGCATGAGGAGGGTATCGATACACTCCAAAACGAGGTACCATCATCCACCATAAGAGCCCAAATATGTTTAACTATAAGTGCCTGGTTTTGAGGTAGAAGCAGTGTGATGCCAAGTCCGCCTTCTGAAATCCTCAAGCAAACTGTTTCCCACCCTACTTTTGAGTATCCCGAGTCAGAATTACCATGCCATAGAAACTTCCTCATCGTTGTCTCAATCTTTCGAAGAATTCCTTTAGGCAAATAAAAACATACCAGCCCAATAAACATGTAACGAAGAGAGAACGGATTTGATCAATTGCACACGACCTGCATAAGAAAGAGATTTGTTCTTCCAAGACCCAATCTTCTTATCCACCGGTAGTTGTCCAATTGGAAATTCAGCAATATGGGTCAAAATGTCACTTTCAGGCCGAGCTTTTGATAATATGAATATATTACTCTTCGCCGAATTAGCTTTCAAGCCTGATAATTTACCGAATTCTTCTGTACCCTTTTTTTTGGTAAAAGGTCAATTTCATTAATAAACAAAATAAAGGTACAAGAAAACGGACAAGGATTTGGTCCTTGCCGCACCCAGATAGTTAACAACGACCTAACTATCCCCAACACCCACATCTACATAAAATTAAAAATTACATATTACAAGAAAATTCACTACCAAGCTATACGCCAAAGCCTTCTCAATGCTCGACTATGAATCGAATCCTCTAGTTGCATAGAGATAAGTCTAGCCTTCACAATGTTTAGTGCTTGAGCACTCACAAGTTCCGGTTGATGACTCTTTCCTTCAAAGATACGAGAATTTCTCTCCTTCCATATCATGTAGACAAGAGTAGCAAGAAGTATACGGTATGAGCACTTAATGATATGCTTTCCTCTCCATCTCCGGGCAGCCCATTCTATACCTCGTTCCCAATTATGCATCGGCCAATTGAACTTGACCTCCTTCTTCACAATCGAAACACATCGGCTAGAAAAGACACACTCAAAGAAAAGATGATTGTGTGTCTCGATCTCGTTTTGGTGACAAAGCACGCAATAACAATTCCCATTACCAATCCAAGGCTTATCCCTCGTAGGAAGCCGTTGCTTTATGGATAACCAAAGTATAAAATTATGGCGTGGAATCTTCCCTGGCGCATGCAATAAACTCGCCCAAGTAACCTTTGGAACCTGAGGTTTGAATATCATAAAGGCAGATGCAGATGTGAACTTACCCGACTTTGTTAACCTCCAAGACACCCAATCTGATCTATTCACATGTATACAAGGTAAATTCGTTGTGATTTGTTGAATTTCAAACCTTGTGTTTGATGGCCACACCCAATCTAATCCTCTAATAACCGAACTCACCGTTGAGTCAATAGGCAACCCTGTAAGGAGAGGACCATTACCATATTTCACAGTAAGCACTCCTTTAGGATGCCAGGGATCTCTCCAAAGAGCAGTGTTTAACCCCGAACCAATATTATACTGAAAAGCATGTTGAATGTGAGGGCGAAGTTTAAGAATCTGACGCCAACTCCATGAACAAGATGATGGAATATTCATACTCCAAAAAGAATTGTTACGTAGCTTATTCTCCTTAACCCCAAACATCCCACACGGAAGCCCCTTCATCAGTTTAAAGTGCCCAAACATGTTTAACCATGAGAGCTTGATTCTTTGGTAATAGAGGAGTAATACCGAGCCCCCCTTCATCCACCTTCAGACAAACCGTGTCCCATCCAACCTTTGCATAACCCGAAGTTGAACTTCCATACCACAAAAATCTTCGGAACTTGGCTTCAATACTATGTAAAATCCCCTTTGGTAATATGAAAATTCCCGCCCAATACACGTCTAACGAGGAAAGAATCGACTTGATTAATTGAACTCGTCCGGCATACGTCAGCGATTTGTTCGTCCATGATCCAATTCTCTTATCCACTTTCTGAAAGAGGGGTTTGCAATCTGATATAGTGAGCTTGGATGTAATCATAGGTACCGGTAGACTTCCAATCGGGTAATCCACAACTTCCTTTAAAGCTTCTCTCTCCGGCCAAGCCTTAGCTGAAACAAAGATATTACTCTTGTTCGGATTAGCATGCAGCCCCGATAATCTAGCAAAAAGATCAGTTCCCCGTTTAATCGTTGCAATGGATTGAGTATCCGCATTACAAAACAGGAGGAGATCGTCTGCAAAACTCAACAACACAGTTTTGGTTCTTGCACATTTCCAATGGAATTTAAACTCACTATCTTCTTCAATATACCGTTCAATAATTCCATGCAAAGCTTCCATAACCAACACGAAGATGTACGGTGAGATAGGATCTCCTTGACGTGAATCCCATTTACCACGAAAATAACCCTCAGCTGCCCCATTGATGTTAATTGAGAAACTCGGTGTAGTCATGCACTCCTTCACCCAACCAATAAACGTAGGATGAAATTTCATCGCCTCTAGAAGAGCAAGAACGAAATCCCATTCAACCGTATCATAAGCTTTCATCAAATCCACTTTGAATGCACATCCGCGTGGTAAATTCCTTTGATTATAACCATAAAGTAGTTCTTGTGCTAGCAATACATTATCACTGATCCTTCTCCCTGGTATGAAAGCCGTTTGAGATTTGTCAACCAATTTATTAAGATGATCCCTAAGTCGATTTGCCATAATCTTAGAGATCACCTTATAGATCACATTGCAACAGGATATCGGCCTACAGTCTTTCGCATGTTTAGGATTCTCTACTTTAGGTATGAGGGATATCATTGTAGAATTAATCTCTTTAACCAACTTACCCGTTTCAAAGAAAGAGGAAATAGCTTTTGTGAATCTCCGATTATAGACCATGCTCTCTTAAAGAATCTAGAGTTATATCCATTCGGTCCCGGAGCTTTTGTATCATTGATCCCAAACATGACGGCTCTAATCTCCTCATTAGAAACTGGTCGAACCATGTTGATTGCATCATCCGAGTCAAGCATCTTAGTGATAAATGGACTAAGAGAGTTGACATTCACGTTTTCATAGAAAGCAACAATTTCCTTCCTTACTTGTAGTGGCTCATCAACCATCTCCCCATTCTCTCCTTGGATACGAGTGATTCGTGATTTTGCTCTCTGTGTAGCAATCTTCTTGAAAAAGAATGATGTACATTGACCCCCTTCTTTTAACCATGCCACTTTAGCCCGCTGTTTGAGGTAGGCTTGTTCATTATGAACTGCTTGCGAGTAAATCCACCGACAATAATTTTCAAGCACCATTAGCTGACTAAAATTGGGAAAATCAGCTAGTAGTGTTTGAACGACTTCAAGGAACCTCTTAGCTCTTTTGCACATTCTCACCAAGATCTCCCTTTTGCCTCTTCATATCTTTAAAAATTGGCTTCAACCTTTTCAATTTACAAATGACCGAGTACATTGGTAAACCATATATATGATGTCGCCATACATGGCTTACCGAACTTAAAAACTCATTAGATTCAGCAACAACGTTATCAAATCGAAACCATGCTCCCTTACCTCTACGTGAATTGGCAAATTTAAGCACTAGAGGACAATGATCCGATGTCTTTGGGGCAAGACAAGAATACATAACTCCCGGGAAATTGCATATCCATTGAGGATTTGCAACTACCCTATCCAACCTTCTCCAAATACTAGCATCCCCTCGTTGTTGATTATGTCAAGAGAACCACGGCCCCTCCATAGGAATTGTGGTAAGATCCGATGCCGAAAGACATGCTTGAAATTCATCATTAACATCATCCTCCACATTACCACCCAATCCTTCACTCGAGTCTAAGATTGCATTAAAGTCGCCCATTAAAGTCCATGCTTCATCCACCCATAATTCAGAGACGCTAATAATTTCATCCCAAAGTACTCTTCTATCCACAACCGTATTGTAACCATATACAAAAGAAGTGATCATTGAAGTATTATTCTCATGAGAAACAATACGACAATTCTTCTGTACCCTTCTTGAGGACCACTATGGAGTAAGCATCTGTGTTGCAAAAAAGTAGACCATCTGCAAAACTTTGCATAAACTTTTTTGTACGCTTACATTTCCAATGAAATTGGAAACCCGGATCTTCTTCAATGTATTTTTGTAATATCCCATGCAATGCTTCCATGACCAAAACAAAAATATAAGGTGAAATGGGATCCCCTTGTCGTAATCCTCTCTTTCCATGAAAGTATCCCTCCGCTGCCCCATTTATGTTGATGGAAAAAGAGGGTAGTCATGCACTCCTTTACCCAGCCGATGAAGATAGGATGGAAGTTCATAGTTTTGAGTAGCTCCAAGACAAAGCTCCATTCAACCGTATCATAAGCTCTCATCAAATCTACTTTGAAAGCACATCTCGCAGGAAGATTCTTTTGGTTATAGCCATGCAATAGTTCTTGCGCCAAGAGAACATTGTCACTAATTCTTCTCCCCTGTATAAAAACCGGGGATAATTGCATAAGACACCCTGTGATATGCGAAACCCGTAGCAAAGAAGTGTATGATGGCATTCGATATTTCACCAATGATGTTCCATGCTCTTTTGAAGAAAAGTGAGTTGAAACCATCCGGGCTCGGAGTCTTATTATCACTACTTATTATCACTAAACCCAAAAATGACATTATTAACTTCTTTCATCGTAACCGGTCGAATCATATAGATTGCATCCTTTGGAAATAACTTTTTGTGAATGAAGGGAGAGAGAGAACCTTCCTCCACATTAGGTACCATAGACTTTCCAAGCAAATTTTCGTAGAATGATACAATCTCATTTCCAACAAGATCTGGTTCATCAATCACGGCTCCACCCTCACCTTCAATACGTGTAACTCTTGATCTTGCTCTCCAAACAGCCATTTTTCGGAAGAAGAAGGATGTACATTGATCCCCGTCTTTAAGCCATGCTATTTGCGTGCTTTGATTAAGAAAAGATTGTTCATTGGCGACCGCTTTAGAGTATATCACTCTACACTACTTCTCTAGCATCAATAGAGGTTCAAAGGTCGGATGCAAAGCAAGTAACTCTTGAGACGCTTCAAGAAAATTTCTTGCTTCATGAACATTTACCCCAAGATCACCTTTGCGGCTTCTCAAACTTTTGAATACTGGTTTCAGATTTTTTAGCTTACAAAATAATGAATACCGATCGGAACACCATAAATTTTATGCCTCCACACACTCACAATGTATGGAATGAATTCCATGGAATCAGCCATGTCATTATCAAATTTAACCACGGTTTCGTACCTCGGCTGACTTATTCAAATTTAAGTACAAGGGAAGAGTGATGCGAAGTTTTTGGCGGGACACAAGAGTAAGCCATATTCAGGTACCTTATGAACCAATTTGGGTTCGCCACCACCCTATCCAATCTTCTCCATTTGCTAGCATTTCCTCCTTGTCTATTGTGACACGAGTACCATGGACTCTCCATTGGAAAGGTAATAAGGTCCGAAGCTGCAAGACAAACCTGAAATTCATCATTTAGATCTTCTTCCATACTTCCTTCTAAGGCCTCGCTATAGTCCGGAATAGCATTAAAATCTCCCATAACTGCCCAAGCATCATCAACTCGATTTCAGAATAAACCAGTATATCATCCCACAAACCTCTTCTTTAACCAACTGTATTCAGCCCGTACGAAAGGGAAACATATAACACCATATTATGATCATGAGAAATTCTTTTGCAATGAACAATATGGTCAGTACTTCCCAATATACTACTAACATTCACATAAGAAGAATCCCATCCAACCCATATACGTTTCCTTGGACCATTCACCTAATCAAAATACCAATTCCAAGAAGACTGGACGTAATCAAAACACATTCACATAAAGTAAGCATTTTTTTCAACAACCCTAGTTTCAACAAGAGCACATACTCGTAAATTATGTGAAGAAATAAGTTCACGGGTAGCTTGTTGGTGATCCTTTTTATTCAGACCACGCACATTCCAAGAAGCGATTGGTATTATTTAACACCCTCTAAAAGGGCTGCTTGAATAGGACCCCGCGAGTATTCGATATTTTCCTCATCATCAACAATGATATTCTCCATCTCCAAATTCTCCAAAAGAGCAAACGGATTGTTGTCTATCACATCATTATTCTCTTTGGCTCTAGGACAAGTCTTTGTTACCGGTTTTGCTACCCAACTCTTCATCGGCTCTTTACTTTTCTCCTTATACAAGTCATTCCGTGCATGTGTTTGATCATGCCACGCTTTCTCCACATTAGGTTTTGGTACATAGATTTGTACCGGCTTTCTTCATCAACGGACACCCCTCTTCTACATGCCCAAAAGAATTGCATGAATTACAATTTGATGGTCTCCATTCTCCGTCGGTAGAAGCAAGAACTTATTATCCTCAAATTTTGCATTGATATCAACAATAACACACACACACGTGCATAATCGATTCTCTCCATGGATGATGTGAAAGCATCCGGGTAGAGAGGACGACCAACTGCACTCGCCACCGTGCTAAGCCCATCCAAAGTCCAATCTTCCGTCGGCACATTACGAAAATTGACCCAAATTGGAACCTTTTTGTGTGTTCTTTTTTCGAGCGACATTCCTTCCTTCCAACGTTCAAGGAAAATAGGTTGTCCTGCATACAGCCAAGGACCTCCCTCTATCACGTTCAGCATATCATTATCTGATTCAAACTCAAAGAAATAAAAGCCTTTGGAAGTAGCTTTTACGTCTTTGTGTCCCTTCCAAACTGAAAAAGCATAATGAATGGAACTTTCTTACCAAGAAAATATCCTACAGCCGTATTTTCCCATAATTTCATTCTCGCCTTGGCCACGTCCCATGTTGGTCGAACAAAAACCCTTCCATTAATAGTTTTCGGTTTTATGCAGTGAAGAGTGGTTACGAGTTGATGAGAAAAACGTACTCATAGGATCTGATTTGCCATTGGTGTTGACTTTAACATTTCAAAAGGAGATATGATCCAAATCATCATTAAGATTAGGAGGAGATTGAGATACCATATCAGCCTTCCAAATCTGCCAAGATTCCTTCCTTTTGTGCGAGATTTGATGTCTCCTCAATCAAAGGAGTCTTCTTCTTTTCATTTACGGACGAAAATAATGTGTTATTTTCGTCCACCACCGCCATTGATGAAGAATCACCAGCTATATCACCATATTTACGCCCTCCATTCAATTTTTCACGAATTAAAATGGGTGAGGGTACTATATCTGCAAATTTTGAATTGTTTTGTAGATCCGATAATGGAGATTGATTTGTTTCATTGCATGAGCCGATCTTGATACATCCGGAGATGGAGTTGCACAAAATTCTTCCTCTTTACCTTCATAACCATCAACCCTTTTCACCAAATTTAAGAAATCAGGAATCTTAAAACTTTGATCAAACGACGGAACACGTCGAGTAATAGTTATAAAATCAGGCGAGAATTGTCGTAAGGAAGAAAAGTTCGCATGAATTGATGAAGAAGATGAAAACAAACCACACGTAGATGATGAATCCCGACATTTTCATGTTATAATTCTCTAAATTTCCACCCTATAATCAGTTCCTGCTAATGTTCTTAATTACCCTTCTCCATGTTTGCCTGCTAGTGTTCTTAATCATGAAATTTAAATGTTGTAATGATCTAAATCTTCACCCTATTATAACAACTTGAACCCCCAAACATATCAATCCCGGAACATCTCCTACATGTTTGCCTTTTAAGTTATTCTCCATTTGATTGTGCGTGGACAGTTAGTTGATCAAATGTTGCATCAATTACTATTTTTTTGTCATCAGATAACATGTGTTTATATGATTTTTCTGCAACATAGCCTTTTCTCTAATTCTGCGTAACCTATTTTTCGCAGATTACTGGTCAAAGAAAAACGACATATATGCACTCGGTGTCCTTCTCTTATGCAGAATAAGTAAAGAAACACACAAATGAAGTGATGTTAAATGGTGACCACTCTCTTGCAAAAGATCCATTCATAAGTACAATGGGGAAGGCAAGAATTTCAAGATGTCTTTGGTTCACGAAAGCTTTGAAATTCCCAGGGGTAATAGTGGGAGATGCAACTTCTATGGAGCGTGTGCCAGATGAGATCAGGGGTACGCCTTGGGCATCTGGGCGCGCTTACTATCACTTTGAATAACTCTTATAAGAATTTTTTCTACACTTGGTTCTAGACTTGGTTGGTTTACAAATGACACTTCTACTTCTATTTATACTAATCCTCCTCCCTAATAAATGGTGGAGATTCATTTGATCCTACGAATGTGAGAGAGACTCTGCAGAGCTCTCCAAGAATATATCTTAGGAAATTCTCTATCCAAAAAACTTCAACATATTCACATATTTCTAGAACCACACATCTCTACGACATTCTACATACTTCTACTACTATCTAAATTAATCTAAGACAAATCTACATTGTTCTAGAGCTCTTCATAAGGATCTACATTCTTCTAAAATATTCTAGTACTATGAAGAGTCTTCTAGACTTTTTTTAGAATTTCCTAGACCTTTCTAGAATACTCCAATAACCCCTAGACTCTCGTTTAAGGAAAAAATGGCTCGTATCGGTCGTCTCAAAATATTTCAAACTGTCGGGGCGTGACAGTACGCCTAGGTTGTTTTAGCCAATTAAGTTCGCAATCTATCCTTGGAGAAAATTTAGTTCACTTCATGTTTCCAGATGACTTTACCTGGTGGCAAAGAATGAAGGTTGCTCTAAAATTAGCACAAGTCCTGATATATATGTCCATGGACAGAACTGGGAACAAGGCCTCAAGTACTATGCAATATCAGTGCAGCTCATATCATGGTTTATGAGGTTGGTGATAACACTTTTGTTTACTATTTGCTGACAATTTTGAGACTTATTTACTTTCTGGCGTCATATGTTTCATGTTTATGGAATACGTGCACAGGATTGGAACCCAAAACTGTACGAGTTTGGCCTTATTAGTGGCGACATCGGGTATGAAGCTATTTCCATGCCCTCCTACTTAAATAATTTTCATCCCGTATATTTTACAAACAATATCGAAATAATTCAAATTTAACATAGTTCGATAATGAAAGCAAATTTCAGTTATTTTCCCTTTTGTTTTCTTAATGACCATTCTCCATGTGTGCCTTCTAGTGTTCTTAATCCTGAAATTTTCATGTTGTAATTCTCTAAATTTTCACCCTATAATCAATGCAAATGTAAGATCTTAATTACCATTATCCCTGTTTGCCTGCTAGTGTTCTTTTTTTTGGTTAAAAGTTCAATTTCATTATAAAGTAAAGAAGTACAAGCATAAGGGAATGGCCCTTACCGCACCAATGTGGCTAACACACTAGCTACGCCAACATCCATGACAACCAAATAGAAAGAAAAACTATACAATCAATGCAAATAAAAGAATCTACCAAGCTATATGCCATAATCTTTTCACTGCTCTACTTTGTATCGAATCATCTAATTGCATGGTTAGCAATTTATGCTTGACTATGTTTAGAACACGAGCAGCCACCTCCTGGAGTCTTATGAGTAGATTCAAATATGCATGAATTACGTTCTCTCCATAATGAATACACCAAAATCGCTAGGAGGATACGATAGGAGCGATTGACCAAATGTTTACCTCGCCATCTTTGTGCAGCCCACAATACCCCTCTTTCCCAAGTCATTCTAGGCCATATGAACTTCACTTCTCTATATAGGCTGGTTACACACTTACGCGAAAATGTGCAATTATGGTTCTCAGTCTTGTTCTCATCGCATAAGACACATTTGTTCTCTCCGTGTCCTATCCATACCTTCTCCTGCATAGGTAGCCTCTCGCGAATGGCCAGCCATAGAATAAAAAGATTGCGAGGGATCTTCCCCAGTCCCATTAGTAGAGATGACCATGCTACCTTTGGCTTATCCACACGAAAGATTTTATAAGTTGAAGCTGTTGTAAACTGACCGAATTTGGTCAATTTCCAACTAATCCAATCGTTTCTACCAGGATGAGTAGATGGCAGCGATTCCATTATCCTCTGAATTTCAAATGTAGTATTTGATGGCCATTCCCATACTCCTTGTATAAGCACTCTATTCACTCTCACGTCACTAGGCAGCCCCGTATGAAGAGATACATTCGGATATTTGGAGCCAAGGACCCCTCCGAGTGCCAAGGGTCCTTCCATAAGAAAAACTGTGCTCCATCACCAATGTTATATTGAAAAGCATGCTGAATATGCGGTCTCAATTTAAGTAGTTGTCTCCAACTCCATGGACAAGATGGATAAGAGCACTCCCAACGATTCATTCCTCAATCTATTTTCTTTAACCCAACAGCCCAAACCGATGTTCCATTATCAACAAACAAAGCCCAAATATGTTTAACAATTAGTGCTTGATTTTGAGGAAGAAGAGGAGTAATACCAAGCCCTCCTTCCGATTGTCTCAAACAAACTGTTTCCCAACCCACCTTTGAAAATCCCGTATCAGACGAACCATACCACAAGAAATGCCTCATTTTTGCTTCTATAGTACGTAAGATATTCTTTGGTAGTATAAACATACCTGCCCAATACACATGAAGAGATCCAAGTACCCATTTGATAAGTTGCACACAGCCAGCATACGATAGAGACTTGTTGGTCCAAGAGCCTATTCTTTTATCCACTTTGTCAAGGAGCGGCTTACAATCTAAAATGGTTAGCTTTGAAGTAATAAGAGGTACCCCAAGATAATGAACAAGGAGCTTTCCCATGGGAAAACCCACCATCTGACTTAGTGTTGCACTATCCGGTCTAGCCTTTGACGAAATGAAGATATTGCTTTTATTTTAATTCGCTTTGAGCCCCGACAATCTCCCAAACATTTTCGTCCCCCTTTTAAGAGTACCAATAGAAGTAGAATCTGCATGACAAAAAAAGTAGAAGGTCATTGGCGAAACTTAGCATTACTGTTTTGGTACGATGGCATTTCCAATGATATTGAAACCCTGGTGTTTTAGATATGCATTTCCCCACCATTCCATGCAGCACCTCCATAATTAGTACAAAAGTATACGGGGATATTGGATCTCCTTACCGTAATCCTCTCTTACCCCGAAAATAGCCCTCGGCAGTCCCATTAATGTTTATTGAGTACGCTGGAGTGGTCGTAAGCCTTCATGAGGTCAACCTTGAAAGCACATCTAGCCGGGAGGTTTTTTTGGTTGTACCTATGTAGCAATTCCTGTGCAAATAGCACATTATCACTGATTCGCCTCCCCGGGACAAATGTTGTTTGGTTCCTATCGACAAGCTAGTCAAGGTATTCATACATTCGGTTCGTCATTATCTTAGATATTACATTGTATATAACATTACAGCACGAGATCGGTCTAAACTCCTTGGGATTTTTTGGCATTTCAACTTTAGGAATGAGGGATATAATAGTGGAATTAATCTCTCGCACGAGCTGCCCTGTATGGAAGAAATGAATAATTAATTGCATCCGATACTTCATTACCAATCACATCCCACGCCTTTTTAAAAGAATAGTGCATTATACCCATCCGGGCCCGGAGCCTTGTTTACCATTGCATCCAAATATAACCTGTTTTATCTCTCTAGAAGTAACTGGTCGGATCATGGCTATCGCATCTTCGAATGAGAGCTTTTTATTGATAAATGATTCAAGAGTGCCAGCCTCCACCTCCGGATTAATCGAATCACCAAGTAGTTTCTCATAAAATGCAACAATTTCATTACGTACCAGAGTTGGATCATCCACTACCTCACCTCCTGAGCCTTCAATACGGTTTATGCGTGATTTGATTCGTCTAACCACTACACGTCTAAAAAAGAAAGATGTACACTAATCCCCATCTTTCAACCATGCCACTTTTGCTCTTTAATTGAGGCATTGTTCATTAGAGACCGCCTTGGTATATATTGCTCGACATATTTTTTCTAACTCCATAAGAGGCTCGAAAGTAGGGTAATTTGCAAGCATTCTTTGAACAATTTCCAAGAACTGCATCGTCTCTAGTACATTGACACCAAGATTCCCTTTACACCTTCGCATCTCTTTGAACAACAGTTTTAGCGATTTAAATTTACGAATTACAGCATACATTGGCACTCCATGAATTTTGTGTTTCCATATCCTGTCCACTGTTGATAAAAAAAGCTATTGAATCTCGCTATATAGTTATTAAACCGAAACCATGACCTTTTGCCCCCGCTGCCCATAGTAGTTTTGAACACAATAGGCGAGTGATCTGACGTTTTAGGAGGTAAACAAGAGTAGTATGCCAATGTTGGAAATCTTGTAAACCAAATAGGGTTAGCCACCACCCTATCTAATCTAAGCCATTTGCTAGCAACACCAACACTTTGATTATGCCACGAATACCACGATCCCTCCTTCCGAAGAGTAGTAAGATCTGATGCGGAAAGACAAGCTTGGAATTCATCACTAGTTTCCTCCGCCACCCTTCTTCCCAAGGCTTCACTTTCATCTTTAATAGCATTAAAGTCTCCCAAAATAGCCCATGCATCATCAACTCGTATTTCCGAATAGGCCAAGATATTATCTCAAAGCTCTCTTCTTTCACCAATAGTATTAAGTCCGTATGCAAAAGAAATAAATACACTCACATTATCCTCAAGAGAAGTAATCTGGCAATGAATAATTTTTTCAGCTTCATCAATAATACGAACATCCACACACGTTTGGTCCCACCCAATCCATATACGTTTTCTCGGACCACTTCCATAATTCATATACCAATTCCACACGGAATGAATATACTAATAAAATGTGAGTTGCTTTCCGCCACTCGAGTTTCAATAAGAGCACATACCTGTAAATTACAAGAAGAAATCAGCTCACGAGCTGATTGTTGGTGGTCTACTTTGTTTAGACCACGGACATTCCAACATGCAATTGGGATCATCTATCAACATCAATAGGGGCTGCAATCAAATAAATTCACATCTTCCATATTTCCTTCATCCGACTCCAAATTCCCCAATAGGGCAAAAGGATTATTGTCACATGCATGTGTAGTGACATTAGGCTCTTGAATTTCCTTGGCTGGTTTCTCCTTTGGCATCTCCAATTTTTTTTTTTTGTTAAAGGTTCAATTTCATATATGTAAGTAATGATGATACAAAAAAGCGCATAAGGGAATGGCCTTTACCGCACCAACATAGCTAGCATACTAGCTATACCTACATCCAATAATACCGAAATGAAAAATACACATCCAAATAATTTAACAAAATATGCTCTACCAAGCTATATGATATAATCTTTACCGCCCTACTTTGAAGAGAATCATCCATATACATGGTGAATAGCTTGTCCTTGACCAAGTTGATGATGCGTGCAGCAACTACTTCCGGGTTTTGTCAGTGATTATCAAAGATGCGCATGTTCCTTTCTTTCCATAATGAATATACCAAAGTTGCTAGAAGGACGCGGTAGGAGCAGTTTACCGAGTATTTTCCATGCCATTTCCGAGCAGCCCATAAGATCCCTCTTCCCCATTTCACTTGCGGCCAAATGAACCTAACTTCTCTATGTAGAATAGATAAACAACTTCGTGAATATTCACACTCAAAGAACAGATGGTTGTGTCTCAACCCTATTATCTTCCCCATGACCTACCCATTCCTTCTCTCTCATTGGTAACCTTTCTCGTATAGCCAACCATAATATGAAGGTAAGTCTAAGTATCTTACCCGGTCCAAGCTGCAATGATCCCCATCCGGTTTAGGTTCCAATTGCTTAAAGATAGTGTAAGCCGACGCCGTAGTAAATTTACCCGAGTTGGTTAGTTTCCAGCTTACCCAGTCTTCTCTATCCGGATAAATTAAAGGGAGATGTGTTCTTTTTTGTTGTATTTCAAACCTCATCGCCGCTAGCCAAGACCACTGATCATCCACAATTACATTTTCAATCTTCACATCAATTGGTAGTCCCATTAGTAGTGGTCCATTTGGATATTTCCTTCCAAGTATTCCATCAGTGTGCCACGAATCACACCAAAGTAGGAATGTAGACCCGTTCCCAACGTTGTATTGGAATGCATGTTGTATATAAGGCCTCAATTTTAGTAATTGTCGCCAACTCCAAGAACATGAGGATGGAATAGATATGCTCCAAAAGGACTCATTCTTCAATTTGTTCAAAAGGACTCATTCTTCAATTATCAACAAGGAGAGCCCATATATGTTTCACCATAAGCGCCTGATTTTGTGGAAGGAGTGGGGTAATACCGAGGCCTCCCTCAGAAGTCTTCAAACATACCGTTTTCCATCCCACCTTTGAGTATCCTGTATTCGAGTTGCCATATCAAAGGAATTTGCGCATTCTTGCTTCAATATTACGGAGTATATTCTTCGGTAAAATAAACGTTCCAGCCCAATAAACATGCAAGGATGATAAGGCTGATTTTATCAATTGAACAAGTTTCGCATAAGACAACGACTTATTCGTCCAGGATTCGATCCTTTTGTTCACATTATCAAGTAGTGGCTTACAATCAGCAAGTGTAAGTTTAGAAGCGATAAGTGGAACACCAAGATAACTGGAAGATTTCCCATTGAGAAGCCCACAACCTGTTGCAATTGTTCACTATTCGGTCTCGCCTTCTTGGACAAGAATATGTTACTCTTTTCTGTATTAGCTTTCAGCCCCGATAGCGTTCCAAATAGATCTGTGCACCTTTTAAGAGTTTCGATAGAATGAGTATCTGCATTGCAAAATAAGAGAAGATCATCTGCAAAACTAAGCATGATTGTTTTAGTACGTTCACATTTCCAATGGTATTGGAATCCCGATTTTTTATGTAATGCTTCTTCCGGCCGATTTTTTATGGATGAACGGTTCAAGGATTCCATCAGATAATTCCGAATCAATAGATTTACCAAGCAAATTCTCATAAAATGAGACAATTTCATTGCGAACAACCAACAGATCATCAATATCCCTTCAATACGATTAATGCGTGATCTAGCTCTCCGAACAGCCATCCATCCGTCTAAAGCAGAATGATTTGCATTGGTCACCATCTTTCAACCAAACAATTTTTGCCCTTTGCTTGTGAAAGGATTGCTCATATGATACTGCCTTACTATATAAAATCTGACACAATTTTTCAAGCACCAAGAGTGGCTCAAAAGTGGGATTATCTGCTACAAATCTTTGCACAATCTCAAGAAACCGACTCGCCTCTTTAACATTCTCTCCAAGATCACATGTACGACTTTTAATTTTCTTAAAGTGAGATTTCAACAACTTGAGTTTGCAAATAACAGAATACATCGTCACTCCACAGATATTATGCTTCCGAACATCTTCAACCATTTGCATTAAATCCATAGATTTCGCTATAAAATTATCAAAACAAAAACCACGTCTACCCATTGTACTTTTAAACAAAATAGGCGACTGATCAGACGTTTTAGGAGAAGTACAAGCGTATGCCAAATTGGAAAATTGAGAGAACCACGCCATATGGAATCAGCCCCACCTTGCTTATTACTCCAAAAAAATCAAAACCCTTCCATCGGTAAAGTTATGAGATCAGAAGCTGCAAGATAGGCTTGGAATTCATCATTCAAATCATCGTCCACATTACCTCCAAATCCCTCACTCGAGTCAATAATTGCATTAAAATCTTCCATCACGGCCCATACATCATTCCCCCTCAATTCTGAAAAAGACAACATTTCATTCAACCAATAGTGTTCAACCCATATGCGAAAGAAGCGTAGATCACCATATTGTTTTCTGACTTTATTCGACAGTGAATAATTTGTTCCGTACCACCCAAAATACATACATCCACAAAATCAGAATTCCATCCAACCCAAATTCGACTACCAAAACCATTCCCATAATCAAAAAACCGTTTCCAATTTGGTTGAACACGACTACTAACATATGAAGAATTCATTTAAAGGACTCGAGTTTCAATAAAAGCGCATACCTGAAGATTGTATGATGATATTAGTTCACGGGCAGTTTGTCCAGGTCTTGTTTATTAAGACCACACATGTTCTAGTTAGCAATAGGGATCATTTAAAACCATTTGTAGGGGCTGCTTGCATAGGACCCCTCCTTGATTCAAGATTGCCAATCACCTCTTCATTAGTTTCCACCATTTCCAGGTTTTGCAGGAGAGAAAATGCATTGCCATCTATCATATTCTCAATCTCCACAGATGCATTCTATGAAGTGGTAGCCATTCCTTGTTGTCGCTGTTACGTGTGTGCCCTCGATGCCAACAAGGAAATAGATTGTATAGGGCACTTCAATATGTTGTACAAACAATTTTATTCTATTTATAGGAAGGCAATTATCTTTTTGTTCATATAAATCTGTACGACATTAACAAGTATTGAACAAACAATCCATGTGTATCAAGGAGGACTTTCCACTCCTTATAGAATAACGATATGTCACTGGAAGAGTCTAGTACTTGATCACTTAAAGGGGTTTGCAAGTCGATGAATCTTAATTGGGCATTAAGATTCGACTTGTATGACACATGTTCTGACAAGAAGTGTCAGTCGAACACTATTAGATAGTGAGAGCTTGTGCCATAGATATATCAATGGAATTGATATATTCGAACACGACTCGTAGTAATCCGACCACAAGGGTATTTACTCGGGGACTGTCAATGATTGGATTACTGATCAAAATAGTATGCGTGAGTCTTAGACCTGAGGGATCACGATCAATGTGCTTGTAACATTGGATCTGTTACTAGAGTAGTAGACCCGATTCACCCGTTGGTGGGGTCGACCTCGAAGTGCGATCTCACTGAGACAAGTAGTAGTTGTGAGATGATTGCCAGGATGGGATTCACTGTTCGATGGTAAACGAGAATGTATCCTGTGCGATCATAGGTAAATGAAATGACAAGTTTTTGGCCAAAGCAAATAAACTAACTCGTGTGGAACATGGAGGATAGTTTGGTAATTTCATCTTACTATGATCTATTGCTCAGTATCGAGTCTTGTGACTTTGACCTATTCCACGACTCTCACTCGATCGGGATACGTCAGTGAAGGGCTTATACTCATATGGTTTTTATGATCTAGAGGTTCGTAATGACACAATCCTTTTTGTACTCGATTGAGCTACGATGTGGGTCCATGGGACTGGCTAGGTGACACTCACATCCCTTGGTATCCTCTCATTGTCAGTCGAGACGAACCTAGAGGAGAATCGCGCTATAAGAGGTAAGAGGGATATCTTAATGTATTCGTTGTAAGGGCATTTTGGTAATTTGTCATTGGATGGACGAATTAAATAAAAGGACGAATTGATTTAATTAATTGTTTAATCAGAATAAATGATAATTAATTAAATCAATATTTCAAGTATTAAATTAACTAGATTAATTAATTATTTGAATTTAAAAGAATTGATTAATTAATTAATTATGTGTTTAATTGGATTTAAACTAGATTGATTAATTAAAAGATGGACTAAGTTGACTGGGCCAACTTAGCCCATCTGGGTCGTCCACTAGGGCCCTATGAGGCGCCCACTATGGGCCTTAGGATTTGAGGATTTATTTAAACTTCAAACTCCTAGGTAAAAGCAAAATTCAATTATCTGCCTAACACGTACAGAAAAGAAAACCCCTCCTCCTCTTTTCTGCCTAGCCGTCTTTCACAAGGGGAGAGGAATCCGGAGAATTCAAGCTTATTTCGCGTGAAGCTCTAGAGACAGGAGTCCCGAGGATTGTTGCTGTAGATTGTAGATCAAGAATCGAATCAAGCTTCAAGCAAGGTAATTCGATTTTATGATTAATGTTCATGAAATATGAAAAATCATCAACAACCAAAAAGTGATTCAACTTTTGGAATCCGACATGTTTTAATTTCCGCTGCGTTTCGATCAAGGATTCCTAATAGTCACTCTTTATTACCATGGTTATCTCGATTAGTTACCCCCACATTCTTTGCACGCTTTTGTTCTTTCCATTGTTCTTCAACTTGAGGTTTAGGAACGTAAATCTGGACCACTTTGGGTCGCTGCACCACTTTCTTAGCTATCGGGCAATCTCCATCCGTATGTCCAAAAGATTTGCTTGAAGAGCAAATAATTGGCCTCCATTCATATTCAATATTGATTTTGCACGATCCGTTATACTCACCATTAGGTGACGGCAATAACATGAATACATGATTCTTAAATTTAGAATCAACATCAACAATGATACAAACTCGTGCATAATCAATCCTCTCCATGGCTAATGTGAATGCATCCGGATATAGCGGTCTACCCACCGCACTTGCCATGGTACTAAGCCATTTCGGAGTCCAAAATTCAGTTGGTAAGTTACGGAACTGAACCCAAATTGGTACCTCTTTATGATTGCGTTTTTCTAAAGTCATGCCTTCCTTCCAACGTTTGAGAAATAAAGGCTGCCCCGCATACATCCACGGACCTCCCCTCAATAACATTCGTCACGTATTTTTCCGACTCAAACTTAAAGAAATAAAAACCATTTGACGTAGCTTTTACCACTATAAGTCCATTCCATACCGAATATGCATAATTCTTGATAGCCATGAAAGACAATTTCTTACCAATGAAATATCCGACAGCTGTGAACTCCCAACGTTTCATGCCTTCTTTAGCCATCTCCCACGTAGGTCGTAGAAACATGTTACCATTAATTGTTTCGGGTTTGATATATCGGAGAGTAGTTCGAGAAGATGAAGAGAATGAATTCATAAAATCAACATTTCCATTTAACGTAGCTTTTACCTCTATAAGTCCTTTCCATATTGAATATGCATAATCCTTGATAGCCATGAAAGACAATTTCTTACCAATGAAATATCCCACAGCTGTGAACTCCCAACGTTTCATGCCTTCTTTAGCCATCTCCCACATAGGTCGTACAAACACGTTAACCATTAATTGTTTCGGGTTTGATATATCGGAGAGTAGTTGGAGAAGATGAAGAGAATGAATTCATAAAATCAGCATTTCCATTAGTATTCCCTTAACATTACCAAAGAATATGTGGTCATTAGATGGATTGAGAGAAGGGAAAGAAATCCCTTCCAAATCTGCCAAGATTCCTTCCTCTTGTGCGAGATTTGATGTCTCCTCAATCAAAGGAGTCTTCTTCTGTTCATGTATGGACGAAAATAACACCACCACCATTGATGAAGAATCACCAGCCATATCACCATATTTACGCCCTCCATTCAGTTTTTCACGAATTAAAATGGGTGAGGGAACTATATCTGCAAATGTTGAATTGTTTTGTAGATCCGATAATGGAGATTGATTTGTAACCATTGCAAGAGCCAATCTTGATACATCTAGAGATGGAGTTGCACGAAATTCTTCCTCTTTACCTTCATAACCATCAACCCTTTTCACCAAATTTATGAAATCAGGAATCTTAAAACTTTGATCAAAAGACGAAACACGTCGAGTAATAGTGTCAAGATCAGGCGAGAATCGTTATAAGGAAGGAGAGATTGCATGAATTGATGAAGAAGATGAAAACAAACCATACGTAGATGATGAATTCGCCATAAACTCACTAGAAAATTCAAAAAGTTGGGAGAGAGAGAGAGCCTTTTTTCTCGAGAGAGAAAAAGTAAAATCCTCATTCTACAACTATAGATGATTATTGTTGCATCTCCAAGTTCTTCCGATTACTTTTTTACTCTTGCCATTTTTCTTTCTTGTTAACTTTCGGTATAAAGATTTGTACCGGTTTAGGGCGTTGGTTAACTTTTTTAGCTAACGGGCACTCCCCATCCTTATGTCCCAAATTTTTGCACACCACGCATATTCTTGGTCTCCATTCATATTCAATGTGAACTTTAATGGTTTTGATGTTTTTATGCGTTTATGATTATGTTGGCGGATTTAATTTTGAATTAAATTTATAAATGAATTCATATATGACATATTGATGACTCTGAATCTTGTTAATTGGATTAAACAAATCTGAAATTGAATTTGGAATTTTTGAATTGGATCAAAAAACTGAAAAACAAAGACTCGATCGTATTCGTGGGTGATGCGAAAAAGGGCCGCCAGCGCGGCTGACAGAGAGGAGAAATGCAGGTTGTGCGAGAGTAGCCATCGATGGTTGCTGTTCGCACAGCGTGCTGTGAATCAGCCAAGGCGGCGCTTTTACCTCGTTGACAGCAGCAATGGATATGTCGTCGTCCGTCGCCGATTCGCCGCTAAGGGGCAGCGATCCATGCCGATAAACCGGCTGTGCAAATCAGATTTGCACAACCATGGTTTTCTGACTTTTACGCGGAGGAGACCGGCATTCGATGCCGGAAATGGTCGTCGCCGGATTTGCACAACCATGATTCGCATCGCCGGATGCCGCGACCGGGACCGGTGAAATCGCCGTCACCTACGTTTGGTGCCGGGGAAGGGGATACATCCTAACCTAATGGGCAGAATGTCTTATCATGTTGGGCCGAGCCCAACACAATTAGATTTTGTGTTGGGCTTCGCCTAACAAAAAGAATTGATTTTGCGCTGGGCTGAAGGTTAGCCCAGCGCAGACTTACTCACGCTGGGCTTGGCCCAGCGCAAATGTAAGCGCTGGGTTGGCCCAGCATAAGTGTTGGCCACTGGGCTTGGCCCAGCAAACTGCCTTGCCTAGTGAGTTTGATGTTTGTATTGGGTTTAACCCAAATACATCGTGGTCCAATTGGATTAATTCAAAGCCCCTTTAAATTGAATCTTTGTTTTCAAATGAAATTAGATTTAATTTTTGTAATAAATTAAATTAGATTTAACAATGCAATAAATTAAATTAGATTTAATTTTGCTTTGATTAAATTAGATTAAATTTCCAATTAAGATTACGTTGGACTTAATTTTAATTCGATTAAATCGGATTTAATCCTCCCATCTAAATTAAAATTGAACTATTATAATTAAATTGGATTTAGTTAATAATGAGTTGAAATTTGATTTTAATCTTTTAAATGCCAACATAATCTTAAATAGTTTATTTACATGCTTTGATGTATGTTGTGGTGAACGTATTCCATGTACTTAGGATTTACCGCTATGTTTTTATTTAGGTTGTATTGGGCCAAAGTTTGAGCACCCTCCCCCCCCCCCCCAGTTTTTATTTATTTTACATAGAATTTTGTATAGGATGCATCTATGTAATTATTAGCATTAAGCCCATGGAGTTTCTTGAAGAATCATTCTGGAGTTTGGAGACCGGAGTTGATCTAGAAGATTAGAACTCTTTAATCCCCTATCCCGTGATTGGTTTATTAGCTTGGACCAATCTTGAATGTCCATGGAATGCATTTTGATAGAACTGCTAGGCGTTTTCTATGCTTATATTTGATATATTTTATCCACATATGCGCGAAATGAATTAATGTGCAAAGTGAGACCTAACATAAACAATTAAAATTCTCCCAACTTTAAAATACTGAGTAGGCAAAGGATATTGGATATCCTCGCTCTCCATCAAGCTTTAGAAAATGAAGTCATGTCCTGTGCATGGCATTGTCCCGGAATAAGGGGGTTATGCATTTTGACATGATTTTCGATTTTCTTTTAGTGCATTGGATGCCTTCGGTCAAAACAAATTTCGCCCCATATATCGAAAAAGGTTGTAAGGCGAAATTCAATTGTTAAACTGATAGGAGTTGATGGGTATTGACTCAGATGGATCACCACTTATATATCGAAAAAGGTTGCGGTCAAGTGATCCATGAGCCAAAGTAAGATTGAACCATCGGTTGGACTGGTTGGCGTGGAACGCCACTTCAAAGAGACCAATGAGCCATATATTGAAAAAGGTTGTAACTCATTGGAATCATTGAAGAACTCAATCACTCACTACGAAATCTGTCCAACGAGATTTTCGATTATTGCAGCGGGAGTGCAATGGTTCAAAAAACGTAGTGGGAGCCAAGTCAAATTAAAGTCCTAATTTTACTTGAGTATAACATAATTATCTTATTATATCTTGGTTTATTTTCTTCAGTCAATAATATCTCTCTCAAAAATGGTTAAGCCATTGAAAGTTTTGCTTGAAAAGAACGTTTTGAACGGCCAAAACTTCTCTGATTGGAGCAGAGGATTGGGGACGGTCCTCAATGATAAAAATTTGGAGTATAAGCTAGAACTAGATCGACCACCGAGGCCGGGGATCAACGAGGATGATTTAGTTAAACTGGCTTACTCAGATTGGGTCTCTGATGCTCGTAAGGTTAGGGATTACATGTTGAGCTCTATGTGTAGCGAATTGCAGCGTACGCTTGAAAATATGGATAGTCCTAGATCAATCATGCTACACTTGGAGGAGTTGTTCGGGGAACACGGAAAGTCCGTCAGATACTATGTGTCTAAGGAGCTATTCAACACGAAGATGAAGGAGCGTGAGGATGTTAAAGATCATGTTCTGAAGATGATCTCCATCTCAGAAAGGCTTCGGTCTATGGGATTCTACATGGATTTTCACCTCCAGGTGGACCTCATTCTCCAGTCACTGCTTAGATCCTTCTTAGATTTTGTCATCAATTTTGACATGGATGACATTGAAGGATCACTCTCCACACTTATGAGCAAGATGATGATTGCACAACAACAAATAAAAGAAAAGTGGGGTGCATCAAGTTTCCTATTATTTCGAATATTACTGAACTGGCTGGCAAAATCAGAGAACCCAGAGTTACAAAAACTCAAGAGTTTAAGACCAAGGGTCCGAAGAAGGCAAACACGTGTCTCCATTGCCGTAGGACGGGACATTGGAAGCGTGACTGTCCAAAGCTGGAAGATGAGAGTGCTTCAGGTATAAAACTTAATGTTTTATAAACAAATTGTTTTATAACTATATTTTCTACTTCCTGGATTCTAGACTCTGGGGCTAGTGCTCACGTATGTGTTTTGAATCAGGATCTGGAAAAGAGTAAAAAGCTGGAGGATCGAGAAGTGGTGATCAATTTTGGCAGTGGACCTAGCGGCCACTCACATTGGATCCACTTCCATCACTTTATTATCTGGACATTTAATTATTTTGGATGATTGCCTCGTTTTGCCCAATGGGCTTAAGAATATTGTTTCAACTCCTGCTTTAGTCAGGAAAGACTATTTGTTTTCCTTTATGAACAATTCTTGTGATATTTATTTTAGAAATAAATGCTTTGGCACTGCATCTTTAATCAATGGTTTGTATTATGTTAATGTCAAGAATAAATGCACTATAAATACTATGACAAGGAAACGTGGTATGTCTGAAACAAACCAAAAACTAATATGGCATCTAAGACTAGGTCATGCCAGGGAATTCAAGATCCACGAGTTGGAGAAAAATGGACTTATAGGTCCATTGGGGTTAGACCCCTATCCCACTTGTGAATCTTGCCTTTTAGGCAAGATGACTCATTCCCCTTTCACAGGGCACTTTGAAAGAGCCACTGAAGTTTTTAGGTTTAATACACACCGACGTTTGTGGGCCTTTCGGGGAAATGGCCTGAGGAGGTTTTCAGTACTTCATTTACATTCACAGATGACCATTCAAAGTATGGTCTGGTGTACTTAATGAAGTACAAGTCTGAATCCATTGAATGGTTCAAAGAATTCAAGGCTTTGGTTGAAAACCAAACTGGGCCACATATCAAGACACTTCTATTTGATCGAGGTGGTGAGTATATGAGCGCCGAATTTGACAATTTCTTAAGAGAACACGACATTGTTTTACAGCTAACTCCTCCGGCGACTCCACAACTGAATGGGGTAGCTGAGCGTCGGAACCGAACATTGTTGGACATGGTTCGCTTCATGCTCGGTTACACGGATCTACCCATCTCACTGTGCGGTCATGCACTGCTCACAGCTACACACATCCTGAACAAATGCCCCTCCAAATCTGTTCCAAAAACACCATATGAGATGTGGTGTGGAAGGAAACCTTGTCTGAAATACATTAGGATATGGGGTTGCCCCACATATATGTAAAGAAGACAAAGGTAGAGAAATTGGAGGCTAGGTCCTTAAAAGGACGATTCGTTGGTTATCCCGAGGATTCCATGGGAGGATACCTCTTTTACCTGCATGATAATCAAAGAATCATTGTGGCCTTACAGGCATTCTTTCTCGAAGAAGAATTTATTCGAGAGGGAGGAGCGGGTAGAAAGATTGTTCTGAAAGAACAAAATGAAGCTACTTCGGAGAACATTGTTCAGGAGACCCGAACTGAACCAACCATGACACAACCGTGAACGCGTCGGTTTGCTAGAGTATCTTAGCCGCCTGAAAGATATTGCTATCTGCTACAAGAAGAACATAATCTGTATGCTGTGGCAGAAGGAAACCATGGAGATGATCCCTCTAACTATGACCAAGCGATGACGGATATGGATTCTGCAAAATGGCATGAAGCTATGAAAGCAGGGATGGATTTGATGTATTCGAACCAAGTCTGGACTCTAACAGATCGCCCCAAGGGTACACCATTGGTTGCAAATGGATCTATAAGAGAAAGATTGGTCAGGATGGCAAGGTTGATACCTATAAGGCCAGGCTTGTAGCGAAAGGGTATAGTCAAAAGGAAGGCATTGACTATGAGGAAACCTTTTCGCCTGTTGCCATGACCAAATCTATCAGGATTCTGCTTGCCATAGCTGCACACCTAGATTATGAAATCTGGCAAATGGATGTGAAGACTGCTTTCTTGAATGGATTCTCATATCCGATGAGAACAGCCCAAGGGTTTTCATATCCGATGCAGATTCTCATAAGGTTTGCAAACTGAATAGGTCCATTTATGAACTTAAACAGGCCTCTCGCAGTTGGAATCTTCGATTTGATGAAGAAGTTGGAAGCTATGGCTTCATACAAAATGAAGATGAACCGTGTGTCTATAAAAAGGTCAGTGGGAGCAAGATATCATTCTTGGTACTATATATGGATGACATTCTGCTTATAGGGAATGATATAGGCTCGTTAACTGCGGTCAAGAAATGGCTTTCAAGCACATTCTCCATGAAAGACTTGGGAAAAAGCTACCTACATCCTTAGAATTCACATCTACAGGGATAGAGCGAATAGGACGATAGGACTTTCCCAAGCCCTCTACTTAGAGAAAGTCCTAAAGCGATTTGGGATGGAAAACTCTAAGAGAGGTCTTTAGCCCATGAGACATGGAATTCATCTCTCTAAATCCATGCATCCTCAAAGTGAGGAGGATCGAGAAGAGATGAGTATCGTACCCTATGCCTTAGCGGTAGGAAGTCTTATGTATGCGATGTTATGCACGAGACCGGACCTTGCTTACGCAGTAAGCGTAGTAAGTAGGTTTCAAGCTAACCCAGGCAAAGAGCATTGGATTGCAGTGAAATGTAGCCTAAAATACTTGAGAAGGACTAAGGGTATGATTCTTATATATGGGAATGGAGAAATGAAAGAGGACGGTTACACTGATTCAGATTTTCAATCTGATATCGATGGCCGAAATTCCACTTCTGGGTTTATATTCACTCTCAACGGTGCAGCGGTGTCTTGGAAAAGTTCCAAGCAAAGCACAATTGCCGATTCCACTACCGAGGCTGAATACGTGGCTGCCTCAGAGGCTGCCAAGGAAGCTGTTTGGATCAAGAACTTCGTGGCAGAACTTCAAGTGGTTCCTAGCGTGGAGCTACCGTTGCCACTATGGTGTGACAACAATGGAGTCATCGAGCAAGTTAGAGAACCAAGGTCTCACAATAAATCCAAACACATAGAGAGAAGATTGATCAATCGAGAGATCGTTGGAAGAGGCGACATTGCCGTGCAGAAAATAGCCTCAGCGGACAACGTGGCTGACCCACTCACCAAGCCATTATCGCAGGCGGTGCCAGATCGACATCTTGACAAGCTGGGTATTAGATACCATAGCGATTGGCATCGAGTGCAAGTGGGAGATTGTTAGGTGTGTGCCCTCGATGCCAACGAGGAAATAGATTGTATAGGGCACTTCATTATCTTTTTGTTCATATAAATCTGTACTGCATTAACAAGTATTGAACAAACAGTCCACGTGTATCAAGGAGGACTTTCCACTCCTTAGGGAATAAGGATATGACACTGGAAGAGTCTAGTACTTGATCACTTAAAGGGGTTCGCAAGTCGAGGTATCTTAATTGGGCATTAAGATTCGACTTGTATGACACATGCTCTGACAAGGAGTGCCAGTCGAACACTATTAGATAGTGAGAGCTTGTGCCATAAATATATCAATGGAATTGATATATTCGAACACGACTCGTAGTAATCTGACCACTTGAGTATTTACTCAGCGACAGTCAATGAATGGATTACTGATCAAAATAGTATGCGTGAGTCTTAGACCTGAGGGATCACGATCAATGTGTTTGTAACATTGGATTTGTTACTAGAGTAGTAGACCCGATTCACCCGTTGGTGGGGTTGACCTCGAAGTGCGATCTCAATGAGATAACTAGTAGTTGTGAGATGATTGCCAGGATGGGATTCACTGTTCGATAGTAAACGAGAATGTATCCTGTGCGATCATAGGTAAATGAAATGACAAGTCTTTGGCCAAAGCAAATAAACTAACTCGTGTGGAACATGGAGGATAGTTAGGTAATTTCATCTTACTATGATCTATTGCACAGTATCGAGTCTTGTGAGTTTGACCTATTCCATGACTCTCACTCGATCGGGATACGTCAGTGAAGGGCTTATACTCATATGGTTTTTATGATCTAGAGGTTCGTAATGACACAATCCTTTTTGTACTCGATTGGGCTACGATGTGGGTCCACGGGACTTGCTAGGTGACACTCACATCCCTTGGTATCCTCTCATTGTCAGTCGAGATGAACCTAGAGAATCGCGCTATAAGAGGTAAGAGGGATATCTTTATGTATTCGTTGTAAGGGCATTTTGGTAATTTGTCATTGGATGGACGAATTAAATAAAAGGACGAATTGATTTAATTAATTGTTTAATCAGATTAAATGATAATTAATTAAATCAATATTTCAAGTATTAAATTAATTAGATTAATTGATTATTTGAATTTAAAAGAATTGATAAATTAATTAATTATGTGTTTAACTGGATTTAAACTAGATTAATTAATTAAAAGATGAACTAAATTGACTGGGCCAACTTAGCCCATTTGGGTCGTCCACTAGAGCCCTAAGAGGCGCCGACTATGGGCCTTAGGATTTGAGGATTTCTTTAATCCTCAAACTCCTAGTTAAAAGTAGAATTCAATTATCCGCCTAACACGTACAGAAAAGAAAACCCCTCTCCTCTTCTCTGCCTAGCCGTCTTTCACAAGGAGAGAGGAATCCGGAGAATTCAAGCTTACTTCGCGTGAAGCTCTAGACACAGGAGTCCTGGGGATCGCTGTTGTAGATTGTAGATTAAGAATCGAATCACGCTTCAAGCAAGGTAATTCAATTTTATGATTAATGTTCTTGAAATATGAAAAATCATCAACAGCCATAAAATGATTCAACGTTAAGAATCCAGCAAGTTTTAATTTCCGCTGCGTTTTGATCAAGGATTCCTAACAGTCGCTCTCTATTATTTGTAACATGGCTATCTCAATTAGTTACCCCCACATTCTTTGCACGCTTTTGTTCTTTCCATTGTTCTTCAACTTGAAGTTTAGGAACTTAAATCTGGACCACTTTGGGTCGCTGCACCACTTTCTTAGCTATCGGGCAATCTCCATCCGTATGTCCAAAAGATTTGCTTGAAGAGCAAATAATTGCCCTCCATTCATATTCAACATTGATTTTGCACGATCCATTATACTCACCATTAGGTGACGGCAATAACATGAATACATGATCCTTAAATTTAGAATCAACATCAACAATGATACAAACTCGTGCATAATCAATCCTCTCCATGGCTGTTGTGAATGCATCCGGATATAGCGGTCTACCCACCGCACTTGCCATGGTACTAATCCATTTCGGAGTCCAAAATTCAGTTGGTAAGTTACGGAACTTAACCCAAATTGGTACCTCTTTATGATTGCGTTTTTCTAAAGTCATGCCTTCCTTCCAACGTTCAAGAAATAAAGGCTGCCCCGCATACATCCACGGACCTCCCCTCAATAACATTCGTCACGTATTTTACCAATTCAAACTTAAAGAAATAAAAAATATTTGACGTAGCTTTTACCTGTATAAGTCCTTTCCATACCGAATATGCATAATACGAAAGATAATTTCTTACCAATGAAATATCCGACAGCTGTGAACTCCCAACGTTTCATGCCTTCATTAGCCATCTCCCACGTAGGTCGTACAAACACGTTACCATTAATTGTTTCGGGTTTGATATATCGGAGAGTAGTTCGAGAAGATGAAGAGAATGAATTTATAAAATCAGCATTTTCATTAGTATTCACCTTAACATTACCAAAAGAATATGTGGTCAATAGATGGATTGAGAGAAGGGAAGGAAATCCCTTCCAAATCTGCCAAGATTCCTTCCTTCTGTGCGAGATTTGATGTCTCCTCAATCAAAGGAGTCTTCTTCTTTTCATGTATGGACGAAAAATAATGTGTTATTTTCGTCCACCACCACCATTGGTGAAGAATCACCAGCCATATCACCACATTTACGCCCTCCATTCAAATTTTTCACGAATTAAAATGTGTGATGGAACTATATCTGCAAATTTTGAATTGTTTTGTAGATCCGATAATGGAGATTGATTCGTAACCATTACAAGAGCCGATCTTGATACATCCGGAGATGGAGTTGCACGAATTTCTTCCTCTTTACCTTCATAACCATCAACCCTTTTCACCAATATTAAGAAATTAGAAACCTTAAAACTTTGATCAAAAGACAGAACACGTCGAGTAATAGTTTCAAGATCAGGCGAGAATCGTTGTAAGGAAGGAGAGATTGCATGAATTGATGAAGAAGATGAAATTAAACCACACGTAGATGATGAATTCGCCATAAACTCACTAGAAAATTCAAAAACGTTTGGAGAGAGGAGAGAGCATTTTTTCTAGAGAGAGAAAAGTAAAGTACTCATTCTACAACTAGAGATGATTATTGTTGCATCTCCAAGTTCTTCCAATTACTTTTTTGCTCTTGCCATTTTTCTTCCTTGTTAACTTTCGGTACAAAGATTTGTACTGGTTTAGGGCCTTGGATAACTTTTTTAGCTAACGGGTACTCCCCATCCTTATGTCCGAAATTTTTGCACACCGCTCATATTCTTGGTCTCCAGTCATATTCAATGTGAACTTTACAAGAGCCATTATACTCTACATCTCTTGACGGTAATAGCATATAAACATGATCCTCTCCATCTCTTGACGGTAATAGCATATAAAAAAGATCCTTAAAACTAAAGTTTATGTCAATGATAACACAAACTCTAGCATAATCTATCCTCTCCATCGATGAAGTGAATGCATCAGGATAGAGCGGACGTCCCAGCACGCTAGCTACAATACCCAAACCCTCCGTTGTCCAATATTCTATCGGAATATAACGGAATTTTTCCCATATTGGCACCTCCTTATGGTTCCTTTTTTCAAGACACATACCTTCCTTCCATTTTTCAAGAAATAATGGCTGCCACATTACAACCAAGGGCCTCCCTCAATAACATTCATCATAAGGGAATCCGATTCAAATTTAAAGAAGTAGAACCTATAGGACGTGGCTTTTACATCTTGAAGTCCCTTCCAAACCGAGAAGGCATTCTTTCTGATAGCCATAAACGATAACTTCTTACCAAGAAAATACCCAACAGCCGTGTGCTCCCATCTTTTCCTTCCTTTTTGAGCCAGATCCCACGTCGGACAGACGAAGACATTACCATTAATAGTTTCGGGCTTAATATATCGGAGAGTAGATCGAGATTATGAAGAGAATGAATTCATAAAATCAGCATTTCCATTAGTATTCACCTTATCATTACCAAAGAATATGTGGTCATTAGGTGGATTCAGAGAAGGGAAAGAAATCCCTTCCAAATTTGTCGAGATTCCTTCCTTTTGTATGATATTTGATGTCTCCTCAATCAAAGGATCCTTCTTCTTTTCATGTATGGACGAAAATAATGTTACGTTGATGTTATTTTCGTCCATCTCCACCATTGATGAAAAATCACCAGCCATATCACCATATTTACGCCCTCCATTCAATTTTTCACGAATTAAAATGGATGAGGGAACTATATCTGCACATTTTGAATTGTTTTGTAGTTTCGCCGATAATGGAGATTGATTTTTAACCATTGCAAGAGCCAATCTTGATATATCCATAGATGGAGTTGCACGAAATTCTTCCTCTTGACCATCATAACCATCAACCCTTTTAACCAAATTTAAGAATTCAGGAATCTTAAAACTTTGATCAAAAGATGGAACACGTCGAGTAATAGTTTCAAAATTTGGCGAATATCATTGTAATGAAGGAGAGTTAGCATGAATTGATGAAGAAGATGAAAACAAACCACATGTAGAAGACGAATTCGCCATGAACTCACTAGAAAATTCAAAAAAGGTTAGAGAGAGGAGAGAGCATTTTTTCTAGAGAGAGAAAATCTATTATTCCTGCTAATGTTCTTAATAATGAAATTATCATGTTGTAATGATCTAAATCTTCACCCTATAATAACAACCTAAACCCCCAAACATATCATTCCCGAAACAGTTCCTAAATGTTTGGCAGATAACCGGTCAAAGAGAAATGACATATATTCACTGGGTGTCCTTCTCTTATGTCTCATAACTAAAGAGGTTGACACAAATGAAGAGATGTTAAATGGTGAACCAGATCCATTCATTAGTACAATGGGGGAGGCAAGAATTTCAAGATGTCTCTGACTCACGAAAGCTTTCACATTCCCAGGAGTAATGGAAGAAGATGCCAATTGCTTTGGAGCGTGTGCCCGATGAGGGGGGGGGGGGTACGCTTTGGGCATCTAAGCGCATTTACTATCACTCTAAATAACTCTTACAAGAATATTTTCTATATCACTAGATAAAATTTAGTTCACTTCATGTTTTCAGATGACTTTACCTGGTGGCAAAGAATGAAGATTGCTCTAAAATTGTCACAATTCCTGATATATATATGTCCATTGACAGAACTAGGAACAAGGCCTCAAGTACTACGCAATATCAGTGCAGCTCATATTATGGTTGATGAGGTTGGTGATAACACTTTTGTTTACTATTTGCTGACAATTTTGAAACTTATTTGCTTTCTGGCGTCACATGTTTCATGTTTATGAAATGCGTGCAAAGGATTGGAACCCAAAACTGTACGACTTTGGCATGATTAGGGATGTAAACGAGCCAAGCTCGAGCCGAGTTGCCAGGCTCGAGCTCGAGCTCGAGCCTGAGCCTTCGAGCTCGAGCTCGAGCTCGTCGAGCTCGACTCAAGGGAGCTCGAGCTCGCGAGCCGAGCTCACGAGCCTGAGCTCGGCTCGCGAGCTTGAGCCTAAATTTTTAATATTTTTAATATTTATATATTTAATATATATAATTAATATTTATATATTTAATATTTAATATATATAATTAATATTTATAATATAAAAATATTTTAAATATAAAAATAAATATATATAAAAATTATGAAGAAGCTCGCGAGCCGGGCTCGCGAGCTTTTTGCAGAGACAAACAGGCTCGAGCTCGAGCTCGGGCTCGTGAAGCTCGGGCTCGAGCTCGAGCTCGGGCTCGTGAAGCTCGGGCTCGAGCTCGAGCTCGAGCTCGGGCTCGTGAAGCTCGAGCTCGAGTTGAGCTCGAGTCGAGCCGGCTCGCCAGGCTCGCGAGCCGGCTCGGCTCAACTTACATCCCTAGGCATGATTAGTGGCGGCATCAGGTATGAAACTATTTCCATGCCCTGCTGTTTTAAATGATTTTCAACCCATATATTTTATAAACAATTTCGAAATAATTCAAACTTAACATAATTCGTTAATGAAAGAAAATTTTAGTTATTTCCTTTTTGTTTTCTTAATGACCATTATCCATGTGTACCTACTAGTGTTCTTAATCCTGAAATTTTCATGTTGTAATTCTGTAAATTTTCAACCTATAATCAGTTCCTGCTAATGTTCATAATTACCATTCTCCATGTTTGCCTACTAGTGTTCTTAATCATGAAATTTTCATGTTGTAATGATCTAAATCTTCACCCTATAATAACAACCTGAACCCCCAAACATATCAATCCCGAAACAGTACCTACATGTTTAGCAGATAATCAGTAAAATAAAAACGACATATATGCATTGGGTGTCCACCTCATATGTCTGATAACTAAAGAGGTCAACATACAAATGAAGAGATGTTAAATGGTGAACCCTCTATTGCAAACAGATCCATTCATAAGTACAATGGGGGAGGCAAGAATTTCAAGATGTCTCTGGTTCACTAAAGCTTTGAAATTCCCAAGGGTAATGGAGGAAGACGCAACTCCTGTTGAGCGTGTGCCCGATGAGGTGGGGGGTAAACTTTGGGCATCTAAGAGCGCTTACTATCACTCTGAATAACTCGTATACGATTTTTTTTCTACACTTGGTTCTAAACTTGGTTGGTTTACAAATGACACTTCCACTTCTATTCATACTAATCCACCTCCCTAATAAACGGTGGAAATTCATTTGATCCTACGGATGTGAGAGAAACTCTACAAAGCTATCCAAGAACATTTCTTAGGAAATTCTATGTCCTAAAAACTTCATCATATTCTCATATTTCTAGAGATTTCACACATCTCTACGTCATTTTACACACTTCGACTGTCATCTAAATTAATCTAAGACATTCTACACAGATCTACATTGTTCTAGAGCTCTTCATAAGGATCTACATTCTTCTAAAATATTCTAGTACTTTGAAGAGTCTTCTAGACTTTTTTAGAATTTCTTATACCTTTCTAGAATACTCCAATAGCCTCTAGACGGGTACGGAAAAAATGACATGTCTCGGTCGTCTCAAAATATTTTAAACTGTCGGGGCGTGACAATACGCCAAGGTTGTTTTAGCCGATTAAGTTCGCAATCTATCACTGGATAAAATTTAGTTCACTTCATGTTTCCAGATGACTTTACCTGGTGGCAAGGAATGAAGGTTGCTCTAAAATTAGCTTAATTCCTGATATATATGTCCGCGGACAAAACTGGGAATAAGGCCTCAAGTACTACGCAATATCAGTGCAGCTCATATTATGGTTGATGAGGTTGGTGATAAGACTTTTGTTTACTATTTGCTGACAATTTTGAGACTATTTGCTTTCTGGTGTCACATGTTTTTGGTGTATTATGGTTGATAAGCTTGGTGATAACACTTTTGTTTAATATTTGCTGACAATTTTGAGACTTATTTGCTTTCTGGTTTCACATGTTTCATGTTTATGGAATATGTGCACTGGATTGGAACCCAAAACTGTACGACTTTGTCATGATTAGTGGCGGCATCGGGTATGAAACTATTTCCATGCCCTCCTGCTTTAAATAATTTTCATTCCATATATTTTATAAACAATATTGAAATAATTCAAATTTAACATAGTTCGATAATGAAAGAAATTTTTTGTTATTTCCTTTTTGTTTTCTTAATGACCACTCTCATGTGTGCCTACTAGTGTTCTTAATCCTGAAATTTTCATGCTGTGATACTCTAAATTTTCACCCTATAATCAGTTCCTGCTAATGTTCTTAATTACCATTCTCCATGTTTGCCTGCTAGTGTTCTTAATCATGAAATTCTCATGTTGTAATGATTTAAATCTTCACCCTATAATAACAACTTGAACCCCCAAACATATCAATCTCGAATTAGTTCCTACATGTTTGCCTCTGCTATTATCTTGTCATTGGATAACATGTGTTTATATGATTTTTCTGGAACATAGCGACTTGTCTGATTCTGCATAAACTATTTTTGGCAGATAACTGGTCAAAGAAAAATTACATAGATGCACTGGGTGTCCTCTTTTATGTCTGATAACTAAAGAGGTTGACAGAAGTGAATAGAAGTTAAATGGTGAACTCTCTGTTGCAAACAGATCCATTCATAAGTTCAAAGGGGGAGGCAAAAATTTCAAGATATCTCTGGTTCACAAAAGCTTTGAAATTCCCAGGGGTAAAAGAGGAAGACGCAGCTCCTGCGGAGCATGTGCCTGACGAGGTGGGGGGGGAGGGGTACGCTTTAGGCATCTAAGTGACCTTACTATCACTCTGAATAACTCTTATAAGAATTTTTTCTACACTTGGTTCCAGACTTGGTTGGTTTACAAATGACACTTCCACTTCTATTCATTAGTTCCAGCTCCTTACTAAACGGTGGAGATTCATTTGATCCTAAGGATGTGAGAGAGACTCTATAGAGCTCTCCAAAAATATTTCTTAGGAAATTATACATACTAAAAACTTTATCATATTCTCATATTTCTAGAGATTCCACACATCTCTACGAAATTTTACATACTTCTACTACAATCTAAATTAATCTAAGACATTCTACACAAATCTTCATTGTTCTAGAGCTAGGTAAGGAGATTCTTCTAAAATATTCTAGTACTTTGAAGAGTCTTCTAGACTTTTTTAGAATTTCCTAGACTTTTCTAGAATACTCCAATAGCCTCTAGACTCCCCTTTACGGAAAAAATGACACGTCTCGGTTGTCTCAAAATATTTTAAACTGTCGAGGTGTGACAATACGCCAAGGTTGTTTTAGCCGATTAAGTTCGCAATCTATCACTAGATAAAATTTAGTTCGCTTCATGTTTCCTGATGACTTTACCTGGGGGCAAAAAATGAAGGTTGCTCTAAAATTAGCACAATTCCTGGTTTATGTCCACGGACAAAACTGGGAACAAGGCATCAATTACTCCGCAATATCAGTGCAACTCATATTATGGTTGATGAGGTTGGTAATAACACTTTTGTTTACTGTTTGCTGACAATTTTGAGACTTATTTGCTTCTGGCGTCATATGTTTCAAGTTTATGGAATACGTGCACAGGATTGGAACCATAAACTGTACGACTTTGGCATGATTAGTGGCGGCATCGGGTATGAAACTATTTCCATGCCCTCTTTCTTTAAATAATTTTCATCCAATATATTTGATAAACAATATCGAAATAATTCAAATTTAAAATAGTTCAATAATGGAAGGAAATTTTAGTTATTTCCTTTTCGTTTTCTGAATCACCATTCTCCATGTGTGCGTACTAGTGTTCTTAATCCTGAAAAAAATATTTTGGTAAAGGGTCAATTTCATTAATAAACAAAATAAAGATACAAGAAAACGAACAAGGATTTGGTCCTTGCCGTACCAAGATTGTTAGCAACGACCTAACTATCCCCAAAACCTAAATCTACATAAATTTAAATATTACAAGTATATTCACTACCAAGCTATACGTTGAAGTCTTCTGAATGCTTGACGATGAATCGAATCCTCTAGTTGCATAGAGTTATCCTTCACAATGTTTATCAGTTGAGCAACCACAATTTCCGGTTGACGACTCCTTCCTTCAAAGATTCGGTTATTTCTCTCCTTCCATATCATATACACAAGAGTAGCAAGAAGTATACGATATGAGCAGTTAATAATATGCTTTCCTCTCCATCTCCGGGCAAACCATTCTATACCTCGTTCCCAATTATGCATCGGCCAATTGAAATTGATTTCGTTCTTTACAATCGAAACACATCGGCTAGAAAAATCACTCTCAAAGAATAGATGATTGTGTGTCTCAATCAAATTTTGAGCACATAGCACGCAATCATTGTTCCCACTTCCAATCCAAGGCTTATGCCTCATAGGAAGTCGTTGCTTGATGGCTAACCAACGTAGAAAATTATGATGTGGTATTTTACCTGGCCCATGCAACTTGAGGTCTGAATATCATAAAGGCAGATGCAGATGTGAACTTACCCGACTTTGTTAACCTCCAAGATACCCAATCTGATCTATTCGCATGTATACAAGGAAAATTTGATGTGATTTGTTGAATTTCAAACCTTGTATGCGATGGCCACACCCACTCCGATCCTCTAATAACCGAACTCACCGTAGAATCAATAGGCAGCCCCGTTAAGAGTGGACCATTTCCATATTTCACACTAAGCACTCTCCTTCTGAATGCCACGGATCTCTCCAAAGAGCAGTGTTTAACCCCGAACCAATATTGTACTGTCAAGCATGTTGAATGTGAGGCCGAAGTTTAAGAATCTGACGCCAACTCCATGAACAAGATGATGGAATATTCAGACTGCAGAAAGAATTGTTACGTAGCTTGTTCTCCTTAACCCACACAGCCCACACGAAAACCCCTTCATCAATCAGTAGTGCCCAAACATGTTTAACCATAAGAGCTTGATTCTTTGGTAATAGAGGTGTAATACCGAGCCCCCCCTTCATGCACTTTTAGAAAAACCGTGTCCCATCCAACCTTTGCATAACCCGATGTTGAACTTTCATACCACAAAAATCTTCGAAACTTGGCTTCAATACTACGTAAGATTCCTTTCGGTAATATGAAAATTCCCGCCCAATACACGTCTAACGAGTAAAGAATTGACTTGATTAATTGAACTCGCCCAACATACGTTAATGATTTGTTCGTCCATGACCCAATTCTCTTATCCACTTTCTCAAGGAGGGGTTTGCAATCTGATAAAGTGAGCTTGGATGTAATCATAGGTACCCCTAAGTATCTTACCGGTAGACTTCCAATCGGGCAATCCACAACTTCCTTTAACACTTCTCTCTGCGGCCAAGCCTTAGCTGATACGAAGATATTACTCTTGTTCGGATTAGCATGCATCTAGCAAAAAGATCTATTCCCCTTTTAATCGTTGAAATGGAATGAGTATCCGCATTGCAAAATAGAAGGAGATCATCCGCAAAAATCAACACCACAGTTTTGATTCTTGCACATTTCCACTGGAATTGAAACTCACTATCTTCTTCAATATAACGTTGAATAATTCCATGCAAAGCTTCCATAACAAACACGAAGATGTACGGTGAGATATGATCTCCTTGACGTAAACCCCGTTTGCCACGAAAATAGCCCTCAGCTGCCCCCATTGATGTTAATTGAGAAACTCAGTGTTGTCATGCACTCCTTCACCCAACCAACAAATGTAGGATGAAAATTCATCGCCTCTAGAAGTGCAAGAACGAAATCCCATTCAACTGTATCATACGCTTTCATCAAATCCACTTTGAATGCACATCTGCCAAGTAAATTCTTTTGATTATAACCATAAAGTAGTTCTTGTGCAAGCAAAACATTATCTCTCCGGTATAAAAGTCGTTCGGGTTTTGTTAACCAATTTATTAAGATGATCTCTAAGTCAATTTGCCATAATCTTAGAGATCACCTTATAGATCACATTGCAACACGATATTGGCCTAAAATCTTTCGCATGTTTCGGATTCTCTGCTTTAGGTATGAGGGATATCATTGTAGAATTAATTTATTTAACAAACTTACCCGTTTCGAAGAATGTGGAAATAGCTCGTCACTTCATCTCCGATGATAGACCACGCTCTTTTAAAGAATCTAGAGTTTTACCCATCCGATCCCGGAGCTTTTGTATCATTGAACCCAAACATCACATCTCTAATCTCCTCCAAAGAAACTGGTCGAACCATGTTAAATGCATCATCCAAGTCAAGCTTCTTAGTGATACTTACTAAGAGAGTTGACATCCACATCAGGTTCAATTGAATGCCCTAACAAATTTTCATAGAAAACAACAATTTCATTCCTTACTTGTAGTGTCTCATCAACCATTGCCCCATTCTCTCCTTGGATACGAGTGATGCGTGATTTTGCTCTTTGGGTAGCAATCTTCATGAAAAGGAATGAAGTACTTTGGTCCCCTTCTTTTAGCCATGCCACTTTAGCCCGCTGTTTGAGGTAAGTTTGTTCATTATGAACAGCTCTCGAGTAAATCCACCAACAATATTTTTCAAGCACCACTAGCTGATTAAAATCGGGAAAATCAGCTTGTAGCGATTGAACCACTTCAAGAAACCCTTTAGCTCTTTGCACATTCTCACCAAGATCTCCCTTTTGCCTCCTTATAGATTTAAAAATTGGCTTCAACCTTTTCAATCTACAAATGACCGAATACATCGTCGGTAAACCATGTATATGATACCTCCATACATTACTTACCGAACTTAAAAACTCATCAGATTCCGCAACAACATTATCAAATCGAAACCAGGCACCCTTACCTCTATGTGAGTTGTCAAATTTAATCACAAGAGAACTATGATCCGATGTCTTTGGGGCAAGACAATGTATGCATAACTCCTGGGAAATTGCATATCCATCGAGGATTTGCAACTACCCTATCCAACCTTCTCCAAATACTAGTGTCACCTCCTTGTTGATTATGCCAAGAGAACCATGGCCCCTCCATAGGAATTGTGCTAAGGTCCGAAGTCAAAAGGCAAGCTTGAAATTCATCATTAACATCATCCTCCACATTACCACCCAATCCTTTACTCGAGTCTAAGATAGCATTAAAATCGCCCATTAAAATCCATGCTTCATTCACCCATAATTCAGAAACTCTAATTATTTCATTCCAAAGTCCTCTTCTCTCCACAACCGTGTTATATCCATAAACAAAAGAAGTGATCATTGACGTATTATGCTCATGAGAGACAATACGACAATGTACTATCTACTCCATAGAACCTAAAATATCAACATGCACAGAAGTAGGATCCTATCCTATCAAAATACGTTTACCGAGGCCCTTAGAACAATCAATATACCACCGCCAACTTTGTCTCAATCTACTACAAATTCCATTAGCATTATTCTCCGTCATTCTAGTTTCAACAAGAGCACATACCCTTAAACGATAAGATGAAATAATGTCCCGAGCCGATTCTTGGTGGTCCATTTTGTTTAGACCACGAACCTTCCGACATGCTATTGGAATCATTTAACCACCTCTTTAGGGGCTGCTTGCATAGGACCCCTCGTAGATATAGCATCACCATTCGTAGCATCTTCATATTCTTCATTTTCCTGGGGTTCCAAATCCACCAAAAGATCAAAAGGATTTCGATCATACACATCTCCATTCTCCTTTGATGTAGGAGAATTCACTATAGTACTAGACGTTGCATGGTTCTCTTTTTTCCTCCCTTCAACATCCTCCTCCAAGATATTCATCGGATCTTTGCCTTTATTAGTACGTGTCTTTTTTTGTTCCTTCCAATTATCATCTTTTGAATGTTTGGGGACATATATATGTACTGGTTTGGGACATTGGACAACTTTCTTGGCTAAGGGGCAAGTACTATCGACATGTCCAAAAGATTTACAATTCTTGCAAAATGCCGGTCTCCACTCGTATTCAATATTCCACTTATCCCTCATCAATTCCGGCGAGGAGACCACATTGGCAAATTTTAAATTGAAAGGTAGATCTGAGACCCGAGATTCACTACTCACCAATGCTAAGGCTGACCGTGGTACATCGGAGATGGAGTAGATCGTCTCTCCTCCTTACCAATGACGCCTTCTAATCCTTTAAACAAATCAAGAAAATCAGGAACTTTGAAAGATTGATCGAAAGTTGGAATCCGATGAGTAATTGTTTCAAAATCTGGTGAAAAACGTTGTAGAGAGCATTTGCATGAATTGATGTAGATGATGAAAATAATCCACACGTAGATGATGAATTTGCCATGAACACATAAAAATTCAAAAATGTTTAGAGAGAGGTCAGAGCATTTTTCCGAATTGTTTTTTTTAGTGTTTAATCCTAAAAATTTCATGTTGTAATTCTCTAAATTTTCAGCCTATAATCAGTTCTTGCTAATGTTCATAATTACCATTCTCCATGTTTGCCTGCTAGTGTTCTTAATCATGAATTTTCATGTTGTAATGATTTAAATCTTCACCCTATAATAACAACCCGAACCCCCAAACATATCAATCCAGAAACAATTCCTACATGTTTGGCAGATAACCGGTAAAATAAAACGACATACATGCACTGGGTGTCCTTCTCTTATGTCTGATAACTAAAGAGGTTGACACAAATGAAGAGATGTTACATGGTGAACACTCTGTTGCAACACAGATCCATTCATAAGTAAAATGGGGGAGGCAAGAATTTCAAGATGTTTCTGGTTCACGAAAGCTTTGAAATTCCCAGGGGTAATGGAGGAAGAAGCAACTCCTGTGGAGCATTTGCCTGATGAATGGGAGGTGCGCTTTGGGCATCTAAGCACACTTATTATCACTCTAAATAACTCTTATAAGAATTTTTTCTTTAGTTGGTTCTAGACTTGATTGGTTTACAAATGGCACTTGTACTGCTATTTATGCTAACCCACCTCCCTAATAAACGGTGGAGATTCATTCGATCGTACGTATGTGAGAGAGACTCTACAGAGCTCTCCAAAAATATTTCTTAGGAAATTCTCTATCCCAAAACTTCATCATATTCACATATTTCTAGAGATTCCACACATCTCTACGACATTCTACATACTTCTACTACCATCTAAAATAATCTAAGACATTCTACATTATTCTAGAGATCTTCGTAAGTATCTACATTCTTCTAAAATATTCTAGTACTTTGAAGAGTCTTCTTGACTTTTTTAGATTTCCTAGGCTTCTCAAGAATACTGCAATAGCCTCTAGACTCCCCGTTTATGGAAAAAATGACACGTCTCGGTCGTCTCAAAATATTTCAAACTGTCGAGGCGTGACAGTATGCCTAGGTTGTTTTAGCCAATTAGGTTCACTTCATGTTTCCAGATGACTTTACCTAGTGGCAAAGAATGAAGGTTGCTCTAAAATTAGCTCAATTCCTGATATATATGTCCATCGACAGAACAAGGAACAAGGCCTCTAGTACTACGCAATATTAGTGCAGCTCATATCATGGTTGATGAGGTTGGTGATAATACTTTTCTTTACTATTTGCTGACACTTTTGAGACTTATTTGCTTTCTGACGTCATATGTTTCATGTTTATGGAATACATGCACAAGATTGGAACCCAAAAATGAATGACTTTGGCATGATTAGTGGCAGCGTGGGGTATGAAACTATTTCCATGCCCTCCTGTGTTAAATAACTTACATCCTCTGTATTTTATAAACAATATCGAAATAATTCAAATTTAACATCAACAATGATACAAACTCGTGCATAATCAATCCTCGCCATGGGTGATGTGAATACATCCGGATATAGCGGTCTACCCACCGCACTTGCCACGATACTACACCATTCCGGAGTATAAAATTCAGTTGGTAAGTTATGGAACTTAACTCAAATTAGTACCTCTCTATGATTGCGTTTTTCTAAAGTCATGCCTTCCTTCCAATGTTCGAGAAATAAAGGCTGCCCCGCATACATCCACGGACCCCCCTCAATAACATTCGTCACGTGTTTTTCCAATTCAAATTTAAAGAAATAAAAACCATTTGACGTAGCTTTTACCTTTATAAGTCCTTTCCATACCGATTATGCATAATCTAGCCATGAAAGACAATTTCTTACCAATGAAATATCCCACAACTGTGAACTCCCAACGTTTCATACCTTCTTTAGCCATCTCCCACGTAGGTCGTACAAACACGTTACCATTAATTGTTTCGGGTTTGATATATCGGAGAGTAGTTCGAGAATATGAAGAGAATGAATTCCTAAAATCAGCATTTCCATTAGTATTCACCTCCACATTACCAAAGAATATGTGGTCATTAGATGGATTGAGAGAAGGGAAAAAATCCCTTCCAAATCTGCCAAGATTCCTTCCTTTTGTGCGAGATTTGATGTCTTCTCAATCAAAAGAGTCTTTCCCTTCACCAACATTGATGAAGAATCACCAGCCATATCACCATATTTATGCCCTCCATTCAATTTTTCACGAATTAAAATGGGTGAGGGAACTATATCTGCAAATTTTGAATTGTTTTGTAGATCCGACAATGGAGATTGATTTGTAACCATTGCAAGAGCCGATCTTGATACATCCGGAGATGGAGTTGCACGAAATTCTTCCCGTTTTAACCAAATTTAAGAACTCAGAAATCTTAAAACTTTGATCAAAAGACGGAACACACCGAGTAATAGTTTTAAAATCAGGCGAGAATCGTTGTAATGAAGAAGAGTTTGCATGAGTTGATGAAGAAGATAAAAACAAACAACATGTAGAAGATGAATTCGCCATGTCACTAGAAAATTCAAGAAAGTTTTGAGAGAGGAGAGAGCATTTTTCTAGAGAGAAAATCTATTAAATTTCCTCACCCTATAATCAGTTCCTGCTAACGATCTTAATTACCATTCTCCATGTTTGCCTACTAGTGTTCTTAATTATGAAATTTTCATGTTGTAATGATCTAAATCTTCACCCTATAATAACAACCTGAACTTTCAAATATATCAATCCCGAAACAGTTCCTACATGTTTGCCTTTTAAGTTATTTTCCATTTAATTGTGTGGAGGCGGTTAGTTGATGCAATGCTGCATCAGCTGCTATTTTCTTGCCATTGGATAACATGTGTTTAAATGGTTTTTCTACAACATAACGATTTGTCTGATTCTGCGTAAACTATTTTTGGCAGATACCTGGTCAAAGAGAAATGACATATATGCACTGGGTGTCCTTCTCTTATGTCTGATAACTAAAGAGGTTGACACAAATGAAGAGAAGTTTAATGGTGAACCGTCTGTTGCAAACAGATCCATTCATAAGTACAATGGGGGAGGCAAGAACTTCAAGATGTAGCTAGTTCACAAAAGCTTTGAAATTCCCAGGGGTAAACGGGGAAGAAGCAACTCCTATGGAGCGTGTGCCTAAGGAGGTGGGGGGTACGCTTTGCGCATCTAAGCGCGCTTACTATCACTCTGAATAACTCTTGTAAAAAAAAAATTCTACACTTGGTTCCAGACTTGGTTGGTTTACAAATGACACTTCCATTTCTATTCATACTAATCCAGCTCCCTAATATAAACGGTGGAGATTCATTTGATCCTATGGATGTAAGAGAGACTCTACAGAGCTCTCCAAGAATATTTTTTAGGAAATCCTATATCCTAAAAACTTCATCATATTCTCATATTTCTAGAGTTTCCACACATCTTATATACTTTTAAATTCATCTAAATTAATCTAAGACATTCTGCATAGATTTACATTGTTCTAGGTAAGGATCTATATTCTTCTAAAATATTCTAGTACTTTGAAGAGTTTTCTAGACTTTTTTAGAATTGCCAAGACCTTTCTAGAATACTCCAATAACCTCTAAACTCCCCGTTACAGAATAAATGACATGTCTCGATCGTCTCAAAATATTTTAAACTGTCCAGGCATGACAGTACGCCGAGGTTGTTTTAGCAGATTAAGTTCGCAATCTATCACTAGATAAAATTTAGTTCACTTCATGTTTCCAGATGACTTTACCTGGTGACAAAAATTGAAGGTTGGTCTAAAATTAGCACAATTCCTGATATATATGTCCACGGACAAAACTTAATCCGAGGCCTTAAGTACTACGCAATATCAGTGCAGCTCATATTATGGTTGATGAGGTCGGTGATAACACTTTTGTTTACTATTTGCTGACAATTTTGAGACTTATTTGCTTTCTGGTGTCATATGTTTCATGTTATGAAATACGTGCATAGGATTGGAACCATAAACTGTACGACTTTGGCATGATTAGTGGCGGCATCGGGTATAAAACTATTTCCATGCCCACCTTCTTTAAATAATTTTCATTCAATATATTTTATAAACAATATTGAAATAATTCAAATTTAAAATAGTTCAATAATGGAAGAAATTTTTGGTTATTTCCTTTTTGTTTGCTTAATGGCCATTCTCCATGTGTGGCTACAAGTGTTCTTAATACTGAAACTTTCATGTTGTAATTCTCCAAATTTTCACCCTATAGTCAGTTCCTGCTAATGTTGTTAATTACCATTCTCCATGTTTGCCTGCTAGTGGTGTTCTTAATCATGAAATTTTCATGTTGTAATGATCTAAATCAGAAATCTATGATAACAACCTGAACCCCCAATCATATCAATCCCGAAATAGATCCTACATGTTCGCTTTTTAAGTGATTTTCCATTTAATTGTGTCAAAGGCGGTTAGTTGATGCAATGTTGCATCAGCTGTTATTTTCTTGTCATTGGATAACATGGGTTTATATGATTTTTCTGCAACATAGCGTTTTGTCTAATTCTGCGTAAACTAGTCTTGGCAGATAACTGGTCAAAGAAAAATGACATATATGCACTGGGTGTCCTTCTCTTATGTTTGATAAAAACAGAGGTTGACAAGAAAGAAGAGAAGTTAAATGGTGAACCCTCTGTTGCAAACAGATCCATTCATAAGTACATTGGGGAGGCAAGAATTTCAAGATGTCTCTGGTTCACGAAAGCTTTGAAATGGCCTGGGGTAAAGGTGGAAGACACAACTTCAGCAGAGTGTGTGCCGGACGGGGTGGGGGGGGTACACTTTGGGCATCTAATCGCACTCTGAATTTTTTCTACACTTGGTTGGTTTACAAATGACACTTCTACTTCTATTTATACTAATCCGCCTCCCTAATAAACTGTGGAGATTCATTTGATCCTACGGATGTGAGAGCGACTCTACAGAGCTCTCCACGAATATTTCTTAGGAAATTATCTATCCTAAAATCGTCATCATATTCACATATTTCTAGATATATTCCACACATCTCTACGACATTCTACATACTTCTACCACCATCTACAGTAATCTGAGATATTCTACACAGATCTACATTGTTCTAGAGCTCTTCGTAAGGATTTACATTCTTCTAAAATATTCCATTACTTTGAAGAGTCTTCTAGACTTTTTTTAGAATTTCCTGGATCTCTCAAGAATACTCCAATTGCCTCTAAACTCCCGTTTATGGAAAAAATGACACGACTCGGTCGTCGTAAAATCTTTCAAACTGTCGGGGCTTTTGACTGTACGCCTAGGTTGTTTTAGCCAACTAAGTTCGCAATCTGTTACTAGATAAAATTTAGTTCACTTCATGTTTCTAGTTGACTTTACCTAGTGGCAAAGAATGAAGGTTGCTCTAAAATTAGCACATTTCCTGATATATATGTCCATTGACAGAACTGGGAGCAAGGCCTCTAGTACTACGCAATATCAGTGCAGCTCATATCATGGTTGATGAGGTTGGTGCTAAAACTTTTGTTTACTATTTGCTGACAATTTTGAGACTTATTTGCTTTCTGGCGTCATATGTTTTATGTTATGGAATAGGTGCATAGGATTGGAACCATAAACTATACGACTTTGGCATGATTAGTGGTGGCATCGGGTATAAAACTATTTCCATGCCCTCCTTCTTTAAATAATTTTCATCCAACATATTTTATCAACAATATTGAAATAATTCAAATTTAAAATAGTTCAATAATGGAAAAAAAAATTGTTATTTCCTTTTTATTTTCTTAATGACCATTCTCCATGTATGGCTACTAGTGTTCTTAATCCTGAAAATTTCTTGTTGTAAATCTCTAAATTTTCACCCAATAGTCAGTGCCTGCTAATGTTCATAATTATAATTCTCATTAAATTTTCATGTTGTAGTGATTTAAATCTTCACCCAGTAAAAACAACCAGAACCCCCAAATATATAAATCCAGAAACAGTTCCTACATATTTGCACCGAGTGTTCTTCTCTTATGTCTGATAATTAAAGAGGTTGACATAAATGAAGAGATGTTAAATGGTGAACACAGCAAACAGATCCACTCATAAGTACAATGGGGGAGGCAAGAATTTCAAGATGTCTCTGGTTCACGAAAGCTTTGAAATTTCTGGGGGTAATGGAGGAAGACGCAACTCCTGTGGAGCGTGTGCCCGATGAGGTGGGGGTTGGGCATCTAAGCGTGCTTATAATCACTCTGAATAACTGTTATAAGAATTTTTTCTACACTTGGTTCTAGACGTGGATGGTTTACAAATGACACTTCTACTTCTATCTATACTAATCCACCTCCTAAATAAACGGTGGAGATTTATTTGATCGTATGGATGTGAGAGAGACTCTACAGAGCTCTCCAAAAATATTTTTTAGAAAATTCTGTATCCTAAAAACCTCCTCATATTAACATATTTCTAGAGATTCCTCACATCTCTACGACATTCTACATACTTCTACTACCATCTAAATTAATCTAAGACATTCTAAATTGTTCTAGAGCTCTTCGAGAGGATCTACATTCTTCTAAAATATTCTAGTACTTTGAAGAGTCTTCTTGACTTTTTTAGAATTTCTTAGGCCTCTCAAGAATACTCCAATAGCCTCTACACTCCCGTTCATAGAAAAAAATGACACGTCTCGGTCGTCTCAAAATATTTCAAACTGTCAGGGTGTCACAATACGCCTAGGTTGTTTTAGCCAATTAAGTTCGCAGTCTGTCACTGGATAAAATTTAGTTCACTTCATGTTTCTAGATGACTTTACCTAGTGGCAAAGAATGATGGTTGCTCTAAAATTAGCACAATTCCTTATATATATATGTCCATGGACTGAACTGGGAACAAGGCCTCTAGTACTACGCAATATCAATGCAGCTCATATCATGGTTGATTAGGTTGGTGATAATACTTTTGTTTACTATTTGCTGACAATTTTGAGAGTTATTTGCTTTCTAGCGTCATATGTTTCATGTTTATGGAACACGTGCACGGGATTGGAACCCAAAATTGTACGACTTTGGCATGATTAGTGGCGGCATCGGATTTGAAACTATGTTCATGCCCTCCCGCTTTAAACAATTTTTATCTCATATATTTTATAAACAATATCGATATAATTCAAATTTAACATAGTTCGATATTGAAAGAAAATTTTAGTTATTTCCTTTTCGTTTTCTTAATGACCATTCTCCTTAATCCTGAAATTTTCATGTTGTAATTCTCTAAATTTTCACCCTATAATCATATTCACATATTTCTAGAGATTTCACGCATCTCTACGACATTCTACATACTTCTACTACCATCTAAAGTAATCTAAGACATTCTACACAGATCTACATTATTCTAGAACTCTTCGTAAGGATCTACATTCTTCTAAAATATTCCACTACTTTGAAGAGTCTTCTAGACTCTTTTAGAATTTCCTAGATCTCTCAAGAATACTCCAATAGCCTCTAGACTCCCGTTTATGAAAAAAATGACACGTCTCGATCATCTCAAATTATTTCAAATTGTCGGGGAGTGACAGTGCGCCAAGGTTGTTTTAGCCAATTAAGTTCGCAGTCTGTCACTGGATAAAATTTATCACTTCATGTTTCCGGATGACTTTACCTAGTAGCTAAGAATCAAGATTGCTCTAAAATTAGCACAATTGCTGATATACATGTCCATGGACAGAACTGGTAACAAGGCCTCTAGTACTACTACGCAATATCAGTGCAGCTCATATCGTTGTTGACGAGGATGGTGATAATAATTTTGTTTACGATTTATTGACATTTTTGAGACTTATTGCTTTCTGGTGTCATATGCTTCATGTTTATGGAATACATGCACAAGATTGGAACCCAAAAATGTACGACTTTGGCATGATTAGTGGAGGCATTGGGTATGAAACTATTTTCATGCCCTCCTGCTTTAAATAATATACATCCCCTATATTTTATAAACAATATCGAAATAATTTAAATTTAACATAATTCGTTCAGGAAAGAAAATTTTAGTTATTTTCGTTTTGTTTTCTTAATGACCATTCTCCATGTGTGCCCACTAGTGTTCTTAATCCTGAAATTTTCATGTTGTAATGATCTAAATCTTCACCCTATAATAACAACCTGAACCCCCAAACAATTCCAGAACACTTTCTACATGTTTGCCTTAGTTGATCAAATGTTGCATGAGTTGCTATTGTGGATAACATTTGTTTATATGATTTTTCTGCAACATAGCCTTTTGTCTGATTTTGCGTAAACTATTTTTGGCATATTACTGGTCAAAGAAATATGACATCGATTCACTGGGTGCCCTCCTCTTATGTTTGATAACTAAAGAGGTTGACACAAATGAAGAGATGTTAAATGGTAAAACCCTTTGTTGCAAACAGATCCATTGTACTTATGTACAATGGGGGGGGGGGGGGGGAGGCAAGAATTTCAAGATGTCTCTGGTTCACAAAAGCTTTGACATTCGCAAGAGTAATGGAGGAAAACACAGTTCCTTTGGAGCATGTGCCCGATGAGGTGAGGGTACGCTTTGGGCATCTAAGCACGCTTACTATCACTCTGAATGACTCTTATAAGCATTTTTTCTACACTTGGTCCTAGACTTGGTTGGTTTACAAATGACACTTCTCTTATGTCTGATAACTAAAGAGGCGGATACAAATGAAGAGATGTTAAATGGTGAACCCTCTTATGCACTGGGTGTCCTTCTCTTATGTCTGATAAATGTCTAATCTTTGGGCATCTAAGTGCGCTTACTATCACTCTGAATAACTCTTATAAGAATTTTTTCTACACTTTGTTCTAGACTTAGTTGGTTTACAAATGACATTTCTACTTCTATTTATACTAATCCACTTCCCTAATAAATGGTGGAGATTCATTTTGTTCTTCGGATGTGAGAGAGGCACTACAGAGCTCTCCAAAAATATTTCTAAGGAAATTCTCTATCCTAAAAACATCATCATATTCACGTATTTCTATAGATTCCACACATCTCTACGACATTCTACGTACTTCTACTATCATCTAAATTATTCTAAGACATTCTACATAGATCTACATTGTTCTAGAGTTCTTCATAAGGATCTACATTCTTCTAAAATATTACAGTACTTTGAAGAGACTTCTGGACTCTTTTAGAAATTCCTAGACCTTTCGAGAATACTCCAATAGCCTTTAGACTCCTGTTTATGGAAAAATGACTCATTTCGGTCGTCTCAAAATATTTCAAACTGTCGTGGTGTGACCGTTCGCCTTGGTTGTTTTAGCCAATTAAGTTCGCAATCTCTCACTAGATAAAATTTAGTTCACTTCATGTATCCAGATGACTTTACCAATTCCTGATATATATGTCCATGGACAAAACTGGGAACAAGGCCTCCAGTACTACGCAATATCAGTGCAGCTCATATCATGGTTGATGAGGTTGGTGACACTTTTGTTTACTATTTGTTGACGATTTTGAGACTTATTTGCATTCTAGCGTTGTAACATCCTATATTTTCGTCTCCTAATTCTATAAGCTAAGGTCAAAGATACAATTCTTGTTAATTAGATTTCGTGATTTATTTGATTCTATTGTCATCCTATACTAAAGTAAATGAGGTGATACATGAGTGGTCTACTCGATCTTGTGGATATTCTTTGGCATTAAAATTAGTAGAAACCTACTTGATTTTGGGCAAAGAAAAGATTCTTCAAAACTTTGAGGATCATAGTAAAATTATTATAAAGGAAAAGGACCAATCTTTGGTGGGCATATCTTAAGTATATTATACATTTTGTGGCTGAGCTGGAAAGTAGGTATCAAGTCTAGCGGACTGAACTGCACGTTTCATAAACGTTTGGGGTCAAATTGTAAACCTAAAAAGGTACAAGGGCCAAATTGCAAACTTTGAGAAAAGCATGTTTCTTGACGATAGGATGCATGATTAGAATCAGAATATGAGCTTACACCTCCTGCTTGCCTACCTCATCACCACCTCTTCATCTCAAACTTACACCTCATCCTTTTCATGCTTTTAATTGCCAACACATCACACATCCCCTGAATATAGATACCTTCCCCACCTCTTAACTTTAGCATTGTAGTGAGTCATTTGGCAAGAAAAACGCAGAAACATACAAGACATCTCCTTCATCATTAAAGGAAAAGGAAAAAACGCAGTCTGCGCAGTGTTGAGAGTTTGCATAGTTGAAGGTTCAAATGATATCCAAATTGAGTTTAATCGGTCTTCATCTCTTCCTAAGAGGCATAGGAACACTATGATGAGTTTAGTTTCTACCCAGAAGATCGGAGTTGCTCACAAAGTCCATATCACCGAGACGCGTCTGCGCAGAGTCCAATTGCTAAGCGAGTTTTGGAAAGTTTTGATTTGGGATTTGCTTCCTTCATCTCTCTATGTGATGGGTAAAGAATTCACCTAACTTAGTGTTCTTTTGAGCTTATATGATTTTAAGGTTTTGACTTGGTAGTTAGATTATGTCCTACAAGTTATGATTATAGTTTTCTGAATTTCAGTTTCTACTTTTCATGATCAAGGCGGTATGCAAGTTATTAAACGTGTGATTTTGATTGTGTGAAATTTTCTGTATAACGTTTCTGGTGTTTCAAACGTCTCTGCAAAAATTTTAGGAAATTTTGGAGTTCTATGGAATTTTCTAAAAATCGTTGAATACAACTGCCAAACTGCTCTGCGGGATTTTTAAAGGTTACAGTTTTGAGCTTATTTGATAGGGTTGGAGACTTTATATTTCTCTGAAACTTTTATAGTAGATATAAATGTGTTAGGACGATTTCAGCCAAATTTGGGAATTTTATGAGTAACAAGGGATGTTGTACAAATATTTGAAATAGGACTCGCTGTCCTGGAAAAATGTTTTCATGCAGCCATGTTTTGGTGATCGAAACCCGATTTAGCGAAGTTGATTAATTTTGAAATTTATATGACATGTTATTCAAGATGATGTATCTGTTTCTGTGAAATATTAGAGCAAGATCATACCTTCATAATTTATTAGAATTTTTGTTGTGAAGCTGCGCTATCTTGAAGCTTGTTTGAACTAAAGTACCAATATGTCTAGTGTATACATATAATATGACTTCTTAGTTTTGGCTAGGTTATAAGGTATCATAGTTCGAGAATATGATATTGTATTTGGGCAGCAGGATATATTTGTGAGGGTTTCTCTTTTCCTTGAAACTCTTTAATTGTTTTTCCTAATTATGATTCTTTTGTTTCGTTCTGTAACTACCTTATCGATATCTTGATGATTGCTTGTTGATGATTGTTATACTTAAGCATCCCGCTCTGTTCAATATCTCGTGATTCTCGACGTTATCCTTTTCACGCCTATGGTACCTGTTTTGCCTTGAAATGGTCTTCGGTCTAATCGTTGTCAATTCCCGTGAGTCTTATCATACGAATATCGAGTCAATATCTATCTTTCTTAACACGTTGAGACCATTGTATTTCTTGGTTCTACTCCGTCGGCTAAAAGAGCTAAGTGCTATACGGGACAAAGTGCCACACGACGGCGGGGGCCACCTCTTGAACCCGTAGGAGCCACCACCAGAATCCGAATGTCCGGCATCCATCAGCAATATGTTCTTTTCTTGGTCTAAAGCTTTGATTCTTTAAGGTAGAGTGAAGGGAGCTAAGTGCTATACGGGACAAAGTGCCACGCGACGGTGGGGGCCACCTCTTGAACCCGTAGGAGCCACCTCTAGAATCCCAACACTTGGAAATTTCGCAGACTGAAGGGAGCTAAGTGCTATACGGGACAAAGTGCCACGCAATGGCGGGGGCCACCTCTTAAACCCGTAGGAGCCACCACTAGAATCCCGGCACCTGCAAAAAAAAAATCAAAAGGTGTGAAATCCCCTTCTGGTATGGGACAGTTGGGAGACGGAACACAATCATATGACATGAATCTAAAGTATATCAGTTATTCATTCTGGTTTCGTATATGGTTCGTGATGTTCATCATTCTGACAGTTTGTTTTCTTTAATGATTCGCATGATACATGTAATCTCGTTTCTTTTGTAATCTTCCACTGCAGAGTACTTTTTAAAGATAAAGGTAAAGCAATTTCTTAGCCTACCTCACTGAGTCATTCGGACTCACTCCTCCGTCTTTCTTCCTTTTCAAATGAGCTTAGTATGTCGGGTACAAAGGGAGAAATGAGTAGTAAAGGAAGCATTGGTTCGTTGCTGATAGATGGAGTGATGTTTTGGGATGTATGATTGGGTATGTATATGTGTTTTGGCTTGGAGACCTGTAAGCGATAGAATTGTTGTTGAATTGCGTAAGACTGATGATGGTTGTGTTGTTGGTTTAATTGGAAAAAAAAAATTTAGTTTCAGCAAGTGAAATGGTGTTATAGTTCTGGCGCTTAGCGCTAGCTCGAGAAAGGACGGTCTCCTTGATCAAGCTGGCGTCGCGGTGTGGTGGGCGACCAGGTGGTCGGTGGGCGCTACAAGCGTCATATGTTTCATGTTTATGGAATACGTGCACATGATTGGAACCATAAACTGTACGACTTTGGCATGATTAGTGGTGGCATTGTGTATGAAACTATTTCCATGCCCTTCTTCTTTAAATAATTTTAATCCCATAAATTTTGTAAACAATATCGAAATAATTCAAATTTAACACAGTTCGATAATGAAAGAAAATTTTAGTTATTTCCTTTTTGTTTTCTTAATGACCATTCTCCATGTGTGCCTAATTTCATGTTGTAATTCTCTATATTTTCACCCTATAATCGGTTCCAGCTAATGTTGTTAATTACCATTCTCCATGTTTGCCCGCTAGTATACTGAATCATGAAATTTTCATGTTGTAATGATCTTTACTTCACCCTATAATAACAACAAGAACCCCCAAACATATCAATCCCGAAATAGTTCCTACATGTTTGGCAGATAACCTGTCATAACCCAAAATCTCACTTTTCATTAAATCATACATTAGCATAAATACATGCATTTCGATAGTTCATTCATAGTTTTGCTATTTGCCACCTCATGCTTAGACTTTTAAGTCACCAAATATTTTCCTTAGCCGAAAGAAAGTGGCAACACCAATTATCCCAATTTTTAGGGACCAAGGTGCAAATTAACCATGTTTTTATGGCTTAAGTCTGCCAAGAAGACTTCTAGAGAAAATTAAGAAGAGAAACACTTCAAGGTCCCTTCATCTCCTTCAAAAACGAATTTGTCTGCAGTTTCTGTACATCCAAGCTTTTGGCTACCAAATTAGGTCCAAATTGGGATTTTCTTAGCTTAAACTCTTCCTAAGACATCAAGGAACAATCCTATGGAGGCTAAACTTGTTTAGATATAACATTTCCAGATGACTTTACCTGGTGGCAAAGAATGAAGGTTGCTCTAAATTTAGCACAATTCTTGATATATTTGTCCATGGACAAAACTAGGAACAAAGCCTCAAGTACTATGCCTCAAGTGCAGCTCATATTATGGTTGGTGAGGTTGGTGATAACAATTTTGTTTATTATTTGCTGGCAATTTGTCATATGTTTCATGTTTATGGAATACGAGCACAGGATTGGAACCCAAAATTGTACGACTTTGGCATGATTAGTGGCGGCATCGGGTATGAAACTATTTCCACGCCCTCCTGCTTTAAATAATTTTCATCTAATATATTTTTATAAACAATATCGAAATAATTCAATTTGGCACAGTTCGATATTGAAAGAATTTTAGTTATTTCCTTTTTATTTTCTTAATTACCTCCATGTGTGCCTACTAGTGTTCTTAATCCTGAAATTTTCATGTTGTAATTCTCTAAATTTTCACCCCATAATCAGTGCCTGCTAATGTTCTTAATTAACATTCTCCATGTTTGCCTGCTAGTGTTCTTAATCATTAAATTTTCATATCAATCTCGAAACAGTTCCTACATGTTTGCCTTTTAAGTAATTCTCCATTTGATTGTGCGAAGGCGGTTAGTTGATGCAATGTTGCATCAGCTCCTATTTTCTTGTCATTGGATAACATGTGTTTATGTGATTTTTCTGCAATAAAACCTTTTGTCTGATTCTGCATAAACTATTTTTGGCATATAACTGGTCAAAGAAAAACGACATATATGCACTGAGTGTCATTCTCTTATGCCTATTACTAAAGAGGTTCACACATATGAAGAGATGTTAAATGGTGAACCCTCTGTTGCAAACAGATCCATTTATAAGAACCAATGGGCGAGGCAAGAATTTAAAGATGTCTCTGGTTCACGGAAGCTTTGAAATTCCCAGGGGTAATGGAGGAAGACGCAACTTCTGTGGAGCGTGTACTCAATGAGGTGGGGGCTACGCTTTGGGCATCTAAGTGCGCTTACTATCACTTTGAATAACTCTTATAAGAATTTTTTCTACACTTGGCTCTAGACTTGGTTGGTTTACAAATGACACTTCTACTTCTATTTATACTAAACCACTTCCCTAATAAACGGTGGAGATTCATTTGATCCTACGGATGTGAGAGACTCTACAGAGCTCTCCAAAGATATTTCTTAAGAAATTCTCTATCCTACGATTGGTTTGCAAGTTAGCACAATTCCTGATATATATATGTCCCTGAAAAAACTGGGAACAAGGCCTCTAGTACTATGCCATATCCGTGTAGCTCATATCATGGTTGATAAGGTTGGTGATAACACTTTTGTTTACTATTTGCTGACAATTTTGAGACTTATTTACTTTCTAGCATCATATGTTTCATGATTATGGAATATGTGCACAAGATTGGAACACAAAACTGTACGACTTTGCCATGATTAGTGGTGGCATTGGGTATGAAACTTTTTCCATGCCCTCTTGCTTTTAATAATTTTCATCCCAGGTACTTTATAAACAATGTGGAAATAATTCAAATTTAACATAGTTCGATAATGAAAGAAAATTTTAGTTATTTCCTTTTTGTTTTCTTAGTGACCATTCTCCATGTGTGCCTACTAGTATTCTTAAGCCTGAAATTTTCATGTTGTAATTCTCTAAATTTTCACCCTATATTCAGTTCCTGCTAATGTTCTTAATTACCATTCTGCATGTTTGCTTGTTAGTGTTCTTAATCATGAAATTTTCAAGTTGTAATGATCTAAATCTTTACCAAAAAATAACTACTTGAACCGCCAAACATATCGATCCCGAAACAGTTCCTACATGTTTGCGTTTTAAGTTATTCTCCATTGGATTGGGCGTAGGCAGTGAGTTGATCAATAGCGTCTGTTTTCGGAACCTGTTCATAATAATTGGCCAATGAAAGAGGCATCACGAGGTTCTCATAACCGACCTTTCGGCCCTATGATATTAACCGTTGGCTCTCCCGTACATCGTGGCTTTATCTATCTTGGCTTTTACACCTCAAGGTGCCAGTCTATTGTGGCTTTATCTATCTTGGCTTTTACGCCTCAAGGTATTCACCACCAGTCTTTTGGGTCCGTCGGTCCCACCCGCATCTTGTGCCTACCCGACCATCAATCAAATACCATACCTCTCCCTTTTCAAATCATTTTCTTTATAGGTGCATTAACATCATGCATCATCATCATATATACACAATAAACAAGAATAACATTCATTTTCAAGTAATCATCTTAAAACATCATAAACATATATACGTCAACACTTCACGCAATAGGCAAGTAATAACATTCATTTCCAAATAATTATCTTAAAACATCATAAACATGCATAATATGGTCCTTATGAAGCAGTGAAAGAACTTCAACTTACCTTAAGTCCTTTGCAATGAAATTGAAAAGATGACGCTACCGAAGCTAGCTAATGATACTTCTTCCTAATTTTAGATGTGCAATAATCTGTAAAAAAGGTATATAACCTAAATACAATCCTCTATAATTATTCCAAATTCACTGATTAAATTGAAGAAACAACCGGTAAAAGACTTACTTGTAACGGCCACGTCGATATACCTAGCTCCGTTTACCAATTACTCTTCTTTTCATATTTTTTCATAAATTTTCTTTCTTTCTTTCTCCCCTTTCTTTCTTTTTCTTTCTTCTCTGGTTTTTCTCTCTTTTCCTTACGTCTTTCTCTTTCAATTGTTTCATCCAGAAAGCCTTTTAAAAGGCTTAAGTCTAAGTCGGTTTGCAGGACTTCATTGTGAAGTTTTGTGAAAATAATATTATTATAATCAATGAATTATTTGCAGCTGTTAGCTTAATACGTGTTATACGTTAATGCCTCATATTTTCTATGTGTCACATATTTACATTCCTCGTGACATATAGATGACACGTAAGAGCACGTAGGGCATGAGATATATTGACCCGGTGATTAGCGGGAAGCTTTCGTGTACCAAATTCAATCAAAACTTTAAAATTAAGCGTGCTCAGACGGGAGCAATTCTAAGATGGGTGACCACCTGGGAAGCACGTCAATTATCTTTTTTTTTATTATTATTATTATTATTATTATTATTTAACTAACGATAAATGCTAAACGTCGTGTCTGCTTAGATGTCATGCCTGCTTAGACGTCGTGCCTGCTTAACTAGTGATAAACGTTCGCAAAAATGTACCTTAAATGCAGTTATCATATAATTAGAAAGTAATCATGTTCGTGCAATCATGCCATTTATAGTCAATAATAAATGCTAAATATATGACATGCTTATTGTTGGCTGCGTGAGAGATTATTGGGCATTACAGTATGATGATATTAGTTCACGGGCAGATTGTTGGTGGTCCTGTTTATTAAGACCACGCACGTTCCAGCTAGCAATAGGGATCATTTGACACCATTTGTAGGGGCTGCTTGAATTGGATCCCTCCTTGATTCAAGATTGCCAATCACCTCTTCATTAGTTTCCTCCGTTTCCAGATTCTGCAAGAGAGCAAATGCATTACCATCTATCACCGTAGATGCATTCTGTGAAGTGGTAGCCATTCCTTGTTGCCACTCTTTATTATTTGTAACATGACTATCTCGATTAGTTACCCCCACATTCTTGCATGCTTTTGTTCTTTCTATTTTTCTTCAACTTGAGGTTTAGGAATGTAAATCTGGACCACTTTAGGTCGTTGCACCACTTTCTTTGCTATCGGGAAATCTCCATCCCTATGTCCAAAAGATTTGCATGAAGAAAAAATAATCGACCTCCATTCATATTCAATATTGATTTTACAAGATCCATTATACTCAGTCATTAGGTGACGGCAATAACATGAATACATGATCCTTAAATTTAGCATCAACATCAACAATGATACAAACTCGTGCATAATCAATCCTCTCCATGGTTGACGTGAATGCATCCGGATATAGCAGTCTACCCACTGCACTTGCCACGGTACTAAGCTCTTCCAGAGTCCAAAATTCAGTTGGTAAGTTACGGAACATAACTCAAATTAGTACCTGTTTATGATTGGGTTTTTCTAAAGTCACGCCTTCCTTCACCGTTCGAGAAATAAAGGCTGCCCCGCATACATCCACGGACGGGCTCAATAACATTCATCACGTATTTTTCCGATTCAAACTTAAAAAAATAAAAACCATTTGACGTAGCTTTTACCTCTATAAGTCCTTTCCATACCGAATATGCATAATCCTTGATAGCCATGAAATTCTTACCAATGAAATATCCCACATCCGTGAACTCCCAACGTTTCATACCTTCTTTAGCCATCTCCCACGTAGGTCGTACAAACACGTTACTATTAATTGTTTCGGGTTTGATATATCGGAGAGTAGTTCGAGAAGATGAAGAGAATGAATTCATAAAATCAGCATTTTCATTAGTATTATTGACCTTAACATTACCAAAGAATATGTGGTCATTAGATGGATTGAGAGAAGGGCAAGAAATCCCTTCCAAATCTGCCAAGATTCCTTCCTTTTGTGTGATATTTGATGTCTCCTCAATCAAAGGAGTCTTCTTCTTTTCATGTATGGACGAAAATAATGTGTTATTTTCGTCCACCACCACCATTGATGAAGAATCACCAGCCATATCACTATATTTACGCCCTCCATTCGATTTTCAACGAATTAAAATGGGTGAGGGAACTATATCTGCAAATTTAGAATTGTTTTGTAGATCCGATAATAGAAATTGATTTGTAATCATTGCAAGAGCCGATCTTGATACATCCGGAGATGGAGTTGCACAAAATTCTTCCTCTTTACGTTCATAACCATCAACCCTTTTCACCAAATTTAGGAAATCAGGAATCTTAAAACTTTGATCAAAAGACGGAACACGTTGAGTAATAGTTTCAAAATCAGGCGAATCGTTGTCAGGAATGAGAGTTTGCATGAATTGATGAACAAGATGAAAACAAACTATACATAGATGATGAATTCGCCATAAACTCACTAGAAAATTCAAAAAAGTTTAGAGAGAGGAGAGAGCATTTTTTCTATAGAGAGAAAAAGTGATTCACTACAATTATTTTTGGGAATTTTAGGATCTACATTCTTCTAGAATATTCTAGTGCTTTGAAGAGTCAATTTTAGGATCTACATTCTTCTAGAATATTCTAGTGCTTTGAAGAGTCGTCTAGACTTTTTTAGAATTTCCTAGACCTTTCTAGAATACTCCAATAGCCTCTAGACTCTCGTTTATGGAAAAAGAGACACGTCTCGGTCGTCCTAAAATATTTCAAACTGTCGGGGCAGGGCGGGGCGCGGCGGGGCGGGGCATGACAGTACACCTCTGTTAGTTTAGCCAATTAAGGTCGCAATCTGTCACTAGATAAAATTTAGTTCACTTCATGTTTCCAGATGACTTTACCTAGTGGCAAAGAATGAAGGTTGCTCTAAATTTAGCACAATTCCTGATATATATATTTCCATGGACAAAACTGGGAACAAGGCCTTTAGTACTACACAATATCAGTGCAACTCATATCCTGGCTGATGAGGTTGGTGATAACACTTTGGTTTACTATTTACTGACAATTTTGAGACTTATTTGCTTTCTGGCGTCATATGTTTCATGTTTATGGAATACATGCACAGGATTGGAACCCAAAACGGTACGACTTTGGCATGATTAGTGGCGGCATCGAGTATGAAACTATTTCCATGCCCTCCTGCTTTAAATAATTTTCATCCCATATATTTTATAAACAATATCGAAATAATTCAAATTTAACATAGTTTGATAATGAAAGAATTTTTTAGTTATTTCCTTTTTGTTTTTTGGATGACCATTCTCCATGTGTGTATACTAGTGTTCTTAATCCCGAAATTTTCATGTTGTATTCTCTAAATTTTTACCCTATAATCAGTTTCGGCTAATGTTCTTAATTACTACCATTCTCCATGTTTGCCTGCTAGTGTTCTTATTCATAAAATTTTCATGTTGTAATGGTCTAAATCTTCACCCTATAATAAACAGCCTGAATCCCCAAACATATCAATCCCGAAACAGTTCCTACATGTTTGCCTTTTAAGTTATTCTCGATTTGGTTGTGCGTAGGTGGTTAGTTGATCAAATGTTGCATCAGTTTTTATTTTCTTGTCATATTAGATAACATGTGTTTATATGATTTTTTGCAACATAGCCTTTTGTCTGATTTTGAGTAAACTATTTTTGGCAGATAACTAGTCAAAGAAAAATGACATATGTGCATGGGTGTCCTTCTCTTATGTCTGATAACTAAAGAGGTTGACACGAATGAAGAGATCTTAAATGGTGAACCCTAAGTTGCATACAAATCCATTCCTAAGTACAATGGGGGAGGCAGGAATTTCAAGATATCTCCAGTTCACGAACGCTTTGAAATTCGCAGGGGTAATGGAGGAAGACACAACTCCTGTGGAGCATGTAACAGATGAGGTCGGGGTGTACGCTTTGGGCATCTAAGCGTGCTCACTATCACTTTGAATAACTCTTATAAGAATTTTTTCTACACTTGGTTCTATACTTGGTTGGTTTACAAATGACACTTCTACTTCTATTTATACTAATCCACCCTCCTAATAAACGGTGGAGATTCATTCGATCCTACGGATGTGAGAGAGACTCTACAGAACTTTCCATGAGTATTTCTTAGGAAATTCTCTATCCTAAAAACTTCATCATATTCACATATTTCTAGAGATTCCACACATCTCTACGACATTCTACATACTTCTACTATCACCTAAATTAATCTAAGACATTCTACACAGATCTACATTGTTCTAGAGCTCTTCAAAAGGATCTACATTCTTCTAAAATATATTCTAGTACTTTGAAGAGTCTTCTAGACTTTTTAGAATTTCATAGACCTTTCCATAATACTCCAATAGCCTCTAGACTCTGTTAATGGAAAAAATGACACGTCTCGGTCGTCTCAAAATATTTCAAACTGTCGTGGAGTGACAGTACGCCTAGGTTGTTTTTAGCCAATTAAGTTCTCAGTCTATCACTGGCTAAAATTTAGTTCACTTCATGTTTCCAGTTGACTTTACCTAGTGGCAAAAAATGAAGGTTGCTTTAAAATTAGCACAATTTCTGATATATGTGTCCATGGACAAAACTGGGAACAAGGCCTCTAGTACTACGCAATATCAGTGCAGCTCATATCATGGTTGTGATACCCGAGGTTTCTTAATACTAATATACTTACAAATTCAATGACTAGAAGTATAACTTATTAAAAATTACTTGATTAAATTATGTATTAGTTCTTATTTTGGTTATTACATTGGCTTGATACTAATATCCATGTACGGGTCAAGTTTTAACTCATATGCATCTATAGGGAGAGTACGTAATGATATAATATTGTATGGGCTATGGAAGAGAATCAAAAGAAATAAATAATTGCACTCAAGACCTCATGGTGATACTATATATACCTATACAAGGGTTTCATCTACCCTTTACCATAAACTTCAATAGACAACCAAAAATAAAAAATCAGACGTTTCCGCATAGCAATTCCAGCTCTGGCAAGGTTTCTATTTTCAAGTTTTGAGGCACCAAATGATGTCCAAATCAGACGTTCTGTAACTCAAAATCTTCCCAAGAGGACAAGGAACAACAATATTTAAGCTGCTCAGATTTTAATTTTCAGAATTGTGTTCTATTTTTCTTGGCAAGAAACAACACTTTTGGTGGTTAGATCATACATGCAAGACCATCTATGGAATTCTCTGTGAGTGTGTATTTCATTACTGGTAAGTGGTTTTAGAAATTGTTAAGGAAACATTTAAGTGTTCTTATTCAAAGAATCACCGCCAGTAAGTTGTTTCGAGTTCTAGAATATGTGTTTCATATTTATTTGCCCAAAAACCCCTCTTACTATTCTTTGATCGTACATGCAAAACCACCATTAGAATCCTTGTCGAGTTAGATATCACTTCTAGTCAAGATTCCTGAAAAATATTATGGAAATAGTTCATAAACAACCATCAAAGAATCTCTGGCAGCATGCCATTTTATTTTCCAGAAACTATCATTCGAAATTATTTGGTCCGAAATAACCCGTCCCGTGGTTTGATTGTGCACCCAAGACCATAATTGGAAAGACCTGTGTGTGTAGACGTTGATGTTGGTAATTTTGCCAAAATATATGATGTAATGTGATCGCAAATTGGATTTTCTTTTGAGGTGGTAGTAGGTGTTTGGATTTGGCAGTTTCGAATGTTGATTTTGGAGGCCGAGTTACCCTTTTCCAGTCCGCTTCTTGATATGGAATCTAGAATCTAAGAAAAATGATTTTATTGGGAATCTATGAGTGCTAAATTTATTTGATGATTAGAAGGTTAAAGGGATCAAAAAAGGATAATGGCGGAGATGGGTGACGATCCGCGGATGCACATGGTGGAGCTAACTTAAGTAATCTTGTTCATGGATAAGAATTGGAGGTTAAAGTTTATTGTATCCAAGTTATACATTGCCTTGAAAGTGGGTAAGTGTTGGGTATTTTGGCTAGGCATTAACCTGCTGCTTAAGCATGCCTTGTGCATGTTACTTGCATTGAACTACATGTTGTTTAAATGCATGTTATGAAACTTGAGTATCATGTCACTCATTGTTCCAGTTTTATCATGAACGTAATTCTTTTTCGAAACCTGTTTTCTATGATCTTTGAACAAAACCTCATCGTGCATCGTAATTGTTACTGTGTTCACAAATGTCTTTCGTACTCATGATTTCAATGATCCTTTGAAAAAAAACTATAATTGTTTTCACCTCATTAATTTATCATTTTGGGTCTCAAAAAACTATTTTAAGCACCTTGCACACAAATACTGGCACTTACTAAGCCTTTGTTACGTATTTTCTTTCATTTCTTTCTTCCAGGTATAGGTGAGTTGAGCAGTGAAACTAGCTTGGAGGATCACAGGTATAGACTTGGACAATCCTAAAGGTGCTTTGGTAGTTTTATTCAAGGATATTAAGTTGCTTCGCGATGTGGTTGATAGTTTCAAGGCTCAGACCCTAAGATACATTGGTAAATTGGGTCCAGGTTTCAAATTGAACTACTGCAACGATAGACTTACGTATTCAAGTTGGGTCCTTTTATGATTAAATTTTGGGGCGTGACAGAGTGGTGTCAGGGCTTAGGCTAGTGCTTGAGCTACACTAGGATAGGTTCCTTGGACTGTGGTTCAGGTATCAAGTGAGATTTCGACATGGTAATATGGTTGGAGATATAATGTTTTAGTACTTAAATTGTAGCAAACCATTGTTTGGGCAGCCGACCAAGCGATGATTGATTACAATTGCATCACTGAGCAAGGAATGTGTCTAGAATAAAGCACTATAGGTGCTTTGATTGCGAAGAGACACTTGAGTTGCGAAAGTTCTAATAGAATAAAGGATGAGTATTCTTTGTGAATAAGGGGATTTACATTAATTACGCAACCTCATACTTATGAGAAAGCGAGTGGTAAATTAGCTTTCATGTAGTTTCTTAAGTACAGTGATAGTTTATGGATATTATACAAAATGATTTTTGGATGTGATATAAGAAAGGTGATTATAAATGACTATTTTCCTGTTTGATCGTGCTATAAAACTGAACTTAAAAGTTACTACACGAAAGGATAGTGGCATAGTCATGGATTCAGTGATTTAAATCCTGTAACATCATGATTAGTGGAAAATCTTTTACAACTGCTCTTACAGTGCTACTTGTACAAGATATGACATTATTCTAGGAACGGATTAGTTGTCCTATCACCATGCCCAATAGATTGTCTTAGTGCGCCTGGTAAGTCGATTATAGATCTAGTAGGGAATACAAGGATTGCTTTAGCACCTATCATTTCAGTCTTTATTGTGCGAAAGACACTTTGAAGAAAGGTAAGCCTATTTAGCTTCCATGATTAACAAGCCAAAAGATAAAGTGAATATTAAATAAGTATCTGTGGTGCTGAATTTTTAACCTCTTTACCTGCAGATAAGGAGATGGAGTTCTCCATCGAGATTTTACTCGAAACCACTCCAATATAAGGAGTTGAAAGCTTAGCTACAAAAGTTGTTGGAGATAGGATTCATTGAACCTAGTACGTCTCTATGGGGAGCTCCAGTGTTATTTGGCAAGAAGAAGACGGATCATTGAGGCTATGTATAGATTACCGGCGGTTAAATAGTGTAAGAATTGTATTGCAAGTCTTAAGATACAACAAGCTCCACACAAAATTTAGCAAGTGTGAGTTTTGGTTAACTAAGGTTTCCTTCTTAGGTCATGTGATTTCGGGTAATGAAATGTGTGTCTACCCCTCAGAGGTAGAATCTATTGTGGAATGGAAAAGACATGAGAATGTCACAGAAATAAGAAGTTTCCTCAGATTAGCAGGATACTATCGGAGATTTGTCAAGGATTTCTTTAAGATAGCAGGACCATTAACTCCTAACTCAAAAGAAGATGAAGTTTGAATAAAATGATGCGTGTGAGTCAAGCTTCCAAGAGTTAAAGAGAAGGCTAGAATAGTGATGTCTCGAAGGAGAGACCTGGATGTGTGTTTATGAAAAATGGTAAAGTGATAGTGTATTCATCACATAAACTCAAACCCTATGAACATAACTACCCAACCCATGAGTTGGAATTGGCCTCCATTATTTTGCATTAAAGAAGTGGAGACGTTACTTGTATGGAGCATCTTCATAATTTATATGAACCACAAAAGTCTTAAGTATCTATTCTCTCAAACAGAGTTCAATTTGAGACAGAGAAGGTGGATGGAACTTCTTGAGGACTATAATTGTTAATTCCAAACCCACCTTGGAAAAAATAATGTAGTAGCAGATGCGTTAAGTCGGAAAGTGAGTGTTGCAAGATTAATGGTTAAGGAATGGAGGATGTTGGAAGATGTGAGTTTTGGAAGACAGAAGAATATGGGTTATATATCTTGTGTGCTAATGTAAAGATAGAATCCAACGTTCTTGAAAAGATCAAAGTTGCACAAGAGCAAGATCTTATATTTAAGAACTTAAGGGAGAAGTTCCTTCAAGAAAATAGGCCTAGATTTCATATCTGGGAGGACAACCTGATACAGTTTAAAAATAGGGTGTATGTACCAAATGATGCTAGTGTAAAGAAGTTAATACTTGATGAAGCTCTTCGCTTAAATTAGACCATATACCCCGCAGGTAATGAGATGTATAAGGAGTTAAGGAACATTACTAATCAGTCCATTTGAATAACCAAGTCACTAATTATGTCTCACGATGCTTTGCATGTCAGCAAGTGAAAACAAAACATCAAACATCAACAACCTTCTGGACTTTTACAACCTTTAAAAACACCCGAATGGGGGAATATCTAACGATGAACTTTGTTCAGGAAATTGTGAGATGGCATGGTGTTTCAGTTAACATTGTTCTTGATAGAGACCCCAAGATTTCATGATTTTGAGAAAGCATACATGTTTCTTTAGAAACTAAGCTAAGCTTTAGCACATCAGCTTACCCTCAGTTGGATGGACAATTTGAGATAGGCATTCAAATAATAGAAGATACGTTGCGAACATGTGTTTCGAATTTTTAATGAAGTTGGGATTAATGTCTAGCTTTAGTAAAATTTGCTTATAACAACAGCTACCATGACACAATCGGAATGACAACGTATGAAGCATTACGTGAGAAAGTGCAGATCATTGATTCCTTAGGAAATGAAGATTTTCCTAAGAGGAAGAAAAAAAGGAATAATCAACATTTTCAAAATTGGATTTGGTACGAGAAGCTATAGATAAAATCTGACTTGTTTGAGAGCGAATGAAAACACTGTCAGAAGATTTATTTTGACTAAAGAAAAAGAGAATTGAAAATTTCAATTGGAGATGAGGTATTCTTGTGGTTATCTCCACAACGAGGCATTATCCAGCATAAAAAGGATGGGAAGTTAGACCCTAGATATGATGGGCTAATGAAGTATTTGGAAAGTAGCATATCAATTGGCACTCTCATCAGCACTTTCTAGAAAGCATGATATCTTTCACGTTAGTAGGTTAAATGAGTATCGACCCCGTCCCCAACATATATACTCAAGGTGGATGAAGTACAAGTTCAAGGCAGTTTGACTTATGTAGAGAAACCAGTAAGAATTATTGATCGAAAGGTTCGTGGACTTAGAAAGAACAGTGTCATTTTCCAAGGTGATATGGGAAAATCACGCAAAGTTAGAAGAAGAAACCTAGGAGACTAAAGAATACATGCAAAGATACCATCCTCGACTTCTTTTTCCGGTGAGAATTTGGGACCAAATTCTTCTAAGGGGGAAAGAGTGTGATACCCGAGGTTTCGTAATAGTAATATACTTACAAATTTGATGACTAGAAGTATAACTTATTAAAAATTACTTGATTAAATTATGTATTAGTGCATATTTTGGTAATTACATTGGCTTGACACTAATATCCATGTAGGGGCTAAGTTTTAACTCATATGCATATGGAGAGTATGAAATGATATAATATTGTAAGGGCTATGGAAGAGAAACAAAAGAAATATGCATCTCCCCTTTACCATAAACTTCAATAGACAACCAAAAATAAAAAATCAGACATTTCCGCACACCAATTCTGGCCCTAGCAAGGTTTCTATTTTCAAGTTTTGAGGGACCAAATGATGTCCAAATCGAATGTTCTTTAGCTCAAAATCTTCCCAAGAGGACAAGGAACAAAAATATAGGATTGGATTCGTCGAATCTGCTACCCAAAGTTTCATAATCTCCCCAAACAGTGAGTTAAGCTATTCAAATTTTAATTTTTAGAATTGTGTTCTATTTTTCTTTGCAAGAAACAACAGTTTTGGTGGTTTGATCATTTATGCAAGACCATCTGAGGAATTCTCTATGAGTGTATATTTCATTACTTGTAAGTGGTTTTAGAAATTGTTAAGGAAACATTTAAGAGTTCTCATTCAAAGAATCACCGCTAGTAATCTGTTTCGAGTTCTAGAATATGTGTTTCATATTCATATGCCCAAAAACCCCTCTTCCTATTCTTTGATCGTACATGCAAAACCACCATTAGAATCCTTGTCGAGTTAGATATCACTTCTAGTCAAGATTCCTGAAAAATATTATGGAAATAGTTCATAAACGGCCATCAAAGAACCTCTAGCAGCATGCCGTTTTATTTTCCAGAAACTATCATTCGAAATTATTTGATCTGAAATAACCTGTCCCGTGGTTTGATTGTGCACCCACGGAAAGACCTGTGTGTGTAGATGTTGATATTGGTAATTTTGAAAAAGTTGATGGTGTAATGTGGTCGCAAAGTGGATTTTCTTACGAGGTGGAAGGAGGTGTTTGGATTTGGCAGTTTCAAATGTTGACTTTGGAGGCCGAGTTACCCTTTTCCAGTCCGCTTCTTGATATGGAATCTAGAATCTAAGAAAAATGAGTTTATTGGGAATCTATGGGTGCTAAGTATAGTTGATGATTAGAAGGTTAAAGGGACCAAAAAAGGACGGCGGAGATGGGTGACGATCCGTGGGTGCGCACGGTGGAGCTAGCTTAAGTAATCTTGTTCATGGATAAGCAACGGAGGTTAAAGTTTATGGTATCCAAGTTATACATTGCCTTGAAGGTGGGTAAGTGTTGGGTATTTTGGCTAGACCTTAACTTTTGATTTTCGCGATTAAGTGTATCATATTGGGAATTAGGATTAGCGAATGACTTGATGATGTGAGCGTGTTAATAATTCTTATCTGGAATAGGTACTTGCACTCAATCCTGGACTTAAGGTTCGGTATTCAGTTGGACAAGGTGAGTTGCCTCTCAGAATTATAGTTATATGTCTTTCAAAACTGGAAGGAACACATCGTATATATATCTATGTACTTTCGTCATGCTTTGAATACTTGACATGAAAATGAGTTTCAACACTTTCAAATCAAATCATGGACACATTTTGCATTAACCATTTCTTTTTTTTTTGAGTTAAAGGTTCAATTTCATATATGAAAGTAAAGAAATTATACAAAGAAAGCGAATAAGGGAAATGGCCCCTACCGCACCAAAGTAGCTAACATGCTAGCTACTCCATCATACCGAAAAAAGACATTTACTATACATTTCAAATGTATTCGAATAAAATTCTACCATGCTATTTGCCAAAGACGCCTAACAGCCCTACCTTGTAAGGAGTCTTCAAGATTCATTGAGATGAGTTTATCTTTTACAAGATTGAGGACACGTCTAGCAACTGCCTCTGATGTTTGCTTGTTTTGCTCAAAAATTCTTGAATTCCGCTCCCTCCAAATCATGTATATCAATGTAGCTAAAAGAATCCGGTATGAACAATTGATCAAGTGTTTTCCCCTCCATTTTCGGGCTGCCCATCGTATTCCTCTTTTCCATATGGCCAACAAAATTTTACCTCGCTACATAAAATAGTCATACATTTTCGAGAGAAATCACACATAAAGAACATATGGTTGTGATTCTCCACCTCATCCTCATCACATAACACGCATTTGCCCTCTCCATGCCCTATCCATTGTTTGTCCCTCATTGGAAGTCTCTCTCGAATTGCAAGCCATAAAATGAACAAATGTCTAGGAATCTTCCCCGGCCCCATGAGTAGGGAAGACCATTCTACATTTGGAGCATTTCTTTGAAAAATCTTATAGGCTGATATTGTAGTAAACTTACTTGAAGTATTTAGCTTCCAACTCACCCAATCATCTCTATTAGCATTAATTGATGGAAGTGAACCCATTATTTGTTGTATTTCAAATCGAGTATTTGAAGGCCATTCCCATTCACCATCTGTGATCACCCTATCTATCTTCACGTCTTTGGGTAGTCCTGTAAGTAGTGGTCCATTCGGGTATTTTGCTCCAAGTACTCCATCTGCATGCCAAGGATCCCTCCAAAAAAAAATCTAGACTCATTTCCAATATTGTATTGAAAAGCATGTTGAATAATAGGCCTCAATTTGAGTAATTGTCTCCAACTCCAAGGACATGATGAGGGAATCTTGAGATTCCAAAATGACTCATTTCTCAATCTATTCTCTTTCACCCATTCCAAACCGATTTGATCAATTGCACTCGGCCTGCATATGACAAGGATTTATTCATCCAAGAACCGATTCGATTATCCACTTTATCAAGTAAAGGCTTACAATCAGCAATTGTAAGTTTGGAAGTGATAAGTGGAACTCCAAGGTAGCACACCAGTAGACTACCGATAGGAAAACCCACAATCTGATTCAATCTTTCATTATCCGGTCTTGCTTTGGAAGAAATGAACATATTACTCTTAGCAGGATTGTCTTTGAGGCCACGACAGTCTCCCAAATGTGTCTATACCCTTTTTAAGCGTATTAATAGAAGTAGTATCAGCATTGCAAAAGAGTAATAGATCATCGGCAAAGCTAAGCATTACTGTTTTTGTGCGCGAACATTTCCAATGGTATTGGAACCCCGTCTCTTCTTCAATGTATTTTTCAATGATCTCATGCAGCACCTCCATAACAAGGACAAAAATATAAGGAGATATTGGATCCCCTTGACGCAAGCCTCATTTACCTCGAAAGTATCCCTCGGCAGCCCCATTAATATTAACAGAGAATGAGGGGGTTGTCATGCATTCTCTGACCCATCCGATATACAAAGGGTGAAAATTCATTGTTTTAAGCATTTCCATCACGAAGCTCCATTTTACCGTATCATATGCTTTCATAAGGTCAACTTTGAAAGCACATCTTGTCGGGAGGTTCTTTTGATTATAACCAGACAATAATTCTTGGGCCAAAAGAACATTGTCACTGATTCTCCTCCCCGGTGTGAAAGCCATTTGTGCTGGATCAACAAGTTGGTCAGGGAATTCACACATACGGTTTGCCATGATCTTAGATATCACTTTGTAGATAACATTGCAACACGATATTGGGCGAAAATCCTTTGGATGTTTTGGAACTTGAACTTTGGGAATAAGAGAGATAATGGTAGAATTGATTTCTTTAACAAGCTTACCTGTTTCAAAAAAATGTATGATCGCATTCGACACGTCATTACCAATCACATTCCAAGCCCTTTTAAAGAATAGTGAGTTGAAACCATCTGGGCCTGGTGCCTTGTTGTCGTTGAATCCAAATATAACATAACTATGAGTAATTGGGCGAATCATGTAAGAAGCGTCTTCCGGAGTTAAACGTCTTCGTACAAAAGGTTTGAGAGAGAGAGCCTCCACATTCGGTTCGATAGATTCTCCAAGCAATTTTTAGTAGAACGCAACAATCTCCTCACGGACACGAGATGGTTCGTCTACTACTACTACACCTCCTCTACCTTCTATGCAATTGATTCGAGATTTAGCCCTCCGAATCGCAATACGTCTAAAAAAGAAAGACGTACATTAGCCTCCATCTTTAAGCCATGCCACTTTTGCTCTTTGATGTAAGAAAGATTGTTCATTAGCTATAGCATTGGTATATACCACTCGACACATCTTTTCAAATTCCAATAAAGGTTCAAGTGTAGGATATTGAGCTTGTATTTCTTGTATAATCTCAAAAAATCTACCCGCCTCTTGTACATTAACTCCAAGATCACCTTCTCGCCTCCTCATAGCTTTGAACAACGGTTTAAGAGCTTTACTCAATATATACACAAATTAGAAGCATATGTGGCATAAACCAATGTAAATAACATGAATATGAGGCTCTAAAATACGTGAATTCATAACCTATCACTGGCTAGGTGACAACCTTAACCTTTGGTATCCTCCCATTTTGAATTGAAATCGAGCCTAGAGAGTCGTGCGATGCGAAGAAAAGGAATAATATTTTTATGCTAAGGTTATTTTGGTAAATTCACATTGGATGTGAATAACTGACAAAATGGATGACATGATTTAATTAAAGATATTTATTTAGATTAAATAATTTAATTAAATCATTAGTTCATAAGCTAAATTAATAGGAATTAATTTATAAGTTGAATTAAATTAACTGGATGAAGTTTAATTAGATTAAAGTAAATAATTAAAACTCAATTGGATTTGGACTTAGACTTAACTAATTACACGTGGGCTAAGTTGGAACAAAGCTCAAAAATCCATCCCACCTAGGCCCACGCGGCCGACCCCCTATGCAAGATAGACTGGGGTTTGTTTTAAAACCCCCATATTTCTAGTAAGTAAAAATAACTCCAATTCTCAGTCTTTTTAGAATCAGACTTTGAGATATAAGCCTAAAGCAAATGAAAGACAGAAATATTGTTGTGGAGGAGATCGGAGCTCTCTTGGAGATAATCTTCCGCATGATAATCTGGAGGGACTAATCTAGGGCTGTTGCTGATTAAAAAAAATTTTGTCATCAAGAGGTAATTAAATCACTCTCATATATCGTTTTTCTTGTTGCAAGATATCACGAAACCCCGAATTTGATTACTGGTCTAATTTATTATATGAATAACTTTATCCGCTAGCATGAATCAACATAAAAAAACTCCATGTGTGCCGACCAGAAGCTGCTGCAGGCAACGCAAGGGCCAGCGGGGCCAACCGCGACGACCGCAGTCGTTGTGACTGTGGTGTGTGACTGTTAGGATTATGCTCTCCATGCTTATGATTTTCCCCATCTTCGTTGCTACGAAACGTTTACTGCAGCCTAATGTCAGGGCTTACGATGCCTGTGGCATATGCGATATATATATATATATATATATATATATATATAAATATATATGTTTCTTGCAGCCGAGGGCTTACAAGCAGCCTGGATATCAAGGCTTACGCTACCTGGCGCTTATGCGATATTTTGGTTCTCATGCAGGCAAAAAATCACAAGTATGAAGCCACAGAGTTGAATAAACTTCTTTATTTCATATTGCCGGCCTAATTAGGAGAAATTGGCACGCATTGCATAATGTCGTGACATTTTTATCACAGAAATATAAATAAGTATAAAACTACTTCTAGATGCTTTCAGATCAATCATTGATTATTTTAGGAAAACAATAAAAATACTAACCTCTTTGAGATAATTCTTCCCTCAAGTGTATAATTTCCTCAAGTTGTGCACATTCCACGGCCTAGATAGTTTTCGTCCTTCCATATCTTCTAGCATCAAAGTACCTCACTCTATGAGACGTCATGTTAACTTCAGATGGTATGACAACATCCGCTCCATACACCAGGCTAAAGGGCGTTTCCCCGGTAGTGCTACGGAAAGTGGTTCGGTATGACCATAACATACTCGGCAGCTCTTCTACCCATGAACTTCCGCCTTTTTGCAGCCTCATTTTTAGGCCTTGCATGATAATCCTCTTAATCACCTCCACTTGGTTGTTGCACTGCATATTTTGTCCATGTTTTCAGTGCAACTTCTCTACTTCCTATGGGATAGGAAGATTGGCACTAGAGAGATTGATCTTGATTACTTAAATTCGTTCGTAAGTAATATGAAGTTTTTAATGGACAAATAAAGACTTGGACCACTTGTACAATCTGAGCTTTGACATGGGAGTTCCATTCGAACACTATGTGATGGTGCGATCTTAAGACTGTAGGCACAATAGTGGAATTGATATGCTCGAACACGACTCACATCGATTCTGTCACATCGGTTTTCACTCTGTGACTGTCAATGACACAACTGATTATGCATAATAGGTATAAGTGAACCCTTGACCTGAATTATCAGGCTGAAAATACACTTGTGACGTCAAGTCTCACTAGAGTAGCTAGTCCCAATTCACCCGTTGGTGGGGTCGACCTTGACCTCGAAATACGGCTTGATGGGCGTCTTAGATGATAACTGATATGAGATTTGTTCTCTCATAAGTGAATGAGAAAGTATCTTATGTGATTATAGATAATAGAGATCAAAGTCTTTGGCCAAAGCAAAAGAGACGATCGTGCTAGGCACAAAATCGAACTCAATGATATCGTATTATTATAATTAATACAAATGGTCAATTCCATTGAGCTTGACATAACCATGATTCTCACTTGACCGGGACACGTGAAAAAAGGGTTTATACTTATACGGTATTTACGATTGGAAGGTTATGGAATGATCCAATCATTCGATTTTCTTTGGGCTACGAAGTGGGCCACGTGACTAGCTAGGTGTTACCCACTTCCTTTGGATTCCTCTCATTGCCAAACGAAACGAACCTAAAGAGTCGTGAAAGGATCGATAAAGAAAAATAAAAGGATTTTTCTATTTTATTCTAGGAGATTTAATTTGTGGGATAAATTAAATATGATTAATTAATTACTCAATAGATGAGATAATTAATTATAAAGATAAGATTAATTAATAATAAATTTCTCAAGGAAATAAATTAATGAATTAATTTATCTAATTAATTTGGTTATTTAACTAATTGACTTATTTATTTATATAATAAATTATTAATTAGATAGATAACTAATTAAAATGAAAGAGGAGTTGGGCATCCATTTGGACGCCTCAAAGGGCCAAGTTGGGCGTCCTCTTGGATGCCCAACACGGGCTCTATTCTTTTGTCTTGGTCAATAAGTCAAGTGATATTCAAAAGGACTTTTGACCTAGATGGAATTAGATGATTTCATACAACTCTCCTAGAAAGAAAAAGAAAAACTCCTCCCTCCCTCACACATAGCTAGTTGTCGTCAAGGTGAAGAAATTAGGAGATTTTTCGTGTAATCAATCCGTGTGATTATTTAGAGGTAACGTATCTTCGTTGTTCGGATGAAGAATTCAAGAAAGCTCCATGGAATTCGTGAAGAGTGGATTGCATGGGTTTTTCGAGATTTGGAGCCTTCAGGTGTTCGAATTTTTGAAAGAGGATTTAGTTCTCCAACCACTTCGCTTCAACGGATAAGTTTTTATTCGTTTTAGCATTTATGCGATTCAATATTCAAATCGAGAAAAACACTTTGGGATTTAAAAACCTTCCGCTGCACAATTTTTTGCGTAACCCAATAGTGGTATCAGAGTCAATCTCTAATCTGCATATTTGATCAAAGTTAGGATATTTTTGATATGCAAATTATGTGTTTTTAAGCATGCGTTCTTAAATCTGCGTTTTTAACCTAGAATCAGATTTTTTTATGTTTATTATCAATCTGGGGTAATTTTATGATATGAGAAAAAATCAAGAAACAAGGAAAAATGAGGCTCGAAAGCCCCAAAGAAGCTGTGCACAACGCTGTTGTGCTCGCAGGTGCATGAAGCATGGCCGTGTGGCCTGGCCGCGCACCTACCACGAGGCCTGCCCGGGTCGCGCGTTTGACACACGACCCGCTTAAACTGGTCATGGACCCTGGTCTGAAAACGGGCTGTGATTTGGGTCAAAATTAGTATTTGGGTTGTGGGTAAATTTAATTATTCGAGTGGGTCAAAAGGATGATGACCCAGAATAATTGAAATTAAGTCCAATTGTAAAATTACTTAATTTTGACTTATTAATTGGTTTGGGCTTAATTTAATTAATTCCAAATGGGCCAACGGGTGGTGATTTGAATTTAAATTGAAATTAGCCCAATAGAAATAATAACACCTGCATGTTTTTTTAATTATTCAATTTTTAGGCCCAATTAAATTAAATCTGAGTCGGCCAAATGGATGGTGACTTGGGTTTGATGAAATTTAGTCCAATAAGATTAATTGGAATAAAATTTTTTAATTAGAATAATTAATTATTTTGCTTGGAGATCAATAATTAATTATGGATTAAATTAATATTATTTTTTCCTCGATTTGGAAATTACTTAGATATTTTGAATAAGGAATATAACTTATTTTTCTTGGATGATTAATAATTACTTCTTTTAATCAAATAAAATTTCTTCCAATTAATGATGGCTTTAAATCATAATAAAATAAGATTCTATATTTTATGTATTCATTTTAGTTGGACTAATATTATTTTAATTAAAGGTAGATATACTTAATTTATAATTTCGTGTAACTAAGTCTTCTAGTAGGACTAGGTTGATTTTAATTGAAATAAAGAATATATATAAATTAGGAATTTTATAAAGGATTTTTTTAGTTGAACTAAAATTTTAAATAATCAACATAAGAGTTTCAATATTGCGAGCATGTATTAAAGGTTGCGAGCATGTCTTATGTGATGGAGAAACCGATCATAGACTTAGGTTATATTCGATTTACCTTTCTTTTTGTATGGGCTGTAAAGCAGAAATTGAGGCTATTTATTGTTTTCTAAGAAATAATGTATAGGTTGTTTTTAAAGCACTGTAATAGAATAGTTCAAGATTGGTGGAGATGAGAAGTCCATGAAGACCCATTGGCTCAGGCCCTCTACTAAAAGTCCATGATTGAGTGTGATGGTTTTATTTATTTAATTTCATTAATATATATATATATATATATTGATAGACATCTTTTGAAACCCCCTAGTTTGTATTTTAAGTTTTTATAGAAATATGTAGGATGCATTTATATCTATGTAATTAGAATATGACCTTTTTGGAAGAAGATCTGCTCGGAGCTGGAAGATCTTGAAGTTAGACATACGTTAGATCTTAAAGGCCCCCTAGCACTCGATTGAGCCATTGGCTTGACTCAATCTAGATAAGTTCATGGAAAGCATGTGTGATAGAATTGCTAGGCGTTTTCTATTTTATAATTCATTATGCGCGCTATAAATAGATAATGTGCAAAGTGAGACTAATTAACTTCAAACTCTCCCATTGGGTCAAAATACTGAATTTAGATTAAAAGGGAATTGGATGTTCCTGCTCTCCATCAAACTTAGGAGAAATTGAATTTATGTCAATATGCATAATTTCTTCCCAGTAAGTGGGGATTATATGCATTGCGATATTTATTTAAAATCTCTAAGTCCATTAGATGCCACCAATCGAAACAAATTTCACCCCTTATATCGACAGAGGGCAGCAAGGTGGAATTCAATTGTTAGATTAATTGGGCCCAAGTTCAGATAGATCACAACCCATATATCGTTAATGGGTTGCGGTCACGTGATCTATGAGTCAAATCAATAATTGAATCACATGTTGGATGATGTTGGTAAGGATTGCCACTTTAATAAAATTAGTGAGCCATATATTGTGCAACTCACCGACTTTCCAACGAGATTTTCGAATATTCCAGTAACAGTGCAATGATTCGAAAAATGTAGTGGGGGTGAAGTGAAAATTCAAAGTCCTGTCTAATTTTTTTTGGTGTACAACATAATAATTTAATTGAATCTTTCTTCATTCTCTGCAGTTATTTTATTTCTCTCTCAAAATGGTTAACAACCCGATAATTGGACTGCTTGAGAAAAACATCCTCACTGAACCCAACTTCATAGACTAGCTTAGAAACTTAAGGATAGTCCTTCGTTTTGAGTCAATCAATTATGTCTTACACATAAAACTCCCACGATTCCCTTGGCGGATGCGAACGAGAGTGTGCATTCCTTTTACAGAGTCTGGGTCACTAATAATGCATGAGCTAGATGATTGATGCTTAGCTCGATGAGTTATGATCTTCAGCACTCCTATAAAAGAATGGAAAATGCAAGGTACATACTGCTTCATCTGAAAGAGCTATTTCGAGAGCCCGGTAGGACTATTTGATATTACTTTTCGAGAGAGCTCTTCAAGGCAAAGATGGAAGAAGATGAAAACGTGGTTGACCACGTATTGAAGATGATCTCCATGATAGAGAAGTAGTCTCTTGATTTTACATGGATTTCCATCATCAAACAGACCTCATCCTTCAATCACTTTCCAGATTTCTTCAGTCAGTTCATTGTGAATTTTGACATCAACGATGTTGAGTGTTCACTATCTGGGCTAATGAACAAAAACTCATCACTGCACAAAGCCAAATGAAACAGAGAAAATTCAGCCGTACATACATCACTTCTATTGCTGGGCAAGAAGAACCTAAGGAGAAGGAAGAGGAGCCCGTAAAAGAGTTAATGATAAATGGTTGTCTTAAAAGGAAAGCACCTGAAGACACTAGGTTGCATAATGAGAATCTCAAGAGATCAAACACTTGCCTTTCCTACAAGGAGAAGGATCACTAAAGGCGTGATTTTTCCTTGAGAAAGGCAAGAGCTGCTAGAGGTATAGAACTTTATGTTTTGAAAACTAATTGTTCTATGACTGTATTCTCCATTTCTTGGATTCTAGACCCAGTTGCTAAAGCCCATGTCTGTGTTTTGAAACAGGATTTGGAAAGAAGTAGGAGGCTCGAGGAGTAACAAGTGATGATCCATGTATGCAGCAGACATAGTGTGACAGCTACTCACATAGGATCCACTTCTTTATTTTTATCTACTGGACATTTACTAGTTTTGAACGATTGCCTTGTTTTGCGCAATGGGTTTAAAAACATTTGTTCTATTCCCATATTAGTTAGACTTTGATACGATTTTCAGTTTTTGAACAATGTTTGCAATATTTATTTTATAAATGAATTTGTTGGCTCTACATCTTTAGTAAAGGTTTATATTACTTGAATGTCGAAAATAAATGTATAGTGAATACAATCACCAAGAAATGAGGTATGTCTGGGACAAACCAACGACTCATCTGGCACTTGAGACTAGGTCATGTTGGAGAATACAAGATTCGGGAACTTGAGAAAAATGGGTTAATAAGCACATTTGGGTCGGGACCCACTCCCCACTTGCGAGTCTTGTCTCAAAGGCAAAATGACTAGGTCACTCTTCACAGGGCATTTTGAACGAGCCAATGAAGTCCTTGGTTTAATGCATATTGACGTTTGCAGGCCTTTCAAGGAAATGGCTCGTGATGGTTTTCAAGACTTCATTACATTTACTGACGACCACTCTAGGTATGGTCTCGTATACCTAATGAAGCATAAGTCTGAATCTATTGAATGGTTCAAAGAATTCAAGGCCTTGGTTGAAAACCAAACTGGTAAATGTATCAAAACACTACGATCTGATCGAGGTGGAGAATATATGAGTGTTGAATTTGGTGAGTTCTTAATTGAATATGGAATTGTATTGCAATTGACACCTCCTGCAGCTCCACAACTTAATGGGGTAGCCAAACGACGAAATGGAACACTATTGGATATGGTTCGATCAATGCTCAGCTACACGGATCTTACCATATCGTTGGGGGCCATGCATTGCTCACAGCAGCCCACATCTTGAATAGGTGTCCATCTAGGTCTGTTCCTAAAATTCCTTATCAGATATGGAGTGGAAAGACGCCTAGTCTTAAACACATTAGGAGATGGGGTTGTCCAGCCTATGTGAAAAGACAAAGATAGAGAAATGTATATTAATATATCTCGTAATCACAACAATGTACGATGTAATAGAAGAATTATATATGAGAGTTTGTCTATTCCAATAGTGGTTAATTATTGCTCAAATATTATTGAAGCTGTTTATTAATATTGTTGTTCTAATTAATTTTTCATATACCAATTTAAATGTCAATAACTGAAGTAGTAACGCACCACATATCTAAAGTCTAACCAAGGCCTTGTAAATTTTATTTTTATCTGTTTCTGGGAAAGCGAATTGAAGGAGATAAGAGATCGAGTCATAGTGGAAACTTGGATACACAATAAGATGTACCATCTTGGTTTCAATTATGGACGTTGATGCCCTGCTTTGTTTGTTGGT